>OY735209.1:9230813-9280813 GCA_963457665.1 Thysanoteuthis rhombus
TACTGATTAAGTATATATTTTTTAATTGTATTGTAGGTTTATGCAATGGCACCCTAACCTACTCAAATGGCTAGAGGTATATATAAAATAACAAAATCATTGGATAGCTTTGCATTTTTTCGTTTACAAACGAATAAAACCGGAATTCTTATGCATTTTCAAGGGTTTTGGAGACTACTCTATAATTAGCATTTAATAATTAATTCCCTTGATGAATTTAACTCTACTCTATGATAAGCCTTATCTTAATAGATAATTCCCTTGGTAAAAAAAATATCGACGTATACGTGGCGTATTTTTCAAGTTGATATCAAATCATTTTGTTTTAGCGGAGTTGTTTTTTTGTTAATTCGAAAACATCATCTCTCACCCCCAGGGGAATTGTGTGAATTGATTTATGAAAAACAGAGGAGTTCTAGTTGTGAAAGGTTGTACCCTAAATACACCCAAGTATCACTTCTTATTGAACTAATAATTGTGATTCAATTTTATTCAAAGGTAAATCCTTGTCATTGACTGGGTGCGGTTTTCAGGTCGGAACCTATCCCCTGTGTTGCCAACTCGAATCTAATTTTTCCAGCTAAAACTTCTTCAAAAATTGGTTAGAATCAGCTAAATGCTTTTTTCCTTTTTCGGCTAACTTTACGGCTAAAATGTTTTACTCTCGTTTAAAGTCCACTTATCGAATGAAATAACTATATACTAAGACCTCAGAACACATAATCAATAAAAAATACACATTTGATTTTATTAAACTCATAAGAATCATAGTGGATATTTGTTGAAAAAAAATAGTACTTGACTTGAAAAGTATTCTCAAAGCAAAAATTTCGGTTAAAATTAAAGTTAAAATTCGACCTTATTTCGGAAAAAAAAAGAAAATTACGAAAAAAAACATTTCTCTAGTGCTGTTTGATTTGCATTCAATGGCCTTCAAAAATGGCTAAAATTGGCTATTTTCAGCTAACTCTATGGCTGAAAATATTGAATATATATGTTTTGAGTTAGCTATAAAATGAAACTAAATCGGTTATTATTTTTCTCCTATGGCCTAATTACTGCAGATTCTTATCGGTTAAATAGGGGGAAATTGTCTAGATCTAGCCAAAAATGGCTGATTTGGCATCCCTGCCTATCCTGCAATTCCAAGTACTTCCTGTTTTTCTATGATCAAACGTCAGTGAGAAAACCACAACAAAAGTACTTGGAAACACTTTCATGGACGCGCATCCCCGCACAACAAAAATATGTAGACAGAAAAACATACTTATACAGGTATGCCTACACACACTGGGCCCAAAAGTCGCCCATTTAGTAAAAAATGTTGATTCTCTTTTATTAGGCCTCACCCTAAAGAAAAAAAAAGACGATGATTGTTAAAGAAAGTCTGTATTTTCAACCAAAAGGATCAATTTAGTATAAACTTACATTGCAAACTGAACCCCATTCCAAAAAAAAAAATTCATCATCATAATCAGTCTTTTATCGTCCGTCGTTGGGCTAAACCTTCCCCTGGATTGGTCATTTTTCTCTATCATGGGCGTCGCAGAGCCAGTATTTTCTGAATCTGCGCAGTTCGTATCCCCATCATGTATTCTGCCAGCCTCAGTTTCGCATGTGATCTCTGGGAATCCATGATGTGTGTCGTGATGTCCATCGGTTATCTGTCATTCTTGCAACATAACCAGCCCATTGCCATTTAAATGGAACCTAACCAAGAAACTGACCTACAAACTGAGAAGTATGCAACACGTGCATGAGAGGATCATGCTCAACCTTACATGGAGAGATCACAAGACAAGCACATTATATCAGGGAGAGAACAGGGAGTCCGAGACATCATAGAAAAATATTTGGAGGGGGTATAAAAAAAGTTTTCCCCAGAAATAATGAGGTTAAATGTTTAAATTTCCAACTCTATTAGGGTGATACAAACCCTATTAGGGTGATACATCTCTTTCAGTTTCGAAGTTGTACATACATATTAAGCCAGCCAGACCAACTTGAAAACTGAAAGAAACCTATGTTGAGAGTTTTGATGACAGTTTCGGCTAATGGTTCCTAATGAAGTTACATTTTCCTTTTCTTGACTAAAAAAAGGGGCCTAAAATGTTGACTATTGTACGTTAATACCCATCACTGAAACAAAACCCTAATCATAACCCCTAAACCCAACACTAACCCTAAACGCAAAGCTCCATCCTACTCAAGCAACAACGAATAAACCCAATTAAAGTTATTATTACTTGAATTTTATACAAGTTAAAACCATAACTCATCTGACAGCGACCTTTTATTGAAAGGATAGCGTTATTTTTTTACCCAACAACGGAACACATCACGCGTGAACCCATAGCCTATTATGGAAAATTGCCAAGCTTAGTAAATAGCAGAAGCCACTGCCATACATTGGATCTATTGTGTATATTCTGGTCTTACTACGGAGTTGAACTTTCATATTTTGGATCATTATTTTTCACTTAGTTTTTTTGAAAATCGGAACAACACTCGAGCTCTCTGAACAAACAAATGTGTCAACGATACGAGCTTGCCACTATCTTATTCCAGCAGGTGCTTTGTAGAGTCAACAGGGATTCTTATTGGAATTCTGAATTTTTTCTTTTTTCGTTTTTTGATTAAGTGTGCCTCCCAACAACTTGAATGGTAAGAATATCAACAAAGCATTTTCATATATATATATATATATATATATATATATATATATATACTTACAGATAATTCCCCATCTACCAGAGTGCTTCATTGCTATAGTAGCTAATAGTAGACGAGAGCCCCACCCTAAAGAAGGGAGAGTTAATTATATTGATAATTATTTATTGTGTCATCAACAACTCTTCAGTGTGGTTACAGACAATCCAGTGTCTCTTCCAGTACCGCTAGGTAAGGTCGAAACCTTCGCTTGAGACCCAAAAGGCAGATGCTCTACCCCTGCTCTATGCAGAACTCGACGGTCAATAGGACCGAATTAGGCGATATACTGACTTATGCTTAATTCCTCATCTACCATATATATATATATATATATATATATATATATATATATATATATATATATATATATATATATATATATATATATATATATATATATATATATATATATATATATATATATATTCCTATATTCCTTTGCAATATCCTTCCTTCTTATTTCGCAACTTATGAAGGAGAAAAATCCAGTACCTCGACCTTTTTTTTATTCAACTTAATCAGAAAGCATCAGCAAAAAATATCAACATAGATATCTCTCAGTTTTTAAGCAGGTCTGGTTGGCTAACTGACCTTGCCTGTATAACGCATACAGGTTGCATCAATGCAGCAAGAGGGCTGAAATTTTAAACATTCGCTCCTTATTATGACTAGAAAAAACATGATGGCATGTGGCCAGAAGACATTAACCATGTGACTGTTTCTATCGAGTGACTAACCAGACCCGTTTCCTTTTGTTTTTGTAAATATCGATTTTTCTATTTGTCGTTTTTTTCCAACGAATCCTTTGCCAATACAAATCAAGCTTTTTGAAGTTAAATTAGATTTCTCCTACTTCATTTTAATTGCTTCTTTTTTTTTCAAAAGCTATTAATCTTCAAAAGATTAAATCGATTTTTCTACTTAATTTGATAGTATTTCTTTTAATCCTACTGGTTATTTGCACGAGAATTCTATGAACTCAAAGAAAAAAGACGTTTGCTAAGTAGGAAAGTTTCAAAGGGGCAAGTTTCAAGACTAACTTTGCTTGTACAGTGCTAATCGTTAACCAATCCAATTTTTCAAGAATGAAATGATAAACTATTGTCCAGAGGATGTAAGTTCAATTCTTCAGTGAGGCAATAACGGAATATACACTGGTTCAAATCGAGATAGCAACAGAGAATCAAATAAAGGGTATTTTCGACATTCCTGAAAGATTACCGAATGAAATATAAAAGTTGGAAGGTACAGCGGCCGAAACATAGTTGGACAGTTATCACTAAAAAGTCTGAATCTTCAAAAAGAAAATAGCATAAATATACATTGCAAACTGACCCCCCACACACACACACACACACACACATACACTTGAAAACCTATTATGGGGAGTTTAAAAAAACGTTTCAATAACAAGAAGTAAATGTTTGAATTTTCAAACACTTTTGGTTTACGGTTACCAACAACATCTTGTCTAAGATTTTCAGAAAATGGGAGCGTACAGTGGCCGAAACGTTGTGATGAAGACAGCAAAGAGGAGATAACTGATCAGAAAGAAACACTGTATAAGGACAACATCTCATTTCAGAGATCCAGATGAGAATTACCAACTTATTTTTGAATATCAGTTTCTGGCACATATTCCGAGTGATCATTTTCTTGGGGTAAAATCTTGGCAACAAGGTTGAATCATATCTAAAAGACATCCAAATTAAGAAAAAAAAGAAATGATTGAATCTTTGGGTGACTTTGGAACTTGCCTTTGGATTAAGAGATATTTTGAAGGTTTTTTCGTATAAATCTGCATTTACTTTTGTCATGTGATATCTCCAAAAGATCTCAGAAGAGTAGGTAATAGAAGTGAATCAATTTTAGGGCGGATCCATGCACAATGAACCAGTTATAATTGGGAGAAATATACATTAACAGTCGTCCATTTTGAATTTCAAAATGACTATCCTTTGGGTTTATATAAAGACTTGCAACATATGTTTTCTTAATCTGGGTGCATTTTAGATATGATTTAACCCTGTTACTAAACAGTAACTTCTACTTTTGATAGACTTTATCAAATGTCTTATGAGATTTGTCCATTACAACAATGGACTCGAAATGCCTGGTCTATTTTAATGGCTTTGGAATAGTGTTCAGAAAGTACAATTATTGTTCAAAGCAGAGGTCTGCATTTCTCGAATGGCTGGAAGAGAGAGGGTTGGTATCCTACCTAGGACCTACCTCGTGCTGTGAACCACAGGTATTCGATAAACACCAGTCAACCACCGGACATGAGGAGTGTGCTAATCTTGTCATGAATGAACGTTTTAAAATAGTCTGCATTTACTTTTTATTTTGTTAACTTTCTGTATAACCCTGTTTATGGGGTCTTGGAAAACAAATATACAAAAGAACTCCTTGTAATGGATTTCTGGAACTTTAGCAGAAATGTTACTAAACCTTGCTATAGTGAGCTACTGGCTTGTTTGAATGTCTCATTAGAAGACTAATCGCAGTTTCTCGCATAACAGAAGAATATGGGGATATTACTCTATCTTGGACATGGTTCGTACTGTATGAATAACATGTGCATGTATACCTACGGCGGAGTTACAAGAAAAACCAGACTAGGCTCAAGGTGAAACTAAAAATCACTCAAAGGTGATAGATCTGAAACATATCTGAAAATAAACGACATCACAAAGTGCATAGTGCCAATTTGGAACAACCTTTCTAAAGATATAGTAACAACACCAAGTGTAGATAAATCTAAGGGGAGGATAAATGAGCTATGAACGGATTGTTTATAACAATCATCATCATCATCACCATCAGTCTTTTAACGTCTGTCGTTGGACATTTCCCAGGATCCGCCACATTCCTCTATCATGGACGTCGCAGAGCCAGTATTTACTGAATTTGTCAACTCTGATTCCAAAATCAGATATAGGAGCCCCCCTTGGAGCGGATGTCGACTGGCCATCCAAAGATCTCCATATGCTTTGCCCTAGCTTGTGCCCTAGAAAGGTCACTTCTGTATTGCTCTATAGTCTATCGAGCAAAGTTGCCGACTCAAAATGGATTTTTCGGGCTAAATCGATCTCTAAATCGAGCGTCAGAAATGCTAGAACACGCTTTAAAAAAACCTGTTAGCCCTTATGGCCATTACAGATCGCTAGAGCCAGCAAAAATTGCTGGAAAACGGCTGGAAAATGGCCAATGTGTACTAAGTTCGATTATTAATCGGAGCTCCCTCATGGTGGACCCGTGCCAAACAAGAAACAAGATCACAGACTGGATACGGATTCAAATATTCTCGGGGGAGTAGCCCAACTTTATTTCTGATCTACGCGGGTCACATTATGGTTTTAAAATGTAAAACGACCTGAATGTCTCGATAGTAAAAAAAAACAGAAATGTGCTTAAATTAGCGCAAAAAGGGGCTAAATTGGCAACACTGCTATTGAAAAAGAAAGGGACCTACTTTTTATTTTCCTCTTTTCCGTTCTTTCTTTGTTTGTTTCTTTCTTTCTTTCTCGTCGTCGTTCCCTCTCTCTCTTTTATTCCCCTTTTCAGGCGTATGCTTTTAACTTCTTGGTAATCAATAGACCAAAAGCGATTCACTGACATCTCCATTATCCACTTTTCTTGTTTCGCAGAAGAAGAAAAAAAACCCTCCGTCTTGCAAACCAGAAACAACTTCAGTGTTTTTGTTAGAAGATTTCATAATATTTTCCCCCTTTGTTTTGTACTGAATAGACTTATTCTGTCAATCTCTTTTGTCAGCAGTGTACCGAAAACGTTTTGGGTTTTTCCAAAAATGCAAACGAAAAATAAGTTAAACTAATCACACACAAAAGAAAACTGGAAAAGTAACAGAAGGAAAAGTATGTTATGACAAAGTAAAAAAAAAAAGAAAAAAAGATCCCAGTCCCTGGACAGTGACTATTAACCTCAATTCATAAATAATGTTTCTTTTGAAAGTCAAGCAAAGGGGGTACCTTGTTTCTGTTTTGTTTTTTGTTTTTTGTTTTTTGTTTTTTGATTTTGTTTTTGCCTCGACAAACGGGTCTCTTTAGTAATGGCAAAACGGTCATATTGTCTCTATACGTATGACTAGAATTAGTAGCTGTCAGCCCGATCTGTCACCAAAACTGTCGACGTAGTTTTTTTTTTCTTCAGTTTTTAAGTTGGTCTGGATGACTGACTGACTGACTGGCTAACTCTCTATGTATCTATCACGCGTAACAATCGCACTATTGGAGACAGAGGACTGGAAAATTCAAACATTTACTCCTAATAATACCTCGGGGGAAACGGGTTGTGATTTTTATTCAAAATCCCTCCTACAATATTATTGAGAGATTCAATTTGCAATGTTAGTTTATGCAAGATTGATCCCTTAGTTTGCGCCAGACAGCATTCGGGAAGGATTTTGGAAAAAAAGAACAGTCCAAAAAGAACAAGAGAAATAACTTATTCATTGATTATCCCATTTTCCTTTTTTTTAATTGATCACCCTAACATAGCATGCTGCCAAAAGACGTTCGTCACGAGTCAGTTTCTATTGAGCAACCAACCAGACCTGTTGTTTTCCCCTTATTATCTGCCATGGATGACAGTCTTAGATTTAGAGTATATTGTTGTGGCAACGAGGCAAGCCACAGAAGGAGGGAAGAGTATAAACCCACAGGAAAGATACAATATAGCCATGAAGTTATTTCTTGTTCCGTTTCTTTTTTTTATTGTTGTTGTTATTTCTTCCTCATCAATCATCGGACAAAGATGGTTTTCAAAGGAGATGAGAGGAAAATGCGAAAGCTGAGAAATTAGTGGTTTAGAAATGCATCTCACCGGCATACACACGATTGCAAGTACACACATACACACACATAGTGAATTCAGATGTATCTGATACATGTCAAAACGTTCATTTTGAAACTCTCATACAGATTCGAAATTGACTGGAGATCGTCAAGAGATTAAGAAGTTTTGAAAAAATCGAAAAAAAAAAAAGCTTTGAACATTGAAAGATTATGTACGAAAATCGGAAAACTTTGGTCCAAATTCTGTCAATTTTGAAACTGTGTAAGGATGTCAAAATAAACGATTTGAAATGTATCGGATACTTTTTGCACGCACTATATATACATACATACATAAGTACACATGTGCAATAGGGAGAAGCCTACCTGTGGAGGACGGTCCTCATTGTCAGTGTACAAAGTTCGATTATTAATGGGAGCCCTTTTATAGTGGCCCTGTGCCAAACGAAAACCAAGATCACAGACAGGATGCTAATTCAAATTTCCCCCGGTATATGGGGGAGGGGACAAGCCTATCTTTATGTCTGATCTATGCTGGTCACATAATGGTTTTAAGATGTAAAACGACCTGAACGTTTCGATAGAAAAAGGCATCTATAAAAAGATCAGAGATAAATGAGTAGAAAAAAAAACTATTCAGGAAAACGCTCAAAGACGTTAATTAACGTTTTGTTTCTCTGTTAAGTGACAAGCGACGTTGATTAATCACTGTCCCCCGTTTTTTCTTTAATCCGCGCCTTGTCATCGTTTTGTCCTCCGCACACGTTTTTGACAAATACCAGTTTAGTTACGATCTTATTTAGAACCTGGGGAATCCCTACTGTTCTATTCTTGGCCTATGCATATAAGCGAGGAAAAAATCTTTAGCGCTGAAAGTTTTAAGAAATTCAGAAAATTCCAGAAAAACTTTGCATTACGTATTTTTTTTTTTCTATTTTATCTGCCACATCAACCGAATTATCTCCCAAAGCTGTTTGTTTTTGTTCTTCTAGTTCAGAGAATGCTTGTCTTTGCTCATCTAATGGTACAAATAACACAATTACCATAAAAACAACAGCTAAATGAAAAAGATGGGCGTTGCAAGGCCAATGAACCTGCATCTGGTTAAAAGTAGAATTTAATGAAGACCTTGAAGCGTGACTTAGTGAGGATTACCTAGACTAATTTTCTCGTTAACGTTAATTATCAAGGAATGTGCTATTAGAGAAAAGTTGTCGGAAGACCAGCCTCGTTTTCATGTGTCTACTCGATGGGTAAGCAAGGGTGCCAAACCAGCCATTTTTCGGCTAGGTCTAGTTATTTTTCGCTCCATTCAGTCGATAAAAATCTGCAGTGGCAGATGGCCAAAAATCTGTCCGTTTTTTTTTTCCTCAAATAATGAACTGATTTATTTTATCTTATTTCTAACTCAAAACATACATCTAATTTTTTTAGTCATAAAGCTGGCTGAAAGTGGAATAAATTAAGCCCATTTTAGCAATTTTTGAAGCAGTTCTTGCTAAAAAAAAAAATCAAAGCATGGATCTCCTACTCAAGAGGTAATTCACTCGCTTTCTCTATAAAGGTTTTTTTTCTGAAAAATAAAGAAAAATTTCGGGAAGAAACGAGCCAGGATCACCCAATGCGAATCATTCTACATGAGAAAATGTTTTCTTCATAATTTTCACATAAGATTGATTAACTGAATTTCAACCGAAACTTTCGCTTTGGAAATATTTATGGAATCAGATACTATTTTATTTTTTCTTACAAGTCCACTACGAGTTTAGAAAGTTTAATAATGTGTAAATATACAATTTTTAATGATCATTTGTTCTGGGGTCATAATTCATAGTTATTCTTTCCGACAATTGTGCTTTATATGGGTATAAAGTAATTTTAGCCATAAACGTAGCCAAAAGAGATGAAGATTTAACCGATTTAGCCCATCTTTGGAGCCGTTCTAGCTGGTAAATCAAATTTGAGTAGGCAACACTGCGAGTAAGACAGCCTCGTTTCCAGATTAATATGTGACAAGCTAGTTTGTTTTATTGCTACCATGACTTTCATTCTTCGTAGCTATTGTTTGAAGTTACGCTAACATATCTTTTTATCCTTTATTCTTTCAATCTATTTTCTCAAGCTAAAACTATTTATATCCACCAAGCTGTGTTCGTTTTCAAGTATAAATTGCGCTAATCACCCTTGTTATTTGGTTTATGTTCGAGAAGCCTGTCAAGAATTTCGAATTAATGGATCACTTTAGTTTTTGAGATTATATTTGAGAAACCTATTAGAAATCGTTAACCAAAACTGTCAACTCAGGTTTATTCCGTTTTTAAGTGGGTCTGACCTGGCTATCCAAAGGTCTCACCAGTGGAGCTAAAGGGTTGAAGATTTGAACATTTGCTCCTTATTATGTTTAGAGAAAATGGAGTTTGTTTTCTTTGAAATTCTTCCCCTGAATAGTTTTTTTTTTTGGGGGGGGGTTCAGTTTGCAATTTAAGTTTGTGCTAAATTGATTTCTCAGTTTGTGTCTGGCAGTGTTCACGTTTGATCTTGAAAATCCGGACTTTTAGTGATCCAACAAAAGACAAGAGAAGTAACTTTTCTGCCGAATAACCCCTTTTTCCAATTTTGTAATTGATCACCCTCAACGTGACATTCTGCCAAAATACGTTGATCACGTGACGGTTTCTATTGAGTGATTAACCAGGCCTGTTCATTTTTAGGTATAAATTCGGCTAATTACCCCTGTTATTTAGTTTATGTTCGATAAAGCTGTCATGGATTTTGCATTTTAATGGATCACTTTAGTTTTTGAGATTATATTAGTCTCGTCCGGTTTCCAAGTTAACGCTAGCTTTCCTGTTCAGGAGGTGCATCCAGTTTCTTGAGAATTCTCAAAAAGTTTAAACTTGATGTAATGAGATGCTGTTCTTTATTTATTTATGATGCAGTTAATAGTAACAATTAAAACAGAATTCTCTTTTGAATGCCATTACGTTATCCAACTATAATTCAATTTGGCAACCAACCCCCGATTCTTCCTCCTCTCTCTCTATATATATATCAATATCTATATCTATCTATATCTATATCTATATCTATATATATATATATATATATATATATATATATATATATATATATATATATATATATATATATATATATATACTCATCAAACGTTTCAAATCTATGAACTCGCGTTCGTGAACGCTGCTGACACAGTAAATATCCCTATAGTGAACCTGAAAATTGAATTTTCATTGTTAATCGAGCACTCTCTTCATATTAAGAACCCTAAATCCAAACGTCTTTAAACTTGACGTGGACCAACATATCTGGTTAATATCACCTTCATACAATCGCTAGTTATCGAGTTATCTCGTTGCACGCACATGGAGATCTCTCAAATTAGCGCGAGACTAAGACACGTAACAGCCAGCCATGATAGTCATTCAAAAAAATTAATAATATATGGGTGGAAATCAGACAGTGTTTGAAATGATTTGCTTTCAAAAAGTAATTTAACACCAAAGTCCGGAATGGAAGGGGGGCTAATGTTAAAAGGGATGGACCAAGTTGAATTATTGCATAGACGTTATGGCTGTGTTTATTTTAAATCTGGTCACACACTTCAAAGTTTTGTTAAATTTTAGTTTGAAATTAAAACTCAAGTCGAAGTTGAAATGAAATTTCCCGCTAATATTTATGAATTGCTGTCGTCCCTAAAAATAGCGTTTCTTTAGACTATTGGAAAAGGTTGGGGCATGGAGGGGGACATCTGATATCTACCTCCTCTCTATCATAAAAGAAACATCCTCTCTGTTTACCCTCTCTCTTGCGTGAAAAACATCCTTTCTCTAACTCTACCTTTCCCTTTCTTTCTCTCTCACACACACACACTTTCTCTATCTCTCTCTCCTTAGCGCTCTTCCACTGTCACTTAAATTGATAAATATCCTTTCACTTTGTTTCACTCTATTGTAAAAAGATAAACATTCTCTCTCTTTCACGTCGTACATCCAAACAACTTAGAACCTGACCCTGCAATGTCTGGACCACCTACCGACGTCCTCATCATCAGTCTTTTAACGTCCGTCGTTGGACATATACCTTCCCCAGGATTTGCCACATTTCTCTATCATAGGCGTCGCGGAGCCAGTACTTCCTGAACTTGTCTAGCTCGTCTCTCCATCTAATATTCTACCGGCCTCGGTTGCGCATGTGATCTCGAGGGATCCATGTCGTGAGTCGTGATGTCAATTGGTCGTCTGCCATTCTTACAACATGGCAAGCCCAACGCCATTTGAGATTTTAAATGGATTCTATGATCTTGTGGTCTCTCCATGTGACGCCCAGCATTATTCTTTCATGTGCACGTTGCATGGTTCTCGTATCTGGCGAATATTATCCCAGTGCACATGTGTGCCTGCGCACGTACACATGCACGCGCACGCGCACACATACACACATACACTGAGATTTCTCAAATTATAGTTTAATGTTCAAGTGATTCACATCATTTTATAATCCCAGAAAAGTTTCTTCTAAGGTTATGTCCAACAAGTAGGCTCTATTAGGAATCGTCAACCATAACTGCCACAAAAACAGTCTATAAAGGTTTCTCCAGTTTTCAAGTGGGTCTTGATGGATGGCTGTATGTATGTATCACGCTTACAGAGTGCACTAGAGGAGCTAGAGGGCCAAGTATTCAAATGTTTCCTCCTTACTATTTCTAGGGAAAAAAATGTTGTTTTTTGCTTTTTGACCCCCCCATGGGTTTTTAGTGGAGGTTCAATTTTCAATTATGTTTATGCTAAATTTGTACCTAGTTTGTGCTCGATCGTTTTCTGAAAATTCGAACTTTTTGTGATTCAAAAGCGAGAGAAGTAACTTACTAATTGCGGAGGCCAATGAATCCCGATTTTTTTTTCTATCGATCACCCCCAACACGGTATGCTGCCAAAAGATGTTGGTGATGTGAAGGTTTCTATTGTGTAACTAACCCAACATATTTCTAAGTTGATGGACAAGTGATAGATATCATTCTAATAGCCCAAATAAACGTCCTTCTAAGTTCATGTCCAACAAGCATCCTCTATAGAGTAGATTTATATTGAAGAAGCAAGTGGTGTTTAGACTAATACCAGTACCAACAACTTATGTGTATCATTTTAGATTAACTACCAACAATAAGATACAACCACTGCGTGGAACTACAGGGACCTCCTGCGGTTCAAAAGTTCACTTCACGCCATATTTTCACTTTTACGAAAGGAAAAGTGAAAATGGACTTGAGATTGTGTTTGCAGCTAGCTGTTATAAAGGCAGTGTTCACCTCTCTCTCTCTCTCTCTCTCTCCCCCCTCTCTCTCTCTCTCTCTCTCTCTCTCTCTCTCTCTCTCTCTCTCTCTCTCTCTCTCTCTCTCTTACACCCATGTCTCCTATACCTCTCGACAATCCAACCTCTGACAACTCGGCCCAAACATACCATCATCAACAATTTGGGATCCAGGGACGCTTAAAAGAATCCCCCTTGTAAATTAATGGTGATTGATTCTTCGCTTTACGCCATTTAAGCTCAAAGAATTTTTATTTGGGAGTCTCTACTTTCGGATAGCGGGGAAACCAATGCCAAATCTAAGTTCATAATCGCCAGAAAACTTTCTCCCACGAAGTTATTTTAATCTTAATTTTTGTTCCATTCCGAGTTTTCTTCCAACTTTTCAACTCCTTTCTGTTGTAGAGTTTTCACAACGACGTTTCAGCCTTTCCATTCTACAGCCTTCATCAGGTCTATAATTCGCGAAGAAAAAGATTTTATCTTACGATAAAAGATGTCGACAGGATATATAATATATAATATACCAATCGAAGAAGTCTAATTGTCCGAACAAAGTTTTGACTGCTATAGATTCTTCTGGGGATTATAGATCACGGAGAGGCAAATAATGGTCCGCTTGGGAATTGGGAATTTATGTTCAGCTTTTATGTTTTAAAGATTCTTTGCGTCTTTTTGATTGATTCAAAGGATGCGTTGATTGAAAATAAATTGCGACATAATTAAGATCATTGATTACTAATTGTTGTACTTGGTTAAACACGCATGGCTTTTTAACATGCGTTATTCATTGATTTTAGACCAATTATAAGAAATCTATACATCGCATAAATGAATTACCGTAGCCTGTGCGTGTGCCAGAACTAATTATCTAAAGAATTATCTAAAATAATCTTTTAAAACAAAAAAATCTTCTCATGTAAAATTATCTTTTGATAAAATAAATTTTTTAACTAAAATTATCTTTAAAGATATCAGCACAAGATTTCGGCATTGTTGGTCCAGCATGATTATAGAGAGACCAGAAGGTATTTTCTTTAATAAAGAAAAAACGTGGTACTCAGTGGTATATACATGCAAATTTTCATGGTTGTTAACCGTAAAATGTGACCAAGAGCGCTTGGGAACACCAACCCTCACTCTGACACTCAAAGAGAGAGCAATCAATAGCCCACTTGGCTGGTTGGTCGGACAGACCATTTGTGCGGCTACGGTGATTCGATATATTAAATTAGATAATCTCCGTACCTCAAACTTTTCATCACATTTATCCGGCTCAACATTCACTCATTAATACATGATCTGGCCTTGGGGGGGGACTACAAGATTGCCGACCCCTGTTATAGACAATATATCATGTCTTCACATAAATAATGCCAAAAATCACATAGTATTCCAGGCAAACTAGACCATTTTTGAGCCAAAGTTGGAAGAATACAAAAAGTATTTTTCTTCTCACGAATGCATTTCAATGAAATCTCAAGAACACCAGAACACTGAGAGTCCCAAGAAATACTCGTTGAAAATTCAAATTGGCTGCCAAGTAGACCCTTAATTTGTTTGGGACCGGAAAAACAGATACAGTCAGAAAGAGTCTTTCGTCACCTTTTCAAGTTACCAATAAAAACGTACAGAAAATTAGGATCTCTGGCCCTGAACAACTTACGGGGGTCAAATTGGTTTCCATCTTGAAAAATTGCTGCCGTTTTGATTTTTTTCTAGGATTTGTTTGAACGCTCACAGTGGTGTTCTGGAGACATAACAGAAAGTATGCTTTATTTTTTCCCCAATTTAAACCATAGTTTGCCTGTGTTATAGCAATAAATTGAACGATATTTTCGTTATTGTAAAATACTTAAATAATAAGTACATGCTAGGACATGTTCTGACAGTTATAAAGGGTCAAGTTACATCGTCATAGTACGATGCAATGAACTTAGTTACTAATTTGACCCACCCTAAAGATGGATGCGTCTATGTAATACATAAAACATGTAATAATTTATGAGTTTAGAAAAGGCTACAATCTACTGTTTTGAGGCTGAGTAAGCACCACAAGCCCCCATAGTCAACTCCAGACGACATGGATTTTCACTAATGTACTCTTCGACCCTATGGCATCAACCGTTAGTTTTATTTACAATAGTGCTACTAACATTTTTGCTCTCCAGCTAGCTTAATGGCATGATATACCGTTTTTTATATTAATGAAATCAAACATAATTACTCGGTTGATATTTCACAGGCTGACATACTTTTTAAAGTTATTAAGCCACTTAAAACTGTCAGCTAATACAAACGGGTCTTTTGAATTATATTCGACTGTCTGTCACTTTAAAGAAAGTTCAGAGTTGTTCTGACTATTGAACTAATTGTTTACCTTTGTCAACGAAGTTGAAAAGAGGTGTGTGTATTTGGTCGTGTCTGTTCATTTGTTTGTTCGAATGTCCACAAGATATCTCTGAAAGTACAGAATGAATTTCAATGAAATTTTGCAGAAGGGTGGGTAATAGGAAAAAGCGATCAAATTTTGGACGGACCCATGCACAATGGGGTAAGAAAGGGGTAGTAAAGTTTAGGGGCGGATCTAGGGATCCGTTCATGATTCGGAGTTTTTTTTCTTGTCTTTTTTTTTCAATTACATTTACGTATCCGCTCGTGACTGTCCACAGATCATCTCCAAAATCTATCAACCAGTTTCTATGAAATTCTGAAAAGGAGTGTACAATAGGCCATGGGAGAACTTCAAAGAAAGTTATGTGTCAGAAACAAATAATATCGCTAAAAGTTTATGTTGTTCCACACGACATGCTGCCAAGAGACGTTGGTCACGTGACGATTTCTATTAAGAGACTAACCAGACCTGTATCACGTTCTTTTCTCCTCTTCAAGAGTGACATTCAGTCGGTCGACCGGGCTTTCATCTTTTAAAAACTGGCACTCTTTTTGGTCTGATTGGGATGAAAACGAGCCGACCGATACCAATACATGACAGGTAATCTGACCCAACAAGGAACTGGCTGACTCAAGATGAGCATATCAGCCATTTCTGGAGAAGTTTTGGAGAGTTCAACAGCGTATATAAAAAAAATCCAAGAAACAACTGATTATAAACCCACAGTTTCATTGGACGAGAAAGAAGCATTCTCAAATGGATACTATGATACTTCTAGAAATTACGACAGCATTCTTGCGCTGAGTTCAGCGCGTTCCATGTTTTAGCGGTGCGAAGAAGTGCCCCAAGAACAGTAAGCGAACTATAAAATTTTGGCTATTTTCAACGTGTTTTTTACCCTTTTCAGTATTTTTTGGTGTGTTTTGGTAATTTCCAGCGTTTAGGGGTAATCTTGAATATAGGTCTTTTTAACTTTTTTTTTGGCAAACTCAAAAATATTTTGGAGCAGGAAACATTGAATTTCGATGTAGTTAATTTCTTTCTTTATTGAATGCGTAATTCTGAAAATTAATGAACAGAATAAAGAGTAATTTCTGGATTAATTTTCGAGATGAATTATCCTCGCACAAAAATCTTCTCAGGCAATCGTCCTCATCTTCGTTATTTTTTCAACACGACGTTTCGGCTTTCGTACCCTACATTTATTTCTCAGATTAATATTTTGGTTGCTAGTATAGTCGACTGTGTTAAGAAATGCACATGAAGAAGACAGTAAAATACAACAGTCGAAGCATTGTTTCAAATATATAAGATGAGGATAAAAGTCCAAAAAGTACAAGAATCATTCGCAGCAACAACAGTCTTTTAGTGTCCATTGTTGGACATAGACGTTCCTCAGGATTCGCCAGGCCTCTCTACCATGGGCGTTTCGGAGCCAATAATTTCTGAGTCTATATTTTGCCGACCAGTTTCGCATATGATATCTGGCATTCATCCTGTAAGTCGTGATGTCCATCGGTTGTCTAACATTAAACAACATAACAAGCCCATTGCCATTTGATTTTTTTAATGGATTCTAAATTGTCTCTAACTCTTTTTTTCTCTATTATACAGTGCTGTCGTTTGATCACCCCACGTGATGTTGAGCATGATTCTTTCCTGTGCAGGTGGCATTGTTCTCAGTTTGAGGATCAATCTTTTGGTCACGTTCTATGTTTCAGCTCCGTAGGTGACTATCAGAAGGATGCATTGGTTTTAGATCCTCTTTAAAAACTGATAACCTTTTTGTTCTTGAATGTTGAGCTTTCTCTGCTGAAATCTTGACAGTCTACAGCGATCCTTCTTTCGATTTCTTCTTCTTTGGGGACATTTCATGGAGACTCGTTGACCTAGGTAGAGATAGTGGTCTAGTTTTTTCAGCTCTGCTTTTTCGATTTTGATCGTTGGGTCTTTGTCCTCAACACGTTTGTTGTACATGACACTTGCTTTACTGAAGTTAATGTGAAGACCAACTTCATTGTTTTCTTCATTCAGTTCATGTAAGACTAAAGTGTAGCATGTGTGAGTGGAAAGTAGCAATTGATAAGACGAGTAAGTGTTTGAATTGACCAACATAAATAAGCAAATTGGTCAGTCGGTGCGTTAACAGATTTGATAGTAAGATACTTAAGCTAATTGAATATTGACGATTTTTTAAATACACGAAAGTCACTGACGGGAAATTGAACAAAGCCTGTGTCCAAGTCGTGGAAGCCTGCTTGCCCTCACAACAGACCTTTACCCGTACTCGAACGCTGACGACAGTTACCGGAAGCAAACACATTGCGATCTCCGTCACTAATCAGACCCAAATAAGATATGTATATACGATGAGGGAATCTCAGATTTCACAAGCAGACGGATATACTCATCGTGACACTGGGTTGGAGGTTCGTGCAGGGTCAGTATTTTGTGTAAAGAGGGTCTGCATTGAAAACCAATCCTCCACTCACTCGATCAGAGAGAGAGAGAGAGAGAGAAAGAGAGAGAGAGAAAGAGTTTGCTATTTGCAACTTTTTGTCGGACGGCCCACAAGGCTGATTAATCAACAGGAACAACTTGATATAACGAAACACAGTTATGTCCATTACCGGACACGCCTGATCAACCAGTCGAAAAAGCTCGACTAAGCGTTGCAGCTGAGTGAACATCGATTTGAGATGAAACAGGAATTTTCATTTTGTAATGCTCGATAATTTCCCTTGTTTTCTTCCCGTTTTTGTGTTCTTTTCAAACCTTTCTAATAATCCGATATCAATTTTAGAATAATTGAACATTTATCAGTTGGCAATTCTTTATTTACATCTTTTCCAGAAATAACATTGAATTAAAGAAAAAAACATTAGTTCCATTCTGATCACAAAACTTGCAATAAGTCAATGGTCATAGATAGATAGATAGATAGATAGGTCTGGTTAGTTACTCAATAGAAACTGTCTCGTGACTGAAGTCTTATAGTAGCCTGCCATGTTGGGTGTTCTCTTTTCACTAAAAACCTTTTCGGGTCGGGGGACAGAAATAATGTGGAGTGAATACTTACATTTTCAGCCCTCTAACTCTTTTGCTGCGGACTCTGCGCGTGATAAATACATACAAACAGACATACATAGCCAGCCGGCCAGCCAGACCAACTTGAAAACTGAAGAGATCTGATGCTGACAGTTCTGGTGACAGTTTTTGTTGACGGCTTCTAATAGATCGATAGATAGATTGTCACATTTGTTTGGACCAAGGTAGAATCGGTTAATTGGGGCGGTTTTCCCTTGGATTTTTTTCATATACTTCACCTCTGCTAACAAAATCTCTATATATACATGTATATGCATTCACTCATCTTTGTCTGTCGACACTGTCCATCTCGGAAGAATTTCAATGACATTTCGAGGAAGGGTGGGTCATGGGCTAAAGAAGTTTTGATGGAACTTGGGGGCAGGTCCAGGAATTTTTTTCCAATTGAAAGATATTCTAATATGTATTGAGACAATAATAGTCCAGCACATAGAAAATCAGAATTTACAACTAACCCGTGCATCGTAGCTATATATAAACAGATTGCTATTCCGTTTTTGGTTAATGTATGACATTGGCAGAAATATGAGCTCACTGAGTGCTCTCTAGTTATTTTCTTGGTTCTGGAACCAAATCTGTCAACATAAATTTCTGCAGCTTTCAAATTGGTCCTCGTTTTTTTGGAAATTCATCCCTTTTTCACTGGACGATTTCTATTGAGCGACTAACCAATTCTCTCTTTTTTTTTCCTTTTTTTTTTCTTCTTTTAGCGATGTATCTTTTTGCTTCTTCCTTCCTTTCATCCTTCCTACATTTCTTCTCTTTCTCCGTCTCCTCATTCCTCTCTCCTTCCACGGTCTCTATTCATCTCCTTTCGACAGTCTCTCGTTTTAGCCTTTTTAGCGCTAAATTTAGCGTATTTTTGTTTTGTTTTGGCAGTGCGATAAACGCTCAATTAGCGCAGGCGTGCTAAAAAAAAAACATTTAGACCATTATTTTTACCATCTTTTCACCATTATCAGCCTATTTCTGTTATGTTTTAGCCTTTTTAGATATATTAGTAGCTTTTTTTTAAAAAAAAGCTTTTACACTTTTTGATGGTAAAAGTAGAACGAGAGTATTTTTTGAGTGGGCAACACTGCCTCTCGATTTGATATCAATCTCTCATGGGCTCCTTTCATCCTAGCTCTATTAGAAACCGTCAACAAAAACTGACACCGAATCTGTCAACATAGGTTATTTCAGTTTTCAAGTTGGTCTGGCTTACAGTCTGTCCGTTTGGCTGGCTGACTGGCAACGTATCTATGCATGTGTGTGACCAGGCCCTACATCGCTAAACTTGATCACCGAAGTTGAGCGACGTCGTCATTAGCCAGACGGGTAGCCGTCTGGAAATACCAACTGCCGTCTGTAGAAACAAGATTGTTATGCGGCTGTTTTAACCAACACCCTGTTGCCAATTGGTAGCGCATCTTGCCATACTAGGGACCGGACTGAACATCTGGTCTCTTTCTCAAGCACCAGATACTCCACGGAAGAAGGCGACTTTGTGCTCTCCGAGGAGTCACCACACTCGTATTCGAGTGGCAGCGACCGTGTATTTATGTATCGTGTGCACAAGCTGCATCGATGGAGCTAGAGGGCTGAAAATTTAAAAATTCTCTTTTTATCATCATATCTTGTAAAATGGATTTTGTCACTTGGAAATCACCCCCAATAAGTTTTTAGGAACGAGGGATTTCAATGTTCAATGTAAGTCTATTCTAAATTGAATTTATGTCTGCATTTTTTGTTGTTTTTTTGTTGTTGTTGTTATTCTTTTTTAAATATCGGACTTTTTAATTATCACTGCCCGAACAAAAGGCGAGAGAAGTAATTTATTCATTGATAACTCGTTTTTTTCCAATTTCTTAATTGATCACCCTGAACAACACATACTGCCAAAAGACGTCGGTCACGTGATGGCTCCAATTGAGTGACTATTTTTCATCTCCTTCAACTCTCTTCTTTCAAATATTTCTCTTTCTCATCTCTCTCTCACTTCCTTTTTTTTTCTTATATATCCCCCCTTTCTATGACTCTTTCCCTCTCTTCCATTCTTCCAATCTCCATTTTCTTTCTTCCTTCTTTCCTTCCTTCGTCGGATGGCGTCAAATTCTCTGATATTCGTGACGTCAGCAGTTTCTTAACAACGGCCAAGTAACTTCGCATTGCTTGGCAACGTTTTCAAACGATCTATCAGGAATTTCATCCTCTTTATTTGGAAACACATTAAAATCCCACACAGCCCGATGCACAAGTATTTGTAAAACTGACGACACATCGGAAATCAAACAACAGAACTACCCCGAAAAAGGATTTACTCCAAATCATCGTAGTCAACATTGGCTTCTTCAATCTTTAAGTGATTTGGGCTAGCTATCGAACCATCGCAGCCATCAAAGATGGCAATCTAGATGTTTCAAGATGGTTTTGTTTGTTCGTTTTTTTACTTTATTTTAGATGTTCTTCAATGTCTAAATAGAATTTATTCTGAACATATTTATTCTTGGATGGAATTTTTTTTTACATGACTTTAAATTCTTATGCTACGGTTTGTTCAATTATTGACAGTGATGGCAACAAGCCTATCTATGTGACACACGTTCAGGTTGCACGAATGAAGCAAGAGAGTTGAAAATTCAAACGTTTACTCTTTATTATGTCTAAAAAAAATTGTATTAATATTACCCCCAGAATAGGTTTTTAGTGGGGGGGGATCCCTTTAGAATGTAACTTTATCCTAAATTGGTCACTTTTTGTGTCCAGCAGCGTTCATACTTGTTTTGTTTTTTTTCCGGAAATTTGGACTTTCTAGTGATCCAACAAAAGGTGAGAGGAGAAACTAATTCATTTATCACTGCTTTTCTAACTTTTTTATTGATCACCCCCAACACAGCATGTTGCCAAAATACGTTTGTTTGGTGATGGTTCCTGTTGAGTGACTAATCAGACCCGTTTTATCTTGGTTTTAGTCGATACAAAGACGGCGTTGAAACACAGCAGGGTGTGTCAGGATGAATTCTTCATTCAGACACTTCATGTATATATTGATTCTTGTGATACTTACGATGTTCTTTATGCAAGCACAAACTGTTTGACCTGATGCCATCGAATTCAATACTTGGTAATCATACAAAACGAAGAAGATCGACTTGAACGTTTGCCAGAAAAAAAATCTTTCACCTAAACATGTAATTGTAACATAAAGCCGTTCTGCAAAAAGAAGAGCTATAAGTTTAACCATACGGCCATCGTCAGTGATTTCCAATTTCAAAAGGATTCTAAACGAAGTAATAGCGTTACTAGGCTTTGTAGTAGTAGCGGAGGTGGGGTTGGTGGTTCACTCGAAAATCTAGCTGATCGTACTTTGAATTAAAGTAAGTTTACAATTTTTTTCAATTTTTTGGTCTCGAGTCTTTGTGCATGATTATTTAATTTGATAATTAGGCTTTAAATGGATATCAGGCCACATTCCTTTATCAGGCTACATAAACACTTTGAACCCTTCCAGCTCCTGAAAGGGGTAAAATAAAGTGATGCCAGCTCACCCAAACTCTTTACAGCCTCCCTCGAGATGATCATTCGAAACCTAGACTGGGGGGAAAGAAGAATTAAATTAGATGGCGAATATCTGAGCAACCTCAGATTTGCAGACAACATCACTCTTTTGGTAGAAAACCTACTCGACCTCCAACTAATGCTAGATGAATTGAACGAAGGAACCAAAAAAGTCGGTTTTCGTTTGAACTTTTGCAAAACGAAAGTCATGTACAACTAACATGTCGGAGATAAAAACACAAAGATCGAAATCGAAGATGCACAACAGGAGAAAGTAGACCACTACATTTAAGAGGACAACGAATCTACATGAAACCCATAAAATAAGAAGAAATCAAGCGAAGAATCACTCTAAGGTAGCAAGCCTTCGAAAGAGCAAGCTCATCCTTCAAAAACAAGAAGATCCCAATAATCTTAAAAAGAAGAGTATACAACCAATGCATCCTCCCGATTGTCACCTACGGAGCGGAGAGATGAAACCCAACCAAGAGAGAGGCCCGTAGACTGAGAAGCATGCAACGTGCAGATGAGAGAATCATGCTTAAACTCACATGGGGAGATCAAAAGACAGAACAATATACCAGGAAGGAAACGGGAGTCTGAGACATCTGGGAATCCACATGAAAACTTAAATAGAGTTGGGCTTGTCATGTTACAAGAATGGCTGACAACCGATGGACATTACGACACACAACATGGATCCCCAGAGATCACATGCATAACCAAAACTGGCAGAATACAAAATGAAGAGACGAACTAGACACAGAAAGTACTGGCTCCGCGACGCCCAAAAAAAGAAGGATGTGGCGAATCCTGGGGAAGGTCTACGTCCAACGACGAACGATAAAAGACTGATGATATATATATATATATATATATATATATATATATATATATATATATAAAGTTAGCAGGAAATCAAAGAGTTCACCTGATTGTAGCCATTTTTGCAGACAGTTCGAGCTATTAATAACAAACGATACTTGGCAACGCTGTAAAAAAAACAGACGCTTTGATACGTCATCTATTGATGACATCACGCTTTTTATGACATCATACTTAATCATTGGAGTCCTGATTCTTAATCAACATAAGACAATGTTCCTCTGGCTATCGTGATTTCGTCTACCAGTTTCTTTATGTTTCTACTTGGATTCCAATTTCCTGTGGGCATATTATGAGTTGGCATTTGGTAAGTGCCTGTTTTGTTTTTTTTCTCCGTATGTCTCACACATTAAACGTTTTATCTTGGATTCCTTCAATCTGACCTATTTTCGAAAATACAAGGTGTGAGGAAGTAGCTGATGTTATTTACGTGCTTGATAATCAACAGAAGGCGACGTTCCTTCATCTTTCCTGATGCCTTCTACTAGTCTCTTCCAGCTTCCATGTCTTTTACAAGTATTCGAAATATTTCTATACCACTTGCCTTGCTTATCTTCAGGCGGTGATGGTTGTTGATGACCCCCCCCCCCCCGGGGACAAATCCGGTTGTTTTTGGAGTACGTGGTTTATTGTTACAATTAAGGTTGTCTTAGGTTCACCTCTGAAGGCCGGATATGACATAATAGCAGCAAGTGAATTAAACACAAACCGCCTCCTTCCTTTTTCTGTTTTTTTTTAAAATAATAACTGAGACTGACTGACCGACCGACCTACTAACCGATGGACAGACGGACCGAAAAGTGTCTTATAGGGATACGAAGATACATCTAAAAAAAAAAATTAAGAGATGCCAATGCTGACACTCATGTACATAGATAGTTATGAACAAGCTGAGATAGATAGATAGATTGATAGATGGATAGATAGAGGAAATAGAAATAATGGAAGAGATAGAGAGAGAGAGAGAGAGAGAGAAATAGAGAGAGTGGCTGGTAGCAGATAGATAGATAGATAGATAGATGGATAGTAATGCATGAAATATCATTTTTTACATCATAGAGAATAATGTTAAAAGTGGAAGTCTTACTATTGTAATTGCATTTTTCTGCACATTCAATGAAAATAGGGATATAATTGAACCCTTAACAGCAAAGGTGTCTATCCATGAAATCTGACTAATTTGTACGATTTCGATTCCCATTATGACATCACTGTAGAAATGCCTCACAGAAACTCTCAAGACTTTATGTCAAATCAGCACACGTTAAAATAGCTTGGGATGAGTTGAGAAAATCCAAATCAGGATACTTGAATTATTCAAAATGAATTGCCTAATAAAATAGCTTTGGTCTCCTCGGCGCCGACCCATACAAGAATAACCCTGTCATTTGGAACGGATATGTTCTTTCTCTCTCTCTCTCTCTCTCTCTCTCTCTCTCTCTCTCTCTATATATATATATATATATATATATATATATATATATATATATATATATATATAAACATTTCAACTACAAAGCGAAAACTGCAAAATATCGCTAAGCCCACAAAACACTCCCAGTAAACGTATGAACTTTTTGCCTATGTTAGAGACGATTTGTCAATGTTTAAAATTTGAGAATGTAAAATAAAAGGTAATTATAACAAGCCTGAAAGACATACCATGGATATACTAGTTTGGTCTTTAATGCCTTTGAAAGTCCCTTCCTTTAGAAGCCCATTCATTTCTAAGCTCACACCTTTTCAAGCCTTTTTCTCTGAATGAACCCTCATTTAACGCTAATATCGTGGTAAAATAGAATTTCATTCGAACAATCGACACATGTTTGTCTTCTTACGTCATAAATGAGAACAGAGAGTGTAAAGCGTTTGCCATGTCGATTTGTCAGTCAGATAGTAAGTCAGTCTGTGACAAGGTTCACTGCTATGGATAAGAGCTCATCTAAAAAGGCTCCAAAAAAGTTATATGTGTATTATGATAGGATAAAGCAAAAACAAACAGATGCCCGACAATCGCCAAATCATGTGAAACTAATTAGTTGCGACGAAATAGGAAATATTTATTCACGTCTATTTTCAAATATTGAGCATACTGCTTGGGAGCCATATTAAAACCACTGATCTATTTTAAATCCCCGAAACCATTACGCAGTAAACTACTGATGATCCCAACAAGAAAAACTTACACATAGTACTATGATATTACATTTTGTGTAAAACATAATAAGATACAAGGATAAAATATTGAGAAATAAATGATTGAAATGATATAAACTTTTAGAAAAAGTTTTTTTTTATGTATATATCGAGTGTTTCAAGCTTTAAAGGCTTTCTAGACTTTATATATATATATATATATATATATATATATATATATATATATATATATATATACATATATATATATATATATATATATATATATATATATATATATATATATATATGTATATGTATATTCTATAGAGCTTTACAGCTTTAAACACTAAACATTAAAAAGCTTTTTCAATGGATTTCTTCTTTTCACTTCAGTATCCATTTCCCAATATCTGTCAACGCAATAAATGTAATCTTAAACAGATTTTTCTTCGTTTTCTTTATACTTTGTTATTGTACAGTGTATACATAGTTTTTGCTATGCATGTACTTGGTCATTTCATGTGTATTGTATATTCATATTATTTCATACTATATGTTTATTTCTTGAAACAAGGTTTACTTACGTAGATTACCGTAAAAAACGTTTTTTTAACAGTATATATATATTGCCGGGATAAGTAGATGCATAATGCAACATACAAGAGAAGAAAACTTGTTTTGTTTTATCAAATAAATCTTCGTATGCTTATTTCGTCAAGCGCTCATCAGAAAATGAATCATCAAAATGTGGTTGAATGCACTGCGTGGAAACAATTTGAATGAATTTGAAAAATGTCGTTTGAAACGGCAAACAAACACGTTTCCACGCAATGCATTTGAACTTTTTTTTTTCCTGACGAGTCATCCTTTGATGAGTGTCAGACGAAATAAGCTTATATGGATTTATTTTAAAAAAGCAAGTTTAAATCTTTTCTCTCTCTTCCTCTTTCATGTCTCATCATGCATCTGTTAATTGTGGCAATGTTGAAGTTTTGTACCACTGAAATACTTTGCATATGAATATATATACATGATTATATACATATGTGCATATACATACATACATACATATATATATATATATATATATATATATATATATATATATATATATATATATATATATATGGTACAAATAAGGCAAGCAGTATAACATGATATAATAATTCAGGATTCGCCTGATGAGGCCCAAAGAAGGCAGAAACATGAGCTAGTTTGTGTAGCGAATCCACAATCTACTGCATATATATATATATATATATATATATATATATATATATATATATACAGACACATACATATATTGTAAAAAAAATGGAAAAAGTACTAAATGCTCTATTTCAGTGCCTACGGCATCTCTTCAGGGGAATGGAGTTGCTTCCCCTTCGGCTCATTATTTCAATACCAAAAACTATATAACTGTTTCTCCCCGGAGAAAATAGGTACTTATTTCATTAATATATATATTAATATATATATATATATATATATATATATATATATATATATATATATATATATATATATGCTTGTTTAGGTATACTAGCACTAGTGCAATAGACACCATAGCATGATCCAGTCCATCAATGGTTCTATTTCTGTGGGAATCTGTGCTCGTCCAATCTTTCAGACACATGGAATTTGAAACAGAAGGAATCGGATATCAAAGCATTTCATTCTGGCAGAGATACCAATTGAACAACCGATCGACCTTCAACAAGGACGTTAGATCTTTGAAGAGGTCGAAAGCAGAACTGAACAAAAGCTGGATAGTAAAAAAAAATTATGTGTTCAGCGGGATGGGGTGGATCCGAATGCAGAATTAGCAGAAGTTACGCAAGGGTCGTTCACCCGTTGCTGCAATATCTGGCAGATGTCTGTTACTGCGGCATTCCAAGCAATTGACCTGATTAGCATAGCAATTGATTACAGAATAAATATCAACATTCACAGAAAATACGGCCGTTCATAGATATGTGTGTGTGCTTGAATGAGTCTCTCTTTTTCTCTCTCCCCACCCACCACTCTCTCCTCACTCACCTCTCTTTCGTCCATCTCTCTCTCTCTCTCTCTCTCTCTGTATATATATACATATATATATACTAGAATATATCTGTCAATAGATGGTGCTATTTATGTATGGATAGCCAATGATAGGGCCTATAACTATATCATTAGGCATTTTTTCTCAATTATTCAAACATCTTTTTTTTAAAAGTCTAAACTAAACTCAAGTTATTTCAATTTGTGATTAGACATAGAGTATCCAGCGTTTATATAGAGCATTATTCATTGTTATGTCTCAACGGCATTTCATTACAACGCTTTGTTTCATTAGCTATGCCAATCTATTTCACATGGACCAATATATTATAACTTCGAGGTTATAACAGGAATTGGATAAAACAGACATAATTACCATCAATTATGCATATAACCATCCTAATTTGCATATATAGCTTTTATATGGATAGATATATTATCATCATCATCGGTCGTTATAATTTTACTGCTGGACAAAGGCCTTTCCAATCTCCTTCCATGACGAGCGTGGCTGCACTAATCTCTTCCATTTTTCAACGGCAATCTCTTCAATCTTGTCTCTCCATTTTGTGTCTAGCTTTCTCCTACTGCGTTTACTACCCCACGAGCACCACTCTGTTAGCCTTTGCTCCAGCTGTGGCACCCTCTTCTCGCTAGCAGTGCGCTGCTCATGTCGTTGCTTCATTACTTCTACGATATCCTTCACCCTGATCCAGTGTCGCCAAGAGTTATTCCTAACATTGCTCATTCCATTGTTCTCTGTGCTGTTCTGAGGTTTTGTTTTCGAGTGGATTTGTAAGTTTCCCGTTCTCGCTCCAGCACGCCGTTGCTGGTATTATGCATTGACAATATCCCTTATATATATATATATATATATATATAATGTGTACTTTAGAGAGTGAGACAGACTCGGGAGTGAAGTTTTTGGTGGTAAGGTTTATTAATCCTTATTTGTCAATAGTCCATACATGTTTCGAGATTTCTCTCATTATCAGTGGTGCGTGTTGTGTGAGTGTGAATTAAAATGTACCATGTGGAACCAGAGTCCACTGTCAGCGGCTATGCATTGTGGGTAGGTTTTGTTGTCAGGGCTACAAGAGGCCTCATGCTGAATGTAAGAATGACCAGCAGGTATTGGGATTTTGGTAAAGCAGCAGCAGTTGGATTTGGGGAGGGCAGAGTGTGTCAAGGTGGGGGGTAGTGTTGGGGAGGTGGGTTTTTTGGTATGTTTGGGATAGTATAGAAGGAGGGGTGGTGGAGTCAAGGAGCTACATAGGTATCAACCTTAAAAGTTACTGAAGATGTTGCTGAAAGTGTTTTAGCTAAGAATTGGACAGGGGTTGTAACAGGCTAAGGTGAAGTTTTTCCTATGGGTCTAGGTGACTTTGAAGCTTCCATTATTGAGTGTGTCTAAGATGTGGGTGTGAGGATATTAATGGTAGGAGTTGTGTGTATTAGTGTTCTGTGTGGTGCGGGTTGTTCAGTTTAGTATTTAATCCATTAGGGTATAGGGTTTTGAGTTTGTTGATCCACATGTCTTCGTGTTTTTCTAGAACTTTAGTTATGTCAATTGGAGTAGTTTTTTCTATTTTTTCTATGATGGTGAAGGTAGCATCAGTGGCAAAATTGTGGTCAGGTGTGCGGAAATGTAGTTCTACAGGGAGTGGGCTACGATTATTTTTTGACTTAATCCTATGTCTATAATTGTTGAGTCTAATATTAAATTGCCACTCGGACTTGCCAATGTACTGTAACTTACACCTATTGCACTCTAGAAGGTATATAATGTTCTTACTGCGGCAGTTGCTATTGTGGTATATGTGGTAACTCACTTTTGTGGTGGTGCTTTTGAATGTGTTGGTGTGCTTGAGGTGGTTGCAACATAGACTGTTTCTTATGTTGCAAGGTGTGCAGAAATTAATTGTTCTAGGTGTATTTTTGTGTACGACTTTATTGTTAACGATAGTATTGCTACTAATCATGTCTCTGATGTTTTTGGGTCTGCGGTAGGAGATAACACATGGGTCTGTGAATGTTTCTTTTAGATCTGTTTTGATCGTGAGAATGTTCCATCTATTATTGATGATGTGTGCTAAGGGTGGGAGTGTGTTGTTGAAGGTTGTTATAAGGGGTATGCGGTTGGGTTTGTTATTGTGGGACAGTAAAAGGGTTTGATCTCTGGGTATTCCAGTCGCTTTTTTTATTTGTTTTTTTGTGTCATCTAGTGGATAACCTCGTTGGGTGAAATATTGTATTAGGTTATGTTTGTGTCTGTTAAGTTCACTATTGGTGGAGCAGATTCTTCTAATTCTAAGAGCTTGTGAAAATGGTAGACTTCTTTTTAAGTGTTGGGGATGGGCTGATTTGGAGTGGAGGTAATTGTGGGTGTCTGTGGGTTTTGTGTAGAGGGTGGTATGGAGGTTTCTGTTGTCATCTATATATATGCGTGTGTCTAAGAAGGCTATGGAGTCAGTGGATGTTGTGAAGTCAAACTTAATAGAATCATGTGCCGAGTTTAGATGTATAAAGAAGTTATCTAGTTTGGTTTTTTCGCCTGTATATATGAAAAAAATGTCGTCTATGTATCTACCATAAAAGATGCAGTCATTATAAATCTCTGGGTAAATGTAGGTTTCTTCAAATTTACCCATGAAGATATTAGCATAGGATGGGGCCGCTACTGTGCCCATGGCGCAGCCTTTCACCTGGAGGAAGTGTCTATTATTAAAGTTAAAGCTATTTAGGGTTAGAATGTGGTGCATAAGAGTGGTGATTGTTCTAGTGCTAGGTTCTTTAGTAGTTCTATTGTTTAAGGCTTCTGTCAGTGCTAGGATACCTTCGTCATGTTTGATGTTGGAGTATAGGGATTTAACATCCATACTAACTAGAAGTGCTTTGTCTGGGATTGCTGTGATGTGTTTGATTTTGTTTAGGAGGTCTGTGGTGTCACGTATATATGATTTGATTTGTGTTGCTAAGGGTTGTATGTAGTGATCTACAAATTTTGATAGTTTAGTAGTGTGGCAGTTCGTGGAGGAGATGACTGGTCTACCTGGGTTATTTGGCTTGTGGATTTTGGGGAGTAGGTAGAACCTTGCGGGTTTTGTGGAAGTGGGTTTCAGTATATTCTGTGTTCTTTTGTCTATCATGTTGCTATTGTGTAATTCTGTTAGGGATTGGGTTATTGTGTTTATGTATTCGTTAAAGGGGTCTATGGGGAGTTCTCTGTAGAATTCTGTGTTGCTTAATTGTAAGTTAGCTTCTGTGAGGTATTCATCTAGACCCCAGATGACTATGGATCCACCCTTATCTGCTCTTGTGATGATCAAGTTTGTGTTGTTTTTTAGTTTATTAAGGGCCTTTCGCTCTTTAGTTGTAAGGTTATCACGTGTTAGGGTTTGTGGTGTGTTATTGTTGATGTAGGTTTTTATGTCATCTCTGACGGCTAGCTCAAAAGTTTGAATGGTTGTGTCTATGTTTTTTGGGGTGAAAGATTTGTTGGGGTCTTTAAGCCTATCAAGGATGTCACTGTCGTGGCCTGTTTTCCCAAAGTGGGCTCTAAGTTTGATCCTTCTGAAGAAGTCATAGAGATCTTTGTTGAGGGTGTGATTGCTGAAGTGTGGGGGTCGGGGACAGAAATTAAGGCCCTTGTTAAGGAGTTTGAATGTGTCCCTAGTAAATCGAAATTTACTTAGGTTCATTACTTTCCCTTCTGGGTCTTCCTTAATTCTGATGGTGTGTAGTAGTGTTTTAGTAAGTTTTCTAAACTGCTTACTAGTGTTGGAATCAGGTTTTCTAACCCCCCTTCCATATTTAGTGGTAGGGGGGTTTCCTCGTTTTTTGGTAGAGTGTGTGTGTGGGTTGATGTAGGGGTTACCTGCTGGTCAGGGTGTTTGCCTATATATATATATATATATATGTATGTATAACAATTGACTAGAAAAGCATTTTGTATAAATAGACCCATACAAAAGCGAATTGCCAATATATATATATATATATATATATATATATATATATATATATATATATATATATATATATATATATATATATATATATATATACTGGTAATTCGCTTTTCAGTATAAATAGTTTTTTTTAGTATAGATAGAGACAAACAAAAGTGAATTGCCAATATATATATATATATTGGCAATTTGCTTTTGGGTATGTCTTATACTAAATGCTTTTCTAGTCAATTGTTATGCACCTGCTTATTTCCATGGTCTTTCTCTAATTTCATCGCTTGACGTTGGATAATGTATTTCAAAACTTCTTCTAAGACTTGGCAATCTATTCTTGTGATTTTTTTTCCGGAATAGGGGTTCATTGAACATAAATTGCATCTTTGTTTTGTTTATCTTCAATCCTAATTTTTGTCTCTCTCTATTTAGATCACTCATCATGTTTTGTAGATCTTTCGTGGTTTCTGATATTGATAAAATCTCATCACAATACTTGAATTTGTTCAAATATTCCCCGTCTATGTAAAACTCTGACGTTTTCCCAGTCTGTTCTCCGAATGCTGCTTTCAAGGCTCGTCGTAAAGAGTTTTGGTGATATTGTATACCCAAGTCTCACTCCTTTTCCAATTCTCATCTTGTTAGCATCTTCATGAAGTCTAAATATAGCAGTGCTATTTTCGTATTTATTCTCAATTGCTTTTATAAAGTTCTCATATATGCCTCGTTCTCACATTGAGTTGATGGCTGACGTATGTTCTATTGAATCAAAGGCGTTTTCATTGTCTACGTTAGTCAGAGAAAGTGGTTTGTCGTACTCTGATGTCTTCTCCATTTCTAACATTTACTAACTATTCTTGAAAATACTTACAAATACATTAACAAACACTTCAGATAAAAAGCAGCTTTGCGAACAGGCAAACTTCAGAAGTGGCTATTCGACGGTAGACCACACACATACACAATCAGATGTATGTATATTAAATGTTTAAAACACACAGACACAGACACAGACACATACATATATATATATATATATATATATAAAGAATAACACCACTGTTATGACGTTGCATGGTCCCCATGACAACCATATACATCACAAGTTTGAAAAATATTAGTCAAAACCGATCTGATGACGCTGCAAGTCAGCGAAACATGTTATTGGTAATAAATATGTGAAGATGATAATTTTTTTCCAATCCAAACCATATATATATATATATATATATATATATATATATATATATATATATATATATATATATATATATATGTGTGTGTGTGTGTATGTGTGTGTGTGTGTGTGTGTGTGTGTAATTATTTTCTCTCTCTTTGTATTAATTCAGACACGATAAATGTATGGGGGGGACCTACCTTTCATTAAGTATCATATATATATATATATATATATATATATATATATATATATAGAGAGAGAGAGAGAGAGAGAGAGAGAGAGAGAGAGAGAGAGAGGTGGGTAGATGCTCTGAGGGGAGAATGGTTTTATTTATATTACTAATATTAATTGGATATTCGACAGAACCATCTTTCAGCACGTATCACTCCGATAAGGTGACCTGGCATGAGCTGACTGGAACGCCAAAAGCGTACACCTCCACAACAAACAATACCACCACTAATATCTTCACCATCGCTTAACAATACCACCATTACCATTTTCAATGGTTAGGACAATCATTCATTGTGTGCCTTCCCAAGGTGACTCTAAGAATCGATCACGTGATACTGAGAAAAAACGCTGGGCGAAGTTCGACGACGAGGTAACCTGGACCGGAAATATGGATTTTGTACCATTTTTGGCTGTATAGAATGGCGAAACAGAAAATCGAAAATTAGATTCGACTTCCCAGAAGTGTCTTTGGGAAAGGCATAAATCCACTTCACCTTCTAACTATGAATAAATAGCAACGCAGTTGGTAACGTTTAGCTTTATTAGGCAATTCTCTGACAGAAGAAAATACTGCTTGGCAGTCACCATAGCTGTTCCCAAGCTTGGATAAAGGACAAGGGTTGGCTGTGGGGCTAGCAACTCTACCCCATGGAAACCTACTTACTACTTAAACCACGTCGGAGTTGTTGTGGCCCTATGCTTCGCAATTGGTCCTCACGAATAAACAACTTTTTTGATCAGAGTGAACCTCTCACTAAAACTCTTAAGGTCCATTCAACAGGATCGAAACATCCTCTCTTTGAGACCCTACTTGCTGGTTGCTACAGTCTGCAGTCATTTCTAGTAGAAATTATCAAATCAGCGTTAGATATTGCGTAAATTTCAAATTTCATCCCCCCCCCCCCCGCCAAAAAAAATCTAATTGCGAGCTCATACTTTTAATGAATAAATTCGAAATTAGTAAACAATAATGAACACTTCTGGTCCAATTTTTGTCTGTTTTTCATTACCAGCTTCTGGTTTCATCGAAGGGGTTGGCAGAATCAATGGGGTATTTCACTGGACTAGATAGGTATTGTGTAGGCCAGTGGTTCCCAACCTTTTCATTGTCATATCCTAGTTGTGTCAATAAGACTACGAGTTGTCCTCACATATTTTCAAGTAATTATTTTATTTTGTGTATAATTAGACAGCTATATAAAGAGAATTAGTTTTAATTGTATAATTGAACAGTTCCGGTGTATCTGTTACTTAAAGAAAACAAGCGGAAATGATTAAGAACACATAATTTGAAATTCCAATTAATACATCAATTAAAAGAATTCTGCTATCATGACCGATACACAAATCGATGTGATCTCTGCTTTTGCTTTGTTTTTGTTTTTATTACTTCTTAGATTTGTGGTTCAATTACCGTGAGAACACATTTCAAATCATTCTCAAGTAGGAGCTTATTTCGAGCCTTTGACTTAATAGATTGACCATTCATCACGACTTTTGTTTTAACCTAATCGCATAATCCACTTGGACTCCCTATATTCCCTCCTTTGGGGTGGAATCCAGCCAACCAACAGATTTTGAGCAAGTGGTTTACGCACGGTCCTGTGATATAGTGATTAAGAAGCTGGTCTCGCGGACGATCTCACAGGGGACTCCATATAGTGCCAGGATAAACTAAGCTGAGGAAATGCCTATCAGTGAAATCTGTTTGAGGAGTAAAAGCCTCTGAAATGCATAAGGTTTTTTTTTTCTTCAGAAATTCATGTATTTTTGGAGACAGAATAAAAAGTTGTTCGAATACAGCAAAACTTGAATTTATTTGTCAAAATCATCGTTAAGAAGACAGACGCCCAGTTCAAAATTGATTCTTTTATTTCTTACTGAAAGAATCTGAGATTTTAGACGAAAAACTCTACGTCAACATCTCAACAAAGCTCCTCCTACACCAGGTCCTGGTGAGCAATTGATAGAATATGGTAGCTTTTGCCAATTAAAAGTTCTTAGGATACAGACAACCACAGCAGATCTTTGCTGTCCATAAGTTATACGAATGAAAGGAAACATTTACGCGTCTGATCTCCAGCTTGCTTCAACGGAAATTATGTCAATCTTCAGAATAATAATGCTTGCCCACACACAGTTGGAAATGAACTCGGTCAGTGTTGCCAATTTATCACTTTTTGCGCTAAATCTAGTTCCTTTCTTGTTTTACCAGCGTGTAAATTCGTCATTTAGCACTATATTTTGCGCTATTTTCCAGCCAATTTTTCAGCTATTTTCTCGCCTTTTATGCAAATCTTGCTATTTCAGCGATTTAGAATAACCATAAAATGGCAAACTGTGTTTGGCGCGTTTTGGCATTTTTCGTGGTTAATTTACCGCGAAGAAGATCTCTGAGTTGGCACCACTGGTCTCAGTACAAGATCAAATCATTAAGTGGGGAGGGTCTACCTCAGCATCCCCTATTCACTGATTTTGATGCCTTCTTATTTGCTTTCCTTCTTTCAGTCTTTTATTTCATTTTCTTTCTTTCTTATTTCAATCTTATTTTTCTCTTTTATTTTATTCATTTCTTTCTCTTTCTTTCGCTTCAAGCGTTCTTTTTATATTTTTTCTTTATTCTGTTATTTTTGTGCAAAAAAAATCGTCAAACAAAACTGTCACCGTAGGTTTCTTCAGTTTTTTGGTTGGTCTATCTATCTATCTATCTACTTATCCATCTATCAATCGATCTATCTATCTAGCCAAATCGGGTTGGATAAACCGGTTCTCGAGCGTTAACCGATTAAACAGTGTCGAGTCTTATCATTACTCAGATAGATGACCGCCTGAGAATACCAGGTGCTGCTTGTAGCAAAAAAATCGTCTCTGCCGCCGATTAAGGGAGAAACATTCCTAAGTAAGACCGGACTGTGCACTCGGCCCCTTTCTCAAACATCAGCTGCTCCATGGAAGACACATGACAATCTGCACCCGCTAGGGAGCGCCATACTTGTATTCAGATTGCAGCGATCACATATACACATATATGTGTGTCTATAACGTGTGTACAGGCCACACCAATAGAAATGAAAACATTTACATTTCTTATTATCTCTAAAATAACATTTAGCTTTTTTTCGTTCTGCTTTGTTTTTTTGGGGGGAGGGGGATTCCCCATATATAGGTCTTTAGTGGTGGGTCCGATTTGCAACCTAATTTTATGTTAAATTTTCCACTTAGTTTGAGTCCAGTGGCATCCAACCTTGTTTATTGTTTGTTTTTTTTTTGTTTTTTTTTTTAAATCCGAATATTTTAGTAATCACCACTCAACAAAAAGGTGTGAAAAGTAACTTATTAATTTATCACCCCCCCCTTTTCCATTTTTTTTCAGATTTTAATTGATCACCCGAAACATGGCGCGTCCCCAAAAGACGTTGGTCACGTGACGGTTTCTATCGAGTGACTAACCAGGACATTTATTTTGCTGTTTTCCGATGGAATTTTGACATTCTCCCCTCATAAAGGTACATTTGACCGACTGGTCCACTTCAGTACCAAGTGCGTGCATATCGTCTTTCAACATTCACCACCTACATCGGTCAGCCGTTTCGAGTATAATCAACTAATCCGATTCGCTGGGACTTGCTGAACAAGTTAGGCTAAAGGGATGACTCTCAAGCACCACCTATTCAAAGTTAAACTCAACAGGTCTGGTCAGTCACTCAATTGAGACTGACATGTGACCAAGTAGGTTAGAACCAGAATTTTTTTTAGAAGAATATGCGTGGTATGCGTGGTATAGAACTTGTAGATTCTAATGTATCTTTTTACCAAAAGGAGATACAAGGGACATAGAGGCCATGCATATACGGTGGAAGTGAATTGAAGTAGATTGAACATCAGAAAATTCTTTCTTCGCAGAAGTAGGGAGTAGATTACAGAGTATGTTATGCTGTCAGCAATTGTAAAAAAAATTTAAAAAGAATCATAATCTTCATTACACCACCGTTAACATCAAGTCTTAATGATCAAGATATTGTGTAAAGACGAATATTTGATGTATGCCTCTTAACACTATATTAAAGGCTTCAAATGTTTCAATATCTAAACTTCTTTTAGAAGCCTGCCATGTTGGGGATGATCAATTAAAAATTGGAAAAAAGGGGTATCAATGAATAAATCACTTCTGTCACCTTTTGCAAGGTGGTGATCACTAAAAAAATCAAAATCAAAAATTAAAAAAGGACAAGAGTGAACGCTGCTGGACACAAGCTTAGGGGCCAATTTTACATGAAATTACATTGTAAATTGGCCCCAACTGGAAGGAAAAAACTGAGAGGGTGAAAAAAACTTTTTTTAACGTAAGAATTGAATGTTTGAATTGTCAGTCCTCTATATCTACTGACACTGTCTGTATGCAACACACATAGATAGACAGAGATAGCCAGTCAGCCTGAATCAATTAAAAACTGAAGAAAGGTATTTTGACAGTTTAGGTCGATGGTTTCTAATATCATCGTTTTGCAAACTTGTTTGGTGGGTAGGCCTTACGGGATACATTTTCGAGTGGATAAAAGGCGTTGGTTAAGCGTGTGTAGTAACCTGCCTGGTGGTCGTAGGTTCAATCCGAGAGCCAAGTAGCGCAAAAAAGTCATATACCCTGGTTAAGTGGAAGAAGCAGACGAACGACACGGTCAGGACGAAATCACTGGGTGGGCAGAAACTAACTAATACAAGATATCCCCTAGCATGGGCAGCAAAATGTGAACAATCTATCCCCCGTGGATTGAATAAAGGGTTCGGTTGAAGTTCCCATCCACGTCAGACACTGGTAAAAGACCAGAGGGATTCAATGGCCGAAACGTTAGTGGCTATGATAACCATGGGCCCTGGAGGCAGTCTGGGCCTGGGGGCAGCTGATCAGATAAAGCATTTTACGCCATATATTTTTATTGTAAGTAGCGGCAAGATGTTCCTAACTGGGTGGCTGGAGACTCCTAGCGCTCTTCAAAAATAAATTGAAAAGTGGAAATTATTGCTGTCTCTTTGACGTGAGGACAACAGAGATGACACTTTGATCTTCAACTAAAGACCGCGAAAGACTGGGTCGCCTAACTATAATGCCCCCGAAATTAAACTTTCAAAAAAAATATCTAATCATTGTAATACGTTTTAAAAAGAAATTAAAACACTTTTATTCATTAGGTGATTAGAATTAGATACTTGATTCAGTATTCTTTACACTTTCTTTATGTTCATAGAGGGCACATAGCTTCCATCACTGCACCCGTGCCAAGAGGGCAGGGGGTAGCGCCCCCAGTAACATCGTAGGTGAAGACCCTAGTCCAAGTATATCAGTGTATAATGAAGATAATTCCTCATCTCAGAAATTGATATTTGTCGAATTAAGCAACGTTTGGCATAAGACCAGCGCCATTTTCTCATCTTCTTCTTTTTCATAAACATGATACCTTACATTCATCACACCCTTTTCGAAATTTTTGAATGATCACCCAAAACACGGCATGCTGCCAAAAGACATTAGTCACGTGACAGTCTCCATTGAGTGACTCATCAGACCTGTTTATTATTTTTGACAAGTTACGAGATACGGTTGCTTTCTGCTTTTCTCGGTCCCGTGATTTAGTTGGTCTGGTGAGTTCTGGTTGAAAAAGAAAAAAGCAAGAAGGATATGTATCAAGAAGATTCTTAAGACCAGATACAACATGTGTCTGACGATGGCCGAAGAAACAATTGGCCAAAACCTTGAATTAAAAATGACAAAGTCGAAGATAATGGTCAATGAAATGAATATATATATATATATATATATATATATATATATATATATATATATATATATATGTGTGTGTGTGTGTGTGTGTGTGTGTGTGTGTGTGTGTGTACGTATTGACTAATGATCACTTATCTCACAGCTGGAGAAAGCAACCAAAAATATTGAACAGGTCCAGTTAGTCACTTGATGGAAACCGTCACGTGACCAACGTGTTTCGGGTGATCAATTGAAAAATTGGAAAAGGAGGTCAGTGATCAATGATCAATTTATTACTCTCACCTTTTGCTGGGCAGTGATCACTAAAAAGGTATGAATTAAAAAAAAACATTCCCACACACAAATTATGGAATCAATTAAACATAAAGTTAAACTGCAAATCGAATCCCCTACAAAAATTCTATTTAGGAGAGAATTTCCAAAAAACAAAAAAATGGGCGTTTTTTTTCTTATTAGTTATAAATGTTTATATTTTTTTGTCCTTTAGCTACATTGGTGCAGCCTCTACGCGTGAAAAATACATACATACATACATACATACATACATACATATACATACATATATACATACATATATACCTACATACATACATACATACATCTATATACACATTTTTACATATATATATATATATATATATATATATATACGTATATGCATACATATGTACATACATACATAGCCAGCCAGACCAACATGAAAACCAATAGAAACCTATGCTGATAGTTTTGTTGACGGTTTTTGGTATTTCTAACACTTTTGGACATAGCGATATGAGCTCGTTAACCATCGTGTATCAGTACACACAATGGTTAGCAAGTTCATGTTGCTGACCAATTCGCCAAAGTAGTGCGTTTGATCCTTACTGGATATTCACACTCACTTGTGACTCTGTTCCAAACTGAGCTGAGCTCAAGAAATGGCCATTTGATAATTTAAAATATTCTTCGATGTTTCACACTATCTTTTATAGGTGGAAAAAATCGAGGTGGCATTTATTAATCACCGCTACCCACAAGAGACCGGTTTAATCACTGCTGCTGGATTTAGGTTATTCATGTGTTCGGACATTTATTTGTACATATTCATCTATTTGGACTTGGCCCAGCTGTAACACTTCACAGTAAAAACTTGAAATTTTGCACACACTTTCCTCAATGAGTGGGGGAAATTTTTTGACACCTCCCCAATAGATTTTTGTAGGGGTTTAAAAAATTGGACCCTTAGTTCGTGTCCAACAGCATTTATGCTAGTGCTTTTGGGGGTTCTTTCGAAGGCACTTTTTAGTGTCTGCCCAACACAGACAAGAAATATACTTATTCATCGTTTTTTTTTTTTGTTTTGTTTTTTTCCAATTTATCATCCTATTGATTGTCTAACCAAACCTGATTTATTTTGGCAGGGGATGTCTTTAATCGTAACTGTATGATTCTAACCATACAGGTAGTATTTTCATCAAGGCAACTTAATTTTACCACCACCCACTGCTTAGTTTACGAGGTAAAAAGCAGCATATATGGGTGGCGGTAATTCATGATTTCCCTTGGAATGACAGTTTACGTCATACCCGGAGAGCAGTTATTACTTGCAGTAGTGTGCAGAGGACAAAATGAAGACAATTCATTCAATTCAAAAAGGGGGCGTTACGTAATTAACGTCATTTGACGCTTAACAGGTAAACTAGCGAAAATGCTAATCTACTTTCTAAGGAGCTAGAAATGGTTGAGGATGCACTTGCTCTCTCCTTTTCAAATGGAATATAGGTACACTATTAGGAGGGTGTATTTCTGGTTCCTCGAGGAACGAAAATTTAGTGCCAAATGCCCATCTACAGTACTATCAACACTATTGGGTACTTTTACAAATTTGCTTAATACATAGATACATATATATTTCATTATTATTCTCATACATATATATATATATATTATACGATATCCTACAATATTGGAAAATGCAGAAAATAGCAGTATTCAAATCAAGTTTATTATACTAACATGTTTCGTCTTTTGGCTTTGTTATGGTAGTAATTTCAAATGAAACAAACGCTAAGTATTCCAAATTACGGAAAAACTGTAAAACGAAAAATTGATCGATATATTCGAGAAATAGGGAATATGAACAAATATATATTATAGAGGATTCTCGGGGGGTCCTATGATTAAACCCGGTTTCTTCGTAATTTAAAATACTTAGCGTTTGTGCTCACGCAGTATGATATTACGTGACATTATTTACTCGAAAAAAACGAACTTTTCAAATTTGTTTCATTCAAAATTACTGAATTCCCATAGCTGAAAGGCAAAACCGGTCAGAATGATACACTCGATTTAAATATTACTATTTCCGTATTGTCCACTTACTGATATATACACATATATGTATATATATATCAGCAGCAGTAGCCATTGTGAACAAGGCGTTAAAGAGAATAATGTCCAATTCACTCAGAACAGATACAAAAATGGCATTGCAATAATTAGACTACATGAATATACAAACAAGATGAAGATAAGAAAAGGAGTAAGACAAGGGGATACAATATCCCCTGAACTATTCGCAACGAGCCTTGGAAGTATCTTCCGGAAGACTGTCTGTGAGTGAATGGGGGAAAACATAGAGAAAATTGAAACTATTTGAGATTCGCTGATGATATTTCTATGACTTCAAAATCATCGGAAAAATCACGTTACATATTTTTATCACCTAAATGGTTCTATACCATGAAAGTTATATATATATTTCACTATTATAGTCTCTCTCTCTCTCTATATATATATATATATATATATATATATGATTATTGTGTCATCCACAGACAGCTGTTTCGTTGTATTACAACTCTTCAGTGTGGCTATAGACTATCCATCATCCCATCCAGTACCACAAGTTAGGATTGAAACTTTCGCTTCAGACTCGGGGGCCGGTATCCTACATCTACGCCACGGAATTTGACGGTCAGTAAGGTTGAATATAAGCGATATAAATATTCCCCATCTACCATAGCTCTATTCCAATGGAAGAGCATTGCAGAAGCCTTCAATGAACAAGTTACTTCACTCAAAGAGTATATATATATATATATGTATATATATATATAATTTTTGAAATGATAGTCACTGGGTACGTGTCCTTGTAAATATCATTTTCTAAATATTTTATTATATATTGATAGCTCTATTTACGGTGTTAAACATTCATTTGAAATGATCACCTGTCATTACTCGGTAAAGGTACCATTTGGCCGAGACAACCAAAACATTATGAACAATTAAAGAAAATGGGGCAGCTGCCGGAATAGATTTTCTTTATTTGATTATTCTATGCTAAGAGCAACGTTACGTTGAAGTGGTTATCCTATTGGTCTCAGGTTCGATTCCTACAGCAGCCCCGTTTTCTTTAATTGAAAAGAAAATGGAATTGATCTGCGACCGATAGAGAAGGTATTTCAACGTAGCATTGCTCTTACCATTGAGCTAAACAGCCGCTGGTAATGCGAAGGCCCAAATAACAGTCTCAACTCTAATTCCCGTCTTGCTCATTCGAGGTCTATATCTGCTCTATTTGTTTCTTTCAACGCGACAACTATGCTATGTGAACAGAGATCTCAAAAAGATCATAAGAATAGAGGGTGAGTTTGCAGAAGAGGTTGACGAATATGTTTATCTGAGACATATCATAAAGACTGTAAGAGCGAAATACTCAGTAATTTTCTTTAAAGGACAGTTCCGGTTGGGTCAAAGTTTGAGTTTGATGTCACTAACGAAATGCACTGTTCGTTCGGATTATGGTAAAATGCTGAGAAGCTTTATTGTTTGACCGTTCACCTCTTGCTGCTTATTCAAATTCATCAAAAACATTTACAAGTTATCGTCTGTCATTTTACTAATCAATCAATCATTCTTTCTATCTTTCTTCCTTTCTTCCTTCCTTTCTTTCTTGTTATGCTTTGTGGGGTTATTTTTCAATTCTTTCTTTTCACTGTTTTTTTATTTTCATTTTTTGTTCAGCCACCTTCTTTATATCCATCTTTTTCATCTTTCTTCTTTTTTTCACTTTTCTTCTTTTTCTCTTTCGCATAATTTCTTTTCCTTTCCTTTCTTCTTTGTCTCTCTCCCTTTTTTGGCTTCACTTGCTCTTTTTTCTTTGTCATTCTTTTTTCTTTCTTTCTTTTTAAAAATTTTTTTTTTTAATCTTTTCTTTATCTTCTTCCCCTTTTCCCCATTTTCATTTCACATTTGTTTTGATTCCTTTCTCCCTTTTTCTTTCCCCGTTTGGCTATGGTTATCGTTCCCGTTTCAAAATGACCACCAACCTGGCTGCAGAGCTAGTGTTTCTGTAGGTTTGTTGTTTATAGGGTTAGTAACTATTTTTAGTATTAGTGCTAGGGTTAATATTTTTTGGATTAGTGTTAGTGTTAAGGTAAGAGTCAGGGTTGTCTGCTTCTTAAACTTCAAATTCGCCATCAGCGCCTGCCACTCTCGAAACGGGAAAGGTCACATTTGCCATTTCCTTTTATTTATTCGTTTCATTTGTTGTCTTTCCTTCAGTTTTGTCAAGTAATTCCTTTGTTTTTTCTTTCTTTCTTTCTTTTCATTCTATTTACTTTTTTCTTTCGTTCTTTTTTTTTTCAAACATTTTATTTTCCTTTTGTGTTTCTTATCTTTTTCTTCACTTGAAGATCAGTATTTTTCTTTCCTGCTTTTTTGTTTCCTCCTTCCGATTTCTTTCTTCGTGTTTTCTTCGTGTTGTCTTTCTTTCTTCTGCCTGATTTCTTTTCTCCTGATTTCTTCCTTTTTTTTTCTTTCTTTCAGATTTTTTCTTTCTGATTTCTTCCTTTTTTCTCATTGCTCCTTATTTCTATTTTATCTGTCATTTCTTTCTTTTTTTTCTTTTTCCTTTATTTCCCTCTTTTTGATTCCTTTCTTTGATTCCTTTTCTTCCTGATTTCCTTCTATTGTTGGTTTTACTCTCTCCCCACCTGACTTTGAAAGCAAAAATTTCATTTTCAATTCAAAATGTATGTTTTCAAAGTGTTTGTCTCGCAGGCAAATGGACAAGTGTAACTAATAGGATTCTCATTGTGCGTTCCATCAATATAACCTTGTGAAAAGTTCTGCTAAGCTCGGGAAATCTACCACTTAGGAGGAATTGAACCTAGGACCAACACATTTACACTGATCCATCTCCCTATAATTATGAAATGTCCTTTGATTCAATCACTTCTAACACAATCGAATCACCGTAGCCCCACAAATCGCCCACCCGACCAAGCAGCCAAATAGGCTACGGATTATTCTCTCTTTGGTCGTCCGTGTGTCCCCCCAAACGCTCAAGATCACAACCTTGAAGATTTGCACGTATGTACCTGTAGGGACCATCTGCAGACTTTTGTTAAATGCTTTTGGGGGTCTCAAAGGTCATTTAGGGTCAACATTGCTCGAATCTTGTGCCGGTATTATTTATTTATTTTTTTTTTTTTGAGATAGTTTGAGATAAAAAAAACTTTTTTCTGATATAATTTCAGATAAATTCTAAGATAATTACTCCTGGTACTCGATTGAGCTGCGGTGACACGTTGATGCGAGGTACGGATATTTCTATCCATTTCAAGTTTATTTTTGATTTGTTTTTGTTTTTTGTTTTTTAAATCAATGTAAATAATAGCTTAGGTAAAGTCTTTTCAATTGATTCAAGGCACCAATCCCAAACCACTTCACACAAAGACTTAAACAAAAGAGAAACAATTAATTTTCTTTCAGGTCTACGCCGGTCAGAAGACCAGAATATACTCTCTTTTGGGGATCCACGTCATTGGTATTAGAAAAGAAGGTCACTCGCGGTCGTTGTTTCGTTTATTGGCCGACTATAAATTACATTCAAGTGCTTCTTTTTTTTCTCTCCTTTTTAATCCGAGGCTCATGTGTCGTCAAGTATTTTAGGCCATCACTCCCCGACCAGAACACTGGCTCATTCATCTGACCCTCACTATGTTCTAAAAATATACTCCGAAGTTCTTACTGCTATTATTATGCAAAGCGCACGGCACCGCAATTTTCCGCTCACTATGAAGCGTTTCTATTTTGCCTGAATTACATTTCCATAATATGGCCTCAATCATCATCATCACCATCATCATCACCATCACCCAGATTCGCCAGACCTCTCTATCGTGAGCGTCAAGGAGCTGGTACTTTTCGAATTTGTCTAGCTCGTCACCTTACTTTCTGCCGGCCACAATTCCGCAAATGATCTCTGGGGATTCACATCGTGAGTCGTGATGCTCAGCGGTTATCTGACATTTTTGCTTCATTACCAGCCCATTGCCATCTGAGTTTCCTATGATATCTCTGACTCCTGTTTCCCTCTAATGTACTGTGCAGTCTTGTAATATCTCTCATGTGCTCATTGCATGTTTTTCAGTTTGAGGGTCAATCTTTCAGTTAGGTTCCATATCAATCGGTGATTATCGAGAGGATGAATTGCTTGTACACCCTTTCTTTTATAGGCTAGAGGTATTTTCTTATCTTTGAATATCGAACTTGCTCTATTGAAGGCTTCTCAGCCTAGAGAGATTCTTCACTTGATTTCATCCTCTCTTGAAGATTTCACGGATTCATTGCCCTTGTTTGGTAAAGTAGTCTATTTTCTTTAGCCTCGCGTTTTCAATTTTGATTTTTGTATCAGTGTCCATGTTAGAGGTTTTACTCCGGAAAAATGTCTTCAAAATAAATTTGGTGCCGTACGAACGGCAAAGTTGCGCTCTTTCAGAATCTGAAATTCCTTTCGTACAGACTTTCATTTATGATAGATTACAGATAATTGATTGGCCCGGAGTGGGGATATCTATGTGGACACAAGATAGGCTCAAAGTTTCATGGACTACACCATTTGGTGTAATAAAAAGGTGCGAATAGACTTTAGGTAATCCGTCAGTAACCTGAATAAAGATTCCAAGTAGCCAGCCGGTTAATAGCAATGAAATTGGAATTGTCGGGCGGAGTTCAAACCCCGGTGTGGGGTGTAATGGTCAACGGTAAGGACAATGGACTCAGCGAGCCGATTTCAAGCTCTTATACTTCGCAATAATACACTTGGAAATTGCCTTAATACATTCCTCAGCTATGATATGAATGACAACACTATCTAGCCTTGAAAGGGAACTATACGAGGTAGCGGGGGACCCTGCATCTCTCATCTAACCATCTTGTCCCTTGGTGATGGATATGTCAGAGCCTCACAAACTTGGGTTACGAAGGACAGCATGCCCCAGAAACCTGCGATAGATATAGAACAGATTGAAAGGCATCAGATCATAAAGCATCAGGCAAATGCTGTAGTTCGGGCCAGCCTTCAGCCGATTTGGACAATTGATCCCTATTGGGGCCCCCGCATGAGAGGGTCCCACACTTCAGTATATTCTGGTCTCGTCAAATGCACACAACACATTACAGAAGAACGGGATGATTTACAAAGAACAACAACAATATTAATTTTCCTCGGAATTCTTAAAAATTCAACAGGGTTTGTTAACACTATTTATATTTTGAATTTTCTCTATTGAACTTGAATTATAAAACGTTTATCAATTGCTGAAGAACGTAAAAAAATATTTCGGTGAAATTTTCACACATTCTGATTGTTTTCCATTGTACTATAGATGTATACAGTATATTTGTATTTCTAAGATTCCACAGATCTTGACTCTTAACCACGGGTCCCGCAAAAAATGTTCCCGATTGGTCCCAGCAGCTAAGAGGGCCGGCCCTGAGTGTAGTACTGTAGGTTGCAATGCTGATAGGTCAAAAGGCATCAGTCGAGAATTTCAATGTAGTACGAACATTTTAAACAGAATTTATACTAATCAAGTAATTCAATTGAATATTCTTTGTAAATTTGAACAAATAAAAGTTTTTATCGTGGTTTTATTTATTTATTGGACATCATATGTTACAGGAAGGAGAATAGAAAAAGTAATAATCAATTCTTTTTTTTTTTTTTCAATTTATGATAATTTTGATGAATAGAGATTTTTTTCTTTTTCCGCACCATATCAAAATAGAAATTCACCAGAATATAAAAGCAACGGGTGAGCTCAATAAGACAATAGTTTCCCCAAAACCCAACATAACTATGAAATCGGAAGTTTGGAAAGGCCTTTGTCTGACTGTGGACCTGAATTGACTAATGATGATGGTGTCGTTATTCATTGATACTGGTTTATTAAGAGTTCTATTTATGAAAGCCTTTATAAAAGTCACTTAGTGTATCTCTTCTTGACAGCTAAATAAAACAGGTCTATTTAGTCACTCAATAGAAACCACAATGTATTTTGGCAGCATGCTGTATCGGGGGTGATCAATCATATAATTGGGGGAAAAAGACAAGTCATTGGATAAGTTACTTCTCTTGTCTTTTATTGGAGAATGATCTCTAAAAAAAGTCTGAATTTTCAAAAAACAAACGTGAACGTTGCTGGACAAGGGATCAATTTTGCATAAATTTAGATCGTAAATTGAGTCTGCCACAAAAAGCATATCAGTTTTGCACAAATTTAGACCGTAAATTGGACTTGCCTCAAAAAAAAAATATCAAGAGAGGAATTTTCGAAAAAATAAAAACGATTTTTTTCTTTGTAGACATAATGATGCATGGTTGTTTAAATTTTCAGTCTAGTTCCATTTGCCCGGCCTGTATGCGTGATCCATACATTCATATCCGGACCAGATTTTCAACAAAAAAAAGTGAAGGAACCAATGTTGACAGTTTTTGTTGACGGTTTCTAATTAGCGGATGTTTTTTTCTCTCCTTCTCTCAACACCCGCAATGTCCTGACTAATTGGTGACGGAAGTCGGTTGTCAAATTAATTTGTCCTTAAGTTCAACAGAACGCCCGTCCGCGATCTAACGATGAAAATAGCATTTACTTGACACAGCATTTTTTTTCAACTCAGTGTTTCCATGTCGATGCGCTGAATATTAATCACTCAGATCTGACATTATACAATGAAGATTTCAGACCAAAATTCAACCTACAACTGCCAGGTCCACGGATTTATTCATACATACTTGTATGTGTGTGTGTGTATGTGTGTGTGTGTATGTGTGTATGAGCGTTCATTTATTCAGCCTAATTCAGTGTGGCACCAGGTCAAATAAGTGAGAAGAGACTGTGTTACGTCAGATCTCCTGCTTACCTTGGAAATCAGCATTCGAAGTCCTGCTCGATATCTGGGCTCAAACTCTGAACATTGCAGCCAACAGGAAATATGGAATCTCCTTAGCTGTAACTGATATATATATATATATATATATATATATATATATATATATATATATATATATATATATATATAATAAGATGTGGATTCGCTACACAAACAAGATTATGTTTCTGCCCTCTCTGGGCAAGCGAAGTTTTATATCATGCTATATTGCTAACCTAATCTGTACCATGTGTAATACAGCGAAACAGATGTCCATGGATGACACAATATATATATATATATATATATATATATATATATATATATATATATATATATATATATATATATATTTATATATACATTTTCTTCTTGCACTTTTTTTTGCTTGTTCATACTCGAATGGGATGATTTCATTGGTTGATTTACCCCCCTATTATGACACAACAATGGAAATGACGTCATAAAAACTCTTCAGACTTCATATCTGATCTTATATTGAAACAGCTTGAGTTGAGTTGAGACATTTAAGAAATTTAGATTGTTAAAAACAAATTATCCAATAAAATAGCTTTAGGCTCCTTTGTACCGATCCATACATAAATAATCACGTCATTTTGGACAGGTACATTTTAGTATATTATATATATATATATATATATATATATATATATATATATATATATATATATATATATATATGATAAAACAAAAAGTTAGACTGCCTATAAGTATATGAACTAACAGAAAATTTATACGTAAGGCATGTTTTTAAGAGTTTAAAACGTGTTCCTATTCCTGTTTTAAACTCTCAAAACTGAATCATGCACGAAAAATTTCCTTTTGTTCAGATACTTATGAGCAGTATAGTATAAATCTCCAGTGTTATATAAATGAATTTGGTTGTCTGACTGCCGGTTCGTCCGACCGTGTGTTTTCACGAATCATATACATAGATTATTAAAACAAGCAAAAGGATTTTTTTTCATCTATACTTAATCACAACTACAACCAAACATGCTGCAAAAACAGAATATATGCATTGAATGATGTGGTTGACACTAACACGATTGGATGAATTAAGGTAATTTGCATAATCAACTAATTTTAGCAACTATAATCAATTTTGACGGATTTATTTCACTTTATCTATATAAATAAATGTTATAATCGTAATGTATCAGTTTATGAATATAGATTGAAATAATAAAAGTCTGAAGACGATTTTTAAAGGCTATATGTAAGTGACTAAATGGAATTTGAGTAACTGTAAAAAAAGAAAATGGCTGACTCACAGGCCAACGAGACTTCAAACGTCTTGGCTATCTTCCAGTTTCAGTCGACAAGTGAATGGCTTTAATGATTACAAATATTTAGAATGTAAACACTGATAGGCGAACTTTTTCAAATTGAAGTACGTATTTTCACACCGGTTGGATACTTATTAAAGTTGATATTTGTCATTTTTCAATAAGACAAAAAGAAACAATTTCTCTTTGTTCGCAATTTTAAAGTTAACATACGTTGATTCATTTTAAAAGAGAAATTGACAAGTGATATTTCGTAACACATCAAGTTAACTCTCACTTCTTCATTTAAAGTTAACATTTTCTCTTTTAAATTTTTTTCAAAAATTGATTTTCAATTCTTCACGGATTTATCTTTTTCATATACTTCCGTTGTTGTTGGATATTTATTGACATACCATACTGAAGAAAATGGGGTTTATTACGTTTGAAAAATTTCCGCTTATTCTTTAACCGATTTTATCTAATTTGAATACCATTGGGTTACACAAAAAGCTGCCTGCAAGTTTAGGTAGGAATGACCCGATCTATCCAGGGGTTAAACTGGCTGGTCTGGGCCGTAAAATATTTCAAAATCCCGACGCCCGACTACAGAGGCATGCTAAATTCGAACATCCGAGCTGAATTTCAACGTCCAGTTTGGTAGTTTGTCAGCTTTAAGATCAATTGATTCTTACATAGGGGCGTAGCTGAGGGTGCAATGTTGATTTTAAATCAGAGGGGGCCCATGAAAGCTTTATGAAGAGTAGTTCACCAACTATATTTCTACTAACATTACACATTTTAGAAAAATATCTCATTAAATGTTCGAGGGGTCCTTCAATAAACCCGACCGTCCGTCTGGACCCACAAATCTCTACCTACACCACTGCCATTGATAATTTCTGTCGTATATCTATTGCTAGCCTCTCAAAGGTGGCAAGTTTCGTAAAATCTCACCAAATCAGTAGTTTCCAACCTTTTCATTACCAAGGATCCTGTTTATTTAGGTGAATTTCCAGATGGACCACGGGCGTTTTGAAAAGTCTGCCTACTTAACAGGCGCACGGATCCCATGGTTTCGGAAGAACTGCCTACGGGTCCCCAGTAATACTTTTGTGGACCCTCAGAGGTCTGCGACCCTTAGGTTGAGACCCACTGATCTGAATGTTAGAGGCGTTCACCCCTCAAGGAGCGAAGCACCCTGGGTCCCCAAATATCCAACTTCGCCCTGTTAAGTAAACAGCAAAGATCGGAAAAAAAGTAGTTATCGACGAAATTAGAATATGCTGTAGAAAAGCGAAAAAATGGGTGTGACTGTCAGATTATGTTTAAATTTGCTTTGCTGGTTGGTCTTCGTGACTAAATAAAAGTAGAGTGCTGTC
>OY735209.1:9285813-9638313 GCA_963457665.1 Thysanoteuthis rhombus
GGATCGATCTTTACTAATCATGGTAAAAATTATGGAAACAGCACGACACCCAGCTTTTTCATCAACATCACCATCATCATCAGTCTCTTAACGTCCGTCGTTGGACATAGACCTTCCCCATGATTCGCCACACTTCTCTATCATGGGCGTTGCGGAGCCAGTATTTTTTTAATTTGTCTAGCTCGTTTCTCCATCTAATATTCTGCCGGCTTCCGTTGCGCATGTGATCTCGGGAGATCCATGTCGTGAGTCTTGATGTCCATCGGTTGTTCGCCATTCTTGCAACATGGCCAGCCCACAGCCATTTGAGATTTTCAATAGATTATATGATGTCTCTGACTCTTGTCTTCTCCCCGATGTACTGTGCAGTCTTGTGGTCTCTCCATGTTAGGCCCAGCATAATTTTTTCATGTGTACTTTGCATGGTTCTCAATATGCAGATCTGCCTCTTGGTTACGTTCCATGTTCCAAATGAACAAATCACAGAATATTCAAATCAATGACACATTTTTCCCGATCAAATAGAGGAAAAGAATTGAATGCCAACACAAATTTTAAAATGCAAATGAGTCTAAAGTAAAAAGAGAGCAAAAGGCTGTGTACTTAATTTTGAAAGGAAACATGGCTTCAACCACAAAGCTCCAAATTGACAAAACGGAAGGGGATTATAAAACTCCTTCGAGAAGGATATCTAATATGGATGGTGGTAAAAGATGTCGGCTGTTTCCAGTCAGCGGTGGCTAAAATTTGTTGCAAGTATAAGCAAAATGACCATGTTGTAAAGGAAAACATAAAGGTAGACCCCAGAAGACGCCGGCGAATCCGGATAGAAAACAGAAGAAAACAAAGTTACAATTGGCTTAAGAGAAACAATCATGGAGTGTTGATGATTGGATGAAAGTGATATTCGGTGATGAATCATGAATCTACATTGGCCAGAGTAATGTCTGGTGTCATTCCGATGAAACATATGAAGTTGACAGCCGGAAGGAAAGAAGCAAATTTCCCTTCATTTATGATATGGGGTTGCATGTCAGGTAAAGGACCAAGAGAGATGACAAACCATTAGCTCAACAGTAACTGCACTGGCGTACATTCTAACTTTAGACACTCTTGTCATTGGTAGAAAATAGGTTAGGTGATGAGGAAATCGCTTTCCAGAATGATAATGAATCTTGTCATAGAAAATTGAGTGTAAAAGCTTTAGGACAGACACATCAACTCAATGATATGGTCAGTCCTGGTCTCAATCCAAATCTAGGTCCCTAGAATATGCAGATCAAAATTGGCTTGGGTGATTCAGTCAGAAATTTGGGCATAGCCCACAGGACGTCTTTTCAAAACGGCTGCCTTTTGATAATCCTTGGTTTGACGGGTGTAAAATGTAATAGTTATAAACAGCATCCAAAAACTGAAAATGCAATACAGAACCTCCAAAAACTATAAAGATATAAATATTAATGACTTCTAGTTTCATCATTGTGTTAATGACTGATAGAAACGTTTTGGGTCCGTTGTATGTCTTTTTGGAGCCTTTGCATGCTTTGTCTAAATACCATATTTTATAACCGTCAGATCAAGGCTTACCATATTTTTTACTCAATATCTTGCATTTTACCAACATTCCAAAGAATAAGAACATGATATCGCTTTAAATGTGATAGGAAGTTGAAAGTTAACAACTACTACAAAGAAACATAATAGCTTTAACCCTATCCTATCTTTTGTACTCGTCACGTTACCCTATTTTTGAAGCTTTAAGCCTCAAGTGACCGAGTATCGCTGAAGTTAACAGGAAATGATAACATTCTTTAACTTGTGACCAGAGACCAACATAAAAACCAGATAAGGATGTCGTATTGTCTTGGTCCCTAATGATTTATAGGCTCCGTTGACCACGCATACGCGTGTGTTTTGCTTCTTGTATATGCTTACACATATATCCGAGTTACCCTCTTCGGTCAGCATTGACAGCTTCAAAAAAAGACGTATTTTTGTGGCACTGACCTTGTAGTGTGCACCGAGTATGAGACTATGTGAATAAAATTGAACCAACGTTTGAAACCATCAGAAGCGTTCAGGAACATTGTAGATGCCATGCGTGCAAAAATTACATCATAATGTAAAAGATACAGATTATTCTGCCGTGTCATGGAAGTGGAAGCGTTTGGATAAGGTTCACCACGTTTACGATGCAGTAGCTTGGGCTTCAGGACTGGATGATGGACTGTTGCATAGACATTGTAAAAGAGAATTAACTAGTTCCCATTAGTTGCAACAAGTAAGACATTGAAAAGAGAAAGAATTCCCTGAAACGCCAAATGTGGCTGAGGAACCAAAGAAAATACAAAGCAGAAAAGATGAAGATATCTCTACGCGCAATAAGGTGTTAGAACTTCCCGAAGAAAACCTTTAAATTATAACCCTTGGTCTGACGATTATAAAATATGGTAATTAGAAACAGTGTACCAAAGCTCTGAAAAGTCATATAAAGGCTCCAAAAGTATAACTATTCAATGTACCGATCTAACATCGACACAATGAAGTTAGAAGCCATTAATATTTATATAATCAAGGATTTTTAAGGTTTTGTGCTAATCATGATTTTTTTTGGTTGATGATTCCACATATTTTCTTCTAGATGACCAGAAAAATATGTTGTAATAATTTAAATATCTTAATCTAAATTATTTGAGTTATATTTCATGAAGCCAGAACATCGAGTTATCGAACAAAAATTGTGATTTGTTTATTTACTGCAGAGTAAAAAAAAACATTGGTGTGCATCTTTTAAATGTGCTGATTCCATAATTTTTTTGCCTCAAGTAGTATATAGATATCCAGCCTACCAGCCAGACAGACAGATACACTTTAACACTGGTGTTAGTTTTGGTGACAGCTTTGGTTGACAACTGATGGATGAAGAGAGAAGGTATAAAATATGTGATAACGATCAGCAGTGAAAGAGAAGGAATCGGGAGAAAAAAATGAGCTACAATTTTAGAAAAACAAGAACCATAAGTTCAACGATACGTCCACCATCTGTGGTTGTATCAGCTTGGACGGAGGAGTGGGGAAAGAGCAAGTAGTCTTACCATGAGACAATTGTTTATCTTATTTGTAACATATTGAGGTATGGAAATATTCAGCAAGTATTATCTTCACGGTAAAAATTGCCATTTATGGCGTTTTTGGTCTATTTGAGGCCTTTTTCCGAACAAAATGCGTCCCTTGGAATTCTTGTATGACATCATTTCAGCTGGTAAAAAATTGTTATTCGACGTAACTGGAATCAACCGACAGACCGATCGTGGAGCGTCTTATCGAGATATGTGAGCTCAACTGAGGAGAACAGCATTAGATGGTGGAGAGGGAAATGAAATAAGAGAAAGAGAGAAAATGGATAAGGGGGGAGTAAACAGACAGAAGGGAATGGGAAAGATAAAGAAAAGGAGGAGAAAGAGAAAATGAAATAGAGAGAGGAATTAGAAGAGGAAAATAGAAGAAAAGCAGAGAGAGGTAAAGAAAGAAAAGAAGAGAGAGAGAAAAGAATAAAGAAAAAACAAAGAAAAAGAATAGAAAAGAGAGAGAAAATGACAGGAGGAAGAAGAAAGTGTGTGGCGAAAAGGAAAAGAAGTAAAGAACGAGAACATAAGGTGAAAGAGAAGAGGGAAAAGAAGAGAAAAGGGAATAGAGAAGAAATAATGAAGTTATAGGATAGAGAGGAGAGGGTGAAGAGAAAAAAGGGTTAAAAAGTCAGAAAAAAATTCAGAAAAAAGAAAAAGAGAAACCGGAATAAAAGGGAGGAAGAAGAAAGAAAGGAAGAAAGGGAGAAAGAAGGAGAAGGAGAATGAGGAGGACAAAAATTAGGTAGAAAGCAAAAAATGGAAATTAACATAAGAATCGAAACGAAGACGAAAGAAAAGCAAATATCCTGAAAATAAACGAACCAAGGAATGAGAAAGAGAAGGAAGAGAAGTGAAGTAAAGGGCAAAGGAGATTTCTGAGTAAAAGAAAGAGCTATAAAAGATTAGAAGAAGAATACAAAAACAATACAAAAACAAAAAGGTGAAAAAAGTCTTCAGTAATACCTTCTTTTTTTTTAATTCCCGTAATTAGCAGATTCATAGTAAAACGTAATAGAGGAGGGAAAAAAGTTTTAAATATGATCTTAAAATAAATCCTTGAAAGCTTCTTTCGGCCCATCAGGGGATGACCCGTCAGAAAATGTTTAGACACACTGAGGGGAAATCATTTTAATAGATTCAAAAATGTCGTTTAAAACGGCAAACAGACACGTTGATGACATGTTCAAAGAATTACTGGCGTAACGATCAAAAATTAAAAGCCACTTATTTAGTTGGATTTTTTTAAAAAGTTTTCAGCGTAAAAACGAAATATTTTAATCTCTATGAAAAGCAATGGACGCTAAAAAGCCTTTTGGCGGGATTTAGGGAAAGTGGTCCCGATTGTAAATTATAAAGTTTCACACCCTCGCTCATCCGATGTTACAATCAGTGAACAAATAAAAAGAAATAAGGGAATTGATTAAGAAGTCTCTTTGTGGTATGAAATTTTTAATTTCCTGTAGTTAGCCGACGAATAGTAAAACATAAAAGAGGGGGATCAAAAAGTCTTCTTTCGACGCTCATCAGAGGATGACCCGTCAGAAAAAGTTCAGATATACTGAGTGGAAATGATGTGGACAAATTTGAGGGAATGTCGTTTAAATATGTTTAATGATATGTTGACTACAGGTACAAGGAATTACAAGTGTAATGATTAACAATCAAAACGCGCTTAGATAGCAATTAAAACAATTTTAGCATAATTACAAATTCTTTTTTTTTTAAGCTAAAACTTTTTGACCATTGCTTTTTACAGACTCTAAAATATTTCTGCGTTTTTGTGCATCCGTAGCAATGAGTACACCCGAGATACAAAACACCATACGCCAATGGAGTCTAGTTTAAATAATGTTTTACAAGGCAATAAAATTAAAATAAAAAAACAGACATTGAAAAAAGCTGGAAATGATTTGTGATTGATGTCCGCCATTTTGATTCGAGTTGTCCTAACGGCGAAAGGGCAGGATTTGTTTAGGTTTATTTCGTAATTGCAATGGAGAACTCTGGGAAGAGAACAGTCAAGATGTTATTGATCTGAAGTCTTTCAAGGAAATATACAAGTCGTATCAAGTACTGTTGCGTCATGACAAAATGCCAGAAGGTCATTGAGGATAAGAGGAAGAAGTGAAAGAGGGAGTGATTGAGACGAAGAAAGAGGGAAAATCGAGAAGAAAGGAAGGAAAAAGAAAGAAAGTGACAGTATGTGTTTATACATATATGTGCATGTGTGTGTGTGTAGTAAACCCTTGCTATAACGAACCCTGTTACCACGAATTTTGGCTTTAACGAACTTTTGGATCTATCCGAACTAAGTTTCGGATTTACTGAACGAAGTTCGAAAAAAGTGGATTTTAAATGTTGTACGCCCAAGACTCTATAGAACTACACATAACATTAATCATTTGCTTGAAGATGTAAGGCTGAAAATAGAACATGGGGCAACCAATTGCAATTGGATTTACCGAACGATGTGAGATGAGGTTGAAAATAGAAGAAGGGGCTATAGAGCGGCCTTTGAATTTACCGAATGATATTCGTTAAATACAGCGAATGACCGAAATTAACTCAACAATGGTCAAATACCGGGTATTACGAAGTCTCGGCTTTAACGACCCCCAATCAGTTTGTTACGGCGAAGGTTTACTGTATTTTGTATATTTTGCCTGTACGTATTACACTTTTTGCGTATTTTATGTCCCTGTTTGTATTACAAGACATTGATCACATAAGTTAGATTCCAGTTGTTCGGCTCTTCTTGATTCGACTTTAAAATGAAGATGGAGCAGTTAGTATTAGTATACTTAGAAGAAAGACGAAAGACTCCGGTCGGAGCTATTAATGTTCACTTTGCTCTAATGCCCCAGGGGAAGGGCACAAAACCATCTTTTCTCCCATCATCTATGGGTAAAAAAGCAAGGTAGATTTGGCTATCTCTCGCCTTGTAAAGGCAACCAGTCTAGGAGAAATTCCAAACCAGGGAGTAGAGCCCTTAAAGATGGTCTGATACCCAATTTGATGTCCTTCTGACAGTTATTGCAGCCAAGCTGAAACCATACGTATTGCTCTCTGCTTTTCCTCTGGGCTATACCAGCAAAGACTGAACGGAGGCACTCCAATGAGAATTAAGACGAAAGCAGTAGTTCATGGTGTTGAAGATGAGGGGTTTCAAAATATATTACAGTAAAATAATGTGTCCGCTAAATTTTGCCTTCGTGAGTAGGTGCGTGTGTGTGTGTGTGTGTGTGTGTGTGTGTGTGTGTGTGTGTGAGTTGGTATGTATTTATCCAGGCACTGCCTAGCTGTTTTTGTGATTAACAGCCTTTTTCTTTACAATGTTGTAAAAATCTTTGTATTTGAAAAAAACAAAAATTAAGAACCAATTCCAGGGATTATTTCCATCTAAAATATGTCGTCTCAGTTATGTGACGATGACTGACGTTGAAGAAAATGGGCGGGTGAAAACTTGAATGAATCCTTTTTCCATGAAACACCGCTCAAGCAGTATCTTCCGCTTGTACTATTATAATCCAGTTCCGTCTCGTTGGGCCCATCGGGGCTTCAACAGAGTCATTAGCCATACATTTCGGGGTCAGGATCCGTACTTCCTCATCCTTCCCGCCCCTCACAACGCGAAATGAACACTAACAGTCTCACCGTACCGTTAACCATTAATCCACCCGAACCTCCCCCAAGAAGTAATTAAAAAAATTTTTTTTTAAAGAATCTCCCAAAGCAATAGGAACAATAAAAATAAGTGTTAAATGTGCTGTTAACCTTGACAAGGGTCAGTATTCTTGGACATTATTTGGCTTGACATATTTTGCATATGTGAATATATCAGAAATATATATATATATATATATATATATATATATATATATATATATATATATATATATATATATATATATATATATATATATAACACCGACAGGAAGATGTGGAGAAAGTTGACAATTTGGCTTTGCTTGTTGTAAACTTACCGTCGGTTTCTCTCACCATTCTTCGCCAGAAGCCCAGAAGAAATTTAGATTTCAGACCAAACGTTCGCTACCAATAAAGAGTTTGATGTGTACTAATCAAGCCTCAAGTTTTCTCTATTCCAAATAGTCAAATATCTTCACATCATACTTAAGCATGTCGATATGATCTTGTCTTTCCCATGTGAGAAATGTTTCAACTGGTTTTGTTCTTTGTATGAAAAGTTTAAGTCTTACATAATGGCTAATTAACCTGAAAATAAATTTTCTTTATTCCTGTTCAAGACGGCAACTGGACTGAATTAGCTTTGTTAGTAGAATATTTGTGACTGCCCTGAAGCTAATTATTCCAATTAAATCAATGTTTTTAGAAGCCTACTGACATTCAATCAGCCAATAAATAACGAGAATTTATGGGTAAAAATAGCAAAGATCAACCAATTAATTGCATAATACAACCTGAAATATATCCCTATTATTTCAAGACTGCGTTTGAAGAATAAGCAAGACTGTCTGCTTCAGGATCGAACTTCACTCTGATAGAAGCTTAAAAGTTTTTGAAATATTTTGACTTTTGGAAAAACATTTTTCCTTTAACTGAGAAAGATCTTTGAATTTGATCATGGAGGGGGGACTAAATAAAATAGTATCTAAATATTTTTCTAGATAAATGACATGAAAATCTACATAATTCTATATTCAAGAACCTCTCTCTCTCTCTCTCTCTCTCTCTCTCTCTCTCTCTCTCTCTCTCTCTCTCTCTCTCTCTCTCTGAAATCGCTACTGTTGTTAGACGAGGAAATCAAGTCAAAAATCAGTAGGAGTTCGACAATACATGGAACCGTGGTGGATTAACCATTTGGCACAGCAGGCTTCATTTTGAGTGTGCCAAATATATTTCAAGCGTACCCGGGCTATTTTTGATTCTGTAATTGATTAATATAATGGAATCATCGTAAGCCCACAAGAAGCCAAGCAGGCTGCGCATTCTTCTCTCTTTAGGTACACATGTTTTGTGTCTGTGTGCAACCAGCACTGCATTTTCGGGGCTACAACCATGAAGATTTGCTGCATACACCATATAAAATCTTTTTTTTAGTTTTTAAGGAAATGCTTTTTTTCGTCCCTAACGATGCCCAAAACTCGTACTGGTATTTTTTTAGGTAATTTTAGATAAAAGATCTTATTTTTTTTAGATAATTTTAGATAATATTTCCCATTATTAGTTCGGGTACACGCACGGGCTACGGCGAGGAACGGATATTGTCTATAACTTTGAGAAGAGTCATTAACATACTATCTTGCAGACGATTCGAACTCTTCATTCTATCTTCGATGTAGTCAGGACGTTTCGACTGATTAATTTCTACGACCCTCTTCGTTTTTAAGTTGGAATATCCGGAAGGAAAAGAGAGTCTCTCTTATCGGTCTATTCTCTCGGTGGTCCAAAAGCCAGAGGAGAGACACTCACTCAATTTGCATCCGAAGAGGGACGCAGATATGAATCGGCCGGAACGTCATGACTTCATTGAAGATGAAAAGAAGAGGTTGAAATGTCAGAAATGAAATTGATATGATTCATATAACTTTATAAAAACGACGTTGAAAAGCACGGTCGAAATATTACCAGTGAAAATTAAATAAAGTCGTACGTTCGCCAAAAGGAAAAAAACAAATGTTCGGTCGCAATTAAAGTCAATAATTGAACGTCAAATTTGAAGTCATGTGAACAAAATCCATCGAAGAATAAATATGGTCAGAACAAATTTTATTTATGACATCACTGCCGTTTTCCACTGGAAAACATTCAAAATAGAGTGAAAAGTATATCTAGAAACATGTAGATTCTTCAGAATTAATAAACCTGTCAAAATAAAACCCCTAAATAAGTTAAAAAAGCTTTTTATCCCAAAAATAAAAATAAAAATGTTTTTAGAATGGATCTGGTGGAGTAATGATGCCATTTTATATCTATAGACTAAACGGTATGAGCAGGAGAGCTGGAACAAACAAGGAAGTAACCAAAAAAATTGACACTAACAAAGACATAAACAAACAAAAAATACACACACATATACAAAAATAAAAGATTGGACCCCTTCACCACCTTTGATGGCTACGGTTGTTCAACACATGCAGTTATGATATCATACATGCGGTAAATTACGTATGGCGCAGCGATATGAAATATCAAACGGGGCTTAACGTTACTGTTCTCTATTCAACGAGGTGTGAGACAGGGAGGGAAATGACAGAGGGGGGCTCACTAAAGCTCTGCCTATGGGGCCCAGGTGATTGATAATCCGACTCTTAGTCAGGAAGTTTTGGCTTACCTACTTCAATCAAAAGGAGTAGTTTTTGTTAGAAATAACTGTCAACCAAAACTGTTATCTAAAACTCTCTAAACAGATATCTTGAGTCTAAAGCTGGTCTGGCTGCCTGTCTCCCTGTCTGTCTAGATGGATGGTTATGTATGTATGCACCAATCAAGCTAGAGGGCTGAAAATTTTGACATTTAATCCTCAGTAAGTCTGAAAAACATTTTTTGCGGGGGAGGGTTAAAATACCTCCTCACAATAGGTTTTCTTATAAACTAGTCACAGGTTTGTATCTGAATGTTTTTTTTTTTAATTCGAACTTCCTAGTGATCCAACAAAAGGCGAGAGAAGTATCTTTTACTCTCATCAACTCTCTTCCTGATTTTTTGATTGATCACCCCCAATATGAGATGCTGCCAAAAGACGTTTATCGTGTGACGGTTCCTATTGGGCAACTAACCTGGCCTATCTATTCATGTTTTTGAATTTTTTCTCTTTCATTTCAGGTATTCCTGTCAAAGTTGTTTTAATGACGAAATTTCATCTTCGGTAAAGTACTACCCGAGTCGCTTAAACCATTCCCGACAAATTATTGATCTCATTCTGTTGCAATAATAATGAGAATCTGGGATTTCCAAGTCCAAAGTTGGCCCGGCTGGCTGGTTCTGTATGTGTGTGTGTCTGTATCACGCGTAAAGGCTGCACCGATGAAGCTAGATGGTTGAAATTTTCAACATCTACTCCTTATTATGTCTAGGAATGGATTGGTCATATAACAAGAATGTCAGACAACCGGTGGACATTATGACTCACAACGGGGATTCCCAGAGATCATATGCGAAACCGTGGTCGGAAAAAAATAAAATTTCATGACGAACTAGACACGTTCAGAAAATACGGGTTCCACGACGCCCACGATAGAGAAGTCTGCCGAATCTTGGGGAAGGTCCATATTCAACGACAGACGTTAAAAGGCTGGTGATGATGTCTTAGTAAAACTTTTTTTTTAAATTCCCCCAAAATATTTGTGAGGGAGGATTCAATTTACAATGCAGGTTTATGTTAAATTGATCACTCAATTTTTTGTCCGTCAGTTTTGTTTTGTTTTTAATATTCACATTTTTCAGGGATTTCTGCCCAACAACTTATTCATTGATAACCCTTTTTTCCAATTTTTAATTGATTACCCTCGGACACGATTTGCTGCCAAAAGACGTTGGTCACACGACGGTTTCTATTGAATGACTGACCAGACTTTTTTTTTCTTTCAATACCAATTCTAATGATCCAATCGACCAGATGAAGATGGCCAGATGCGAGTCAATTAACGAGATCCTGGTTCAAAAATTGAGTTCATCTTAAATCTCCTGGGATTTTTCAATAAGTATGACCTTCAAACAACAATTTTTTCTTTACCCTCAATTGAAAATATTTGATCGTTATACATGAAGAGTATTTTTAATAGCAAGATGAAGGATGATATAAACAGCGATAAACAGTTAATTTCTAATTAAAATATCATCCTTTTTGAATCGATAAGCTTTTTCCAACGATCCTCATATAATCATATGCTATTTAAAAAAAGTTCTTTAGGTTTAGTTATAGTTACAGTAAAAGTACGAATTATGGTTTACTTATTATTGAATTTTTTTTATTGCAGATAGGAAGTTCAAAAAGCTCGAAAACACAACCTATTGGAGGAATGTTGGGTAAATATGCACTTCGGTGTTAGACCATTTTATGTCGCTATTAAAATTACTTGAGAAAAAATGATTTAATGATTTCAGAAGGGGTGTTCTATTCACAATATTACAACGAAGCCTCATTTTCTGCTTATATACATAATCAAAGATACCTCTCTTCTCGTTTTATATTTTTGTATGTAATTCTTGGAGGGGTGAGAAGTGCAAGAAAAACACCCTTTTTAAGTGATCCAAAAGTGAAAGGAAACTTTTCCCCACTTTAAATTTTAGATTCAGTCAGCTGAGAAGTATGAGGTCGGTCACAATTCAGTTTATGCTGAATCCGTTCATTTCAAACTTTTTAATTTTCCTTATTGCTTTGAGATGATTTGATTGAGTTACTGTTGAAGTTTTAAAATCGACAGAAAGAGCTCAGAACTTCAGAGAGTAGTTAACCGCTGCAGTCAATAATCCCTCTTCACCATCTTCATCATCCAGGCCGCCCCTCAAGGTTTGATATCGGTATCCTTATTCCCAGACCTGAACATATTGAACTAGCGCTGATGCACCAATTTCTTTACAGGTGGCGATATTTTAGAACAAACATCCTTGCATCTGTTGAGAAAAATATCTGATAAGATGCCATGACCATTGGTCATACATAGACTGAATTACAGAAAAAAAAACATACTATAAGATAGCCACCTAAACATAGACACAGATTTGGCACGCAAACTCAATAAAAATACAGGAAGGTTTTAAAGTGGAAATACTTGAGAAAGATGATTTAAAGGTTCCAGAGGGTGGTTCTATTTACAACGTTACAGTGTAACCTTTCTTTCTGCTTATGTGTATATTAACAGATACTTATCTTCTTATTTCTATCAATATTCGGACTATCCTCATCTTGGTTGTTTTTCATACAACGTTTCGGCCGTTGTACTCTACGGCCCTCATAAAAATAATGATAATACCTCATCTCAAAAATTCAGAGATATACTAACTTATCTTCTTATTTCATATTTTTGTACATAATTCTTGAAGAGGTGAAAAGGTAGGAAAACCTCCTCTCTCTAAGGTGTCGAAAGGGAAGGGAGACTTTTTCTTCCCTTCAAAGGGTCAAAAGTAAAGGGAAACTTTTTCCTTCTCCAATGGGTCAAAATTGAAAAGGAGCATTTTCACTTTCATGAAAAATGATTTTTCTTCCCTATTAAGTGGTCTGTTATAAATTTTTTAAAAAGACACTCCCGTGAGGTGTCAAAAGTGAACGAACATTCTCCCTTCCTTTAAGTGATCAGAAGTTTAGAGAAACTTTTTCCCCTTTTAAAGAGTCAAAAGTGAAGGAAAACATATAAAATCACCGGCTCTGTTTGTCATTGTGCCCCATCCATCCCTCAAACGACCAAAGGGAGATTTTAAAGAAAAAGGTTCTGAGAAAAACATTATTAAGGGTTTTAGAGGGGCTTCAATTTATAATGCAAAACTGAACCCTTACTTTCTGTTCAATATACATACTTATATCATTTATTATATTCATTATACTATATTATATATATCTACAAACGGGGACAACATGCTCTGCCAGGAGAATACAACGTCAAATTTGACAACACCGTGTAATGTATGTTCTTTAATATATTTCTACGTACGCAACACCACAAATGAAGAAAAAAAGATTATTTACACTGAAAGATTTTTCTTTACTTACTGTTTGCTCACTGTCATAGATTGATGGTGAGAATTAAGTTGCAATGAACGGTCAAGATTCATTTGGCCAGTAAAAGCCTAAAACCGGAGAAATTGTTTGTGCTTTCAATCAATAATAAGACTCTCTTTGTCTATGGAGAGATATGGAGTGTCAGTTAGAAAAAAAAGGTTTTATGTTTTATGGAGACGGGGCCTCTATTTACGTTGTTACTATAATGCTGAAGTGTTTGTCGTTCAAAACTACGGCTGTCATGTACATCGGTTACTTCCGTTATGAATAATAATTATTTCGAAAGATTTGTCATCTTTTATTTTTTGCAGATAGATTTTCGTGTTTTTGAAGGATGATTTTGGACGTTCGTACAACTGATTGAAAATAAGGGTCCAGTTCAGCATTATAGTTACATCGTTAATAACTCCCCAAAACCTTTAAAACATTTTTTTTCAAAAACTGATACTTTCCCAAAAGTAACAGGGGTTTTATTGATTGAAAGCACAAAAAACGTCTTTGGAAAAAGACATTAGGTACGGTTTTCGGCTTTTACCGGTAAAACGAATTCTAACCAAAGAAACAACTAAATGAAATTATGGTGAAGGTAAATAGTAGTAAAGAATGAATGAAAATGGTTTATGATATTTCATCCAATAAATAATGAATATAATAAAATACAGTCTGCCTTTCAATTTCGTAGTGATTCAAGGCGCAGATCATTTACAAAATTTTGATTTCCTGGCTCCCGGCTAAAGATGAACACGTACTGAATCGCACACCTTTCGATGCAATACTTACACTATTGCATATTCAGCATCCATAGAATACCTTAAATCAGTCAGTTCTGTGATGTAGAAAACAATAAACGTGTAAAGAGAGAGACAGGCAGAGACACAGAGAGAGTATACTTGTACTTGAACGTATGCCTTTTATAAATAAATCTAGGTATATATTTAAGGTAATACACCATTGTAATAGCCTGCAAAGCTTTTTTAAAAAATCCTATTCAATTATTCATGACTACTTCACTAATAATCAAATCTGCGAAATAGGAACCAGTGAAATTGAAAGATGGACTGTAATTAGGTTCAAGTATCTTTTTTTTTCTCTCAATGACTCGATTTAATCGGCAGGTATGTTTGAAGAAGAAAGGAGAGATAGATTCGGCTGCTACTTTTAAAAGGAAGAGGACAGGTCATTCTTAAAATGTCTATCTTACTACAACTCCAACATTGTTTTATTGACGATTTTCTGTCAATATGTGGGGAAAAACCAACGAAAACTTGTTAAAGAATTGATATCATTGTGAGAAATGTTTGTGCCATTTGTAAGTTTGATTATTGGGGAAACTGCAGGTATTGAAATTATTTGTCTCCAATGTTTATAACCGAAGATAGAGAAAAAATGATCTCTGGTGACATCGACGGCCCTCTGAAGTCAATCTCGCATAGCTCATGTCACAAGTTGATGTTTTATTGGCCTATATGTCAAATATTAGGCCAATAAGCTACGTAGTTTCGGCGTCATAGAGGCACAGACAAGCAAATATGCGGTTTAAATATTTGTATAAGATTATATAAAACAATTGGCTCTATTTGTCACTGTGTTCCCCGCTTAAACATTGACGCAGCTCAATTAAATTTTGCATGAATTTGGCATGCATACTCAATGGACATAGGAGAAAGTTTTGAAATGAAGATTTGGAGAAAAATGTTTGAAAATTCTGGAGGGTGGGTTCTATTTACAATGTGACTATAATACTTAACTGAACCCTCACTTTCTGTTCAATATATATATATATATATGTGTGTGTGTGTGTGTGTGTGTGTGTGTGTATTATCAATAAATGTGTATATGATCGGATGGAATGATTATCAATAGCATTATATTATATTGAAACTTATTTGGAATGATCCCCCATTTTCACATGTCGAATGGATCATTTAGCCAAGACAGCGTAATTCGAACAAATAATGCAATATTCCTGCAGCAGCCCCATTTTCTTCGATCATTTGTTCTATTTGCGTTGTCCAGGCCAAATTATATATTTACCGTGTCATAACGGGAGATCATTTCAAATAAGAGTTTCAATATAGTGTAGCGCAATTTATAACAATATATACAGAGGAGGAAAGAGGGAGTTTTCTGGGTGAACCTTGCCCGAACTGGTACAAAATGCAGGCACCACCACCCTCTCTCTATCTCTCTCTCTCTCTCTCTATATATATATATATATATATATATATATATATATATATATATATTCAGAAATGGATGTAAGTGATCCTATAGAATGAATCATAAATTGCGTTATATTACATAGAAACGTACTTGAAATGATCTCCTGTCACGGTTAATGTATTACTCAACCTAGACAACGTAAACAGAATAAACGATTAATAGACCGAGAATAAACAAGACGCGAAATTGATGTGAAAACAGGTATTTAGGCCTTTGCATTATCGGCAGCAGTTTAGCTCAATGGTAATAACATCGTTACATTGAAGCGGCTGCCCTATCACTGGCAAGTTCCTGCAGCACCCCATTTTCTTTAATTGTTTATTCTATTTACGCTGTCTAGGCTGAGTGATATATAAACTGCTTAACAACAGGAGATCATCTAAAATAAGTTTCTATATAACATAAAGCAATTTATAATTCATATGTGGAGAGAAAGAAAGAAAGAGAAGTATTTAATACAGTTTTTTATTTAAGAAAGAAATAGAATTTCCAATTGCGGCTTCATGGCATTTATGCGTTAAGATGACGTCACGCACATCCTTTTTTTATGTTTGTCTGTCGTTTTAGTGTCAGATGTCTTCTGTCAACGACAAACTGGTTTCACTTTTTTTTTCTCCTACTGAATTGAAGCATGTGAACGGAGGTACTAATATTTACACACGTGAAACGATCACAAAAATGACATTCTCGTCAAACTAGAGCATGAAGATGAATTCACAGGTCGACTCGCCCTCTCTCTTTATTATACACCTTTCAGGCATCGAAATACTAGCGGACTAAGCTTAATCGTAAAGCATCGGTAAGTCTGGGATTCAGCTAGCTGTACCAGATTGGCGAAGCTTGTTACTATACACATACTTCTGTTGGTATGCCAGACACATTATACCTGTACTATCATAACTCAAAAAAGAACAGTTCTTAAACCTTTCCAGTATAAAAAATTCCAGGTAGCTCAACCTTTCCACACACTTTAGTTTCTGTAGCATGGTGGTAGGGGCGTGACTTCAGTTATGGTAGTAGTAGGTGTTCTGGGGTATGAAAATTTACACGATGTTAAAATTGCTTTTTTTTTATAGTTTGTTCAGAACATAGTAGGTGCAGTTAGCCTAACGGTTGACGGAACAACGAATGAAATCGGCAAATCGAGTTCCAACTCTGGGAGAGCTTGTGTTTATTTTGCGCTCATGCCTTTGATTGAGAAATAAACCAATTTCTCCCCATAGTTATTGATGAATAGCAGGACAACTAGAGTCCTTTAGACTTGTAAGGCAGTCTATCTTGGGCTTTGGGCTAGCAATTAAGCCCCGTAAAAAAACACTATTGAAATGAAAATGATTGGGTTTCCTATCACTGCTTTAATCATTGGAACTGAAATCATGTCCTTTCTTCAGAGAAGGTGAGGCTGTTTGCAAAGAACCTTGCATGGAAATCCAGATTGGATGACTCCCACCATTCCATAACAGATTTCCCAACCTGTATTGACTGTTGTGTATCCGCTAGAAAGGTGTCCAAACCTATTTATGATCCTGATCCCTCAAAAGTAATTTGAATAGATCAAATCCCAGTCGTGGTTTTGAAAATCCTACCATCTGAGATATCGCCAATATTAGCAGATTTATTCAACCGCTGTCTCGAAGAGAAGTATTTCTCTAGCTGATAGTGGATATCTTCTGTTGGAGACTTTTAACTCGTTGCAGTGCTCTTCTCCAACGCAATACAGGCCAATCGGTCTCTTGTCCATTACGAGCAAGCTATTTGAATCATTCCCGAGCAAGCATGTCATTAACCACCTGAATAATCAACCCTCTTCGTGATGAACAATACAGTTTTCGGACTTTCAGATCTATTGCTGCTATACTGCCATTACTCATATGATTAGTAGTGCACTGGATAGTGGCTACGGTATCTACGTTAATTTTTGAATATCTTCAAGGCATTTGATAAGGTTGACACTGGGGTTTGCTCGATAAACGTACCAGCTATGGTTTAACTAGTAGAATTCTTTTCACAGTCGAATGTATAATCTCAAGAAGAGGTCTTAAGGTTTTAATCACTGGCCTGTCTTCATAGATTCATAACATTCATACAGGGGTGCCCCAGGGATCCATTTTAGTACCTTCACTTTTCCTTTTGTTCGCAAATGATCTACCGATCAGGTCCTTTTATAGACTTATATATTCTGGCCATATATAATCATAGGATTTTACAAATACCTTTATATCATATTTAGTACTGAGATTTGGGGTTATAAGGAATCTAATCATTAATGATGTCTCAAGTAAATTAAGGTTTGGTAAGTTGTGGAGGGTTTTTTCAAGGAAGTATATTCTGTGGGTTTTGTCAGGTCGCCAAATACCTTGGGAGGTCATAGAGGTGACAGATGGTTGTCCTATAATTCAACCTGGGCTTTGTGAAGGGAACTTTAATTGGTCAAGTTTACCAGGTATGGCCTGATGTTTTGCAGGGTATAAATCTTGGAATAGACAGATTTAGTCGGATTAGTTGGAATCAGGGCTTTGTGGTAAATACACACGGCAACTGCCCATCTCTTAGGGAGTGGGGGGGGGCAGGAAACCCTAGAGAATAAGAAACATTTATTGTAAAGAAAGTAATTGTCATATTTCTGACCCATTCTACTTCAAAGTTGTAAACTAAACAGTATCAGCAATTTCCACTGAAAAGTTTAAACAATTGCAGTTAAATTTAACCGTGTTTGTCCATTTCTCTGCACGTTATTGAAAGCATCTCAACTTGTCCTTTGTCCAGGGAGAAAGAGATGCACCTGAGCCCGGTCAGCAATAAGAGAATTCACCGGCCAAACCCCTAATCTTCACAATTGGTATGTTGGACGATCACTGTCAACAGTGTGCAATCTGACGGCATAAAGGCGCAGTCGTGGTGTTACAATGCAGATGACAGAACAGTTTTAGGGTCTTTCTTCTAGAAACTTGAGTCATCTGGATCTAGCATCAGATATTTCCAGAGAAATCACAGATTGTTAAATGGGTTAACAAATGGCTCGTTAAATTCAATCCATCCAAGACAAATCTCGTATCTTTTCACCATCTTCATGCGCAGCCTGACTCCGCAAAAATAGTACCATCCACCGAGATAAGTGGATGGTACTATTTTGGTAGAGACACCCTGCCTGGATAAACGCCTGAATCTCGAATTCACTCCTGATTTAAAAATGGGACTCTTACATTATTTTAGTTGCCAAGGTCACAGCTTCAATGGTAGGATCTTTTTACCGATCGAGAAGGTTCCCAACACCTTAAGTACTATCATACCTCTATAAGAGTCAAATCCGTCAAAAAATGGAGTACTGCAATTGAGGCACATCCATAATCTTTTAGATACATCAAGGATTCGCTGCGAGTTCTGTACAAATAGTCTCTTCCCAAAAATATCTGATACGTGGAATGAACAACCTTCTGAATGTTTTTTTTTAGACGAGTACAATCTCGACAATTTTACTCTTTTTTTTTAATTATCTTATTGTCTCTATTTCAGTGTTTTTAAGTTTTATAAGCCACCTAAACCCTCTTACTGCTTTTTTAAAGTCATTTTAGTTTTCATTTTAAACACGTCATGTTCCAGTCGTTCCTACCGCAAAATTTTCACATCAATAAGCTATTTTTCTTTCTTTCTTTTTTTTTTTCAATATCCTTCTTTCGGTGTTAGAGATAACTTCATTCTTATTAACCCTTTGATGTGAAAAGCGGTCAAATGGCTTTGCTTTGAGTGAATACAAGTAAACAATGTTTGTTTTTTTTTAAATGAATCGTTCGAGTAATGCAGACAAAAATCATTGCTTCACGCGTAAGGTGGGGGGGAAGAGGGTGACCTGAGAAGCAACTTTGCTCTGTTCTGAATATGAGGTCACGTAAAGAAGAAGTGATTACTGAAGTTAATCGCAGTGAAAGTGAAAACGAGGCTACTAAAAAAGGGCGGTCTATGGTACCAAGCTGATAATTACAGAGAATAAAAAAAGAGGTGAGGTGTAATGTTATGGTCCAGACTGGAAGTGTTTTTAAGAAAAATCAAACAGATAGGTGTTGGGGGTAGGGAGAGAATCAGAAAACACAAATGAATTTCTTGAGTCATTGAAGGCGTCGCCGATAGCCAATGACCGGACGAATTCCATTGGATGGAGTGTACGCTCAGGGTGCAATGGTGACTTGCAGGTTTGGCACTATTGTTAGAACAATAGGAAAAAGGCCCGGATTATTATATAAATTACTTTATTCATGAGTGCATTATATCATTTAAAACTCTAATTGGAATGACCTCCCGTTATTACATGAAGAATGAGTCACTCGGCTAAGACAGTCCGAATTGAATGAACAATTAAAGAAAAATGGGGCGGCAGCAGGAATCGAACCTGTAACCACTGAGGTAGTCGCCTCAACGTAGCGTCACTCTTGACGATTGAGTTAAACAATCAGACGGAAAGACAAATACCCAACTAACCACTTTATCCCTATTCCTCTTGTTTTGTTCATTCACTGTCCCTGTCTGCACTTGTTGTTTCTAATAATATTAAGAGAATGGATGTATAATCCGACAGAATATTTATGAATGCGTTATATTATTTGAAACTTTATTTGAAATGACTTCCCGTTGTAACACAGAGAATGCGTCACTCAGTCTAGACAGCGTAGGTAGAATAAACAATTAAAGAAATTAATAAGTTACTTTCTATAGTTTCGAGAAGGGTCATTAACTCCTTGTTTGCGTTGTCAACACACAATTTGGCCCATCCATTCTGCGACCTTATTTATGTGTACTATCCGAAAGTGATGGTAGTGAACAGAATTTTCTCCAATGATAGCAACGCTACAGTATTTGATTCGGGCGCTGTTTCCATCTTTGTCTTTCATTGTTGAGCACAGATCTCCATACCTTGTCATTGGCAGTTAATGCTGATGGAAACTGAGAAAAATCAAGAAGGCAGCTCATATCAACATGGCGACTAGAAGTATAAGGCAGACAAATGCAGAGTTCTATCCGATGTGGCTCTTACTACTCAACTGAGACAATATATGGAGATCCAGGCCTTTCGAGGAAAGAGGATGAAAAAGACATCACCCGAGACCAATGTTATAAACATTGCTACCATTGGGATATATTCGGATATTACATATGAAGAAGGCCGTTGAATGGATCGTTCGAAACATCGTGTTAACAACACAAACAAGAAGGAATTCAATCGTCTGAAATACTGTTTGAACATTATACAAGTATCGACCAAAAGTAACATACTGAGTTAACTCCCTTGTGTGCTCTTATCACGTTAGCCAAATCAGTAACTGTTGTCGCTTTTGGTACTATCGAACAATGTCGCGTTTTGATGTTGGTACTTCTTGTTGTAGAATTGATTTTCTACTGGTGTGTGTCGAGAGTACTCAAAGAGTTCGTCTGGTCTAGTTATTGGTGTATATCTTCTGCGAGAGAACGGTGGTGTTCGCCTAGATTTCTCCTGAAAGTAACTTTTAGAAGTATAGGTAGGATCGAGAAAATGCTGTGAACTACGGATGTATAACTTACTTATGCCCCTATTTAAACAACACTTCGAACACAACATATAGAAAAATAGAGCAACTCTCGTTTATTGTATCATCCGAAAAAACCCTTATTTTCAAACAGATTACAATACTCGGACGAAAGGCGTCGTACGTAGGGAGAGGAAAGTTAGCCAGTCTTTTTGAACGTGCTTGTGTGTTCGTGAGAGCACAACAAAACCGCTCTACATACGCATGGATTTCAAACTTATACACGGGTGAACTCTATCTGTCTTTCTGTCTCTCTCTCTATCTCTATGGATGTCTGTCAGACTGTCTCTGTCTCTGCCAGTCTACCCAAACATATAAAGTGATCAATTATCTACTTTCCCGTCAATGTTAATTCGCTTCACACTAGTCGGACGCCACGGCACGAAATCCCAAGTCTTATCTCTAAACATTCCAATCACACACGCACAGAAATATTTATCGTTATCTTGTAATTCTTGTGAAAGTATCGGCTATGATGAACGTGTGTGTGTGTGTGTGTGTGTGTGTGTGTGTGTATTTGGGCGTTCCTGGTCACATTTTGAGGAACACAACCTTGAAAATTTACATTTGTATACAAATGCGCATTATCATTTTTGTTTGTTTGTTTTCTCAAGAAAGTGCTTTTCCGCGTCTTTATAGTCATTCAAGACCAACAATGCCCAAATCTTCGGCTAGTATTTTTTTTAGATATTTTTGATGAAATATCTATTTTTTTAGATAATCTTTTGATCATTGGTTCTGACACACGCACGGTTTACAGTGATTAATCTATGTGAGGTACAGGTATTACATTCCATTTAATCTGGACTAAATGCTTTGGCTCTTTCTTAGACAAATCTGAAAACGTCACAAACAATCGGTTCATAAGCTGGTTAAAAGGGAAAATGGAATTTCATGTTCTGGGAAGTGGGTTATATCAAATTTCCGGGCTTCTCCGACTGTCTGTCGTGTTTGGGGATGTTGAACCTTATTCTTAGAGCCGGGATGAGTGTATGCGCCCAAGCTTAAGGCAGGTGTTCAAGCTCAGTTAAAACCCAGTTCTTCGAATGTGGATGTTCAAGGCAAACAGACCCTCCCCACTTGGGAGATCAACATAAGAGAACTTTTCCTGACCAAATGTCTCTTCTTCCCGTTGGATTCGAAACAAAAAATATGGCAAGCATGCTGTGTTGGGATGATCAATTAAAAAATTGAAAAAGGGATGATCTATGGATAAGTTATTTCTCTCATTGGTATAGCCTGTACGCAGGATACATAGCCAGCCAGCTAGTCGGCCAGCTGGACCACCCTGAAAACCTATTTAGATAGTTTTGTAGACAGTTTTGATTGACGATGCTTAACAAAATAAACAGACAGACTAACAAAAAACAAACCCAAAACAGAGATTATCTCATTAAGCTGGGAGGTTCTATCTCATCTTCCATACTTTAGTGCAATCGGATCGTCTTATGTCTCGATCACTAAAACCTTTTTTTAAGTCCCAGAACATCCAGAAGTAAAGAAACTGCCTATACAATCTTCAGCTTTCTTTCAATCAAAGCCACAGGATTGTATCGGTTGAGAATGGAAATCTTTTTCTTTACGTTGAGCTACTGTAATTTTTACTGGTTATGTCATTTATAAAAGATTTAACCTAATTACATTTATATACATGGTAGTAGAAAAAGAGAGGGGGGAGAGGAAGAGAGAGAGAGCTGAACTATTACGAGTGAGACAAACTCGTGAGTAAAAGTAGGTTTCCATAGAAAGTCCACAGGAGTCTATGGTAATGTGTTTGTTATATATCAGGACTATATATATATATATATATATATATATATATATATATATATATATATATATATATATATATATATTATAGAAAAATATATACTGAACTCATTGAAAAAACTTTTCCAAAATGTTTTTGCATCGCTTCAGTCAATATCAGTTCCAATATCTGTTAATGTTATTTAAGTAATTTTCTTCGGTGTTTTGTTTTTTTTTCAATGTTTTACACATTCTTTGATATTATGGTACTATGCATGAATTATTTCTCGTTGGGATCATCAGTTGTCTATCATGTAACCGGGAATTGAAAACCAAGTTATATTAACATGGCATCCCAGCGATGATTTTAACACATAGCTTGTCATACTACAGGTAGTTTGTTATCTTACACACACACATATATATATATATATATATATATATATATATATATATATATATATATATATATATATATATATATATATATATATATGCTTATGTATGTCAGATCTGTGGGAACATTCACCAAGGTAGGTTGAGTATTACAAGAAGGTTCTGTGTCTACAACATCTGATTGATTTTATTCACCAATATTTACTCTTAACGTTTAGATGACTTTTGCAGTTTTGGAAAGCACACATTGAAGAAGCCATCTTGTGCCGTGTCATGACCGCGGGAAATACGGTTGGTGGCGAGTAGGATCAATAGCTTGCATTCTAGTCCCGCAGACCATCGATCCTGTCGGTCTTCAACAGGTGCTCTGCCCTTTGGACCATAAGCTTACCAAAAGGGGCATCTAGTCATGAAGTGGGAGATAGCAAGCTAACTTTGCAAACCTTTACGACTTCTGAGAAGTAGACTCTCATTCAGTGGCCCACAATTGTGGGCTTGTGTTATGATAAGCCAAGATCAGTAAAGAGGATGGGGCTATTGTGTCCTTTGCCGGTTCAAAATGGCCACTGTCAAGCTCTACAGTGACAGGCGTTGATGGCGAATTTGAAGTCAACGAAACAGATGACAATAATCCTTATCCTTACATTAACAGACTGACCCTAACCCTAAAAATACTAACCCTAACAACCCCTGAGAATCCTAACCCTGCAACTGGAGTGACAGCCACTTTGATACAGGAGTCAATGTCAAAGAGTCAAAAAGGTTTTCAACGTACAGTAATGGTTAACAAGTTAGTCTCAAAAACTATTACTATTGTGATGCAGATACACCTCCATTAGCACTCCACACTTGTAGCCTTATGCCAGACTAAGTTACGCATGATAAACATTTAGAAACACATGGCATAAACGATTACTTACATTTTGCATCAGTGGTGAGCAACGAAATACGTCATAGTTGCCTGATCTCGTTCCTCGCAATCTCAGACTCTACTTACGTCTTCCATATTTATATTTAACTTTTTTGGTTTGCACATTTCTATTTTATCCATTCCAGTCTGTTTCTGTCTAATCTGTCTATATATCTATAGATCTGTCTGATCTATCTATCTACCTAATTATGTTTGTCTTACGACTTAATTTCCGCCTTTTTTCCTTTCAGATCTTTCTATTCAAGAAAAAAAAATTGTATGTTCCCCTATGCAAACCTGTCGCTACACACACGAATGTATTTTGTTACATGGAAGTATAGAAATCTACATTCATTATACACACACACACACACACACACACACATATATACATATATATATATATATATATATATATATATATATATATATATATATATATATATATATATATGGTACGGATCAGGCTAGCAGTATAACATCGTATAATAATATATTAATAATATAAAGCCACTTCTGATATGTAATGGATTTATTTCATAGAGTGCTCGATACATACAACTTTTTACTGTTGAAGTTAAGTTGTTGTAGTCGTTGGAAATAAATAATAGAATGCCAATTCGCTACACAAACTAACTCATGTTTCTGCCCTCTCCGGACCGCTTGTTGAGGCCCAAAAAGGGCAGAAACATGAGCTAGTTTGTGTAGTGAATCCACATTCTACCATATATATATATATATATATATATATATATGTGTGTGTGTGTGTGTGTGTGATTGTGTGTGTGTGTGTGTGTGTGTGTGTGTGTGTGTCTGTGTCTGTGTCTGTGTGTGGAGGGGTGCGTGCGTGTGAAAAATGTCCGAATCTGGTAACCCTGTGAATTTTATTATGATAACCTTTGTGTTATTAGTAAGAATTAGTGTTATGGGAAGCTGTCCAGTGAAAATTATTTGCTAAACAATATGAACTCTGAGTTAAATTTGCTTGAAAACCCATGTTTATACTTTTAAAAAGAGTAGTGTAAAACGTGATAGTTCAAATGCAAAATATCAAACGTTGGGTTTTTTAGAGAAAAGATTTACATTGAAAGTGTACGAAAAATATTCGAAATGGGATCCGTAAATCATAATGAAAATAATACATTTTTTCTTTTAAAACGTCCGGTATTTTTTGTCTGTGTTTGTGGCGTATGTGTTCGTCTGTATGTGTGTGAAAGAGAGAGGGGAGTGCGTATGTTGTGCATGTGCATATAGAAAGTGATGTATTTCTTTTGGTCACTGAGTAAATCAACTTGAATTTCTCCCCCGGGCATATCAATCTTCCTCTGATTTTACCGACGCCAAAAAGTCTACACCGTAGAGAATTTCACACAAGTATTCGCTTGGGTGTTTTTAACTCTGAGATCATTTTTCCGCGGTAGCATTAACCAAAAATTATGCTTAATAACCTTTCACATCTACTTTTTTTTTTTTTTTTTTTTGTCGGTCAATTCTTCATTGGTCTCCGGTCTTGATTCTTCCGCGGTCATTCATATTCGACTGGGTACAGTCGCTCTGATCCATTACTGTCAAGTCGATAGGTACCACTTGTTGAGACCTTGATCAATCTTTTGTTAAGGACTACGGGTAGAAATTATAGCTCAATTGAGAAAGGTTAGGTCTTACCGGAGGCCGGAATTACCCTTCAGAAAGTGGACATAAGATTGATCCGTAGAGGAATCAAGAAATGATATGATGAATTGAGATACACAAGAGATTAAAGTTCACACAAAGTTTATCAATAATAATATGGCATGAATGCGGTAGACCGGAAGTGTCTGCCAGTTTGAAGTCTCCACTGAATAAAAGAATCCATAACAATGATCTCTGCAACGGATTGGTGTCAAATATAATTACCTACGCACGCAGATAGAGTTCATGGTTCAAATAATTTTTTTTTTTTGAATCCTCAAAATGTGGTTTTGCTGTCATTACTGCAGTTCGTCCCCTCCTCTTTGCTGGACATTTCCAAACTTCCCAAAAAGATGACAACCCAAACTAGATAGATTAACCCTGATGTATGTGTTGACAAAGTGATTCGTACAGTGTGGTTCATCAGCTGTGTTGACAACAGCTGATAAAATTAATAGGAATACGTTAACAGTTGATATAGCTTTCATTTCCCACGGTTTCAAGTAATATATATATATATATATATATTATTATTATTATTATCATTATTATTATTATCATTATTATTATTATTATTATTAACGCTCCCTTCTCCAGGGTTGAGCATTCTTTAAGTAGGGAAACTCACCACTATAAGATACATAGCAATGTTCTTTCAACTCTGGGATGGAGCACTCCGGTCAATGGGGAATAGTGCATAAGTAAATATATCGCTTAAATTTGGTTCTCTCTCTCTGTCTCTCAATCTATCTATCTATCTATCTATATATATATATATATATATATATATATATATATACACAAGTTGTGTTGTTTTTTTTTCAGTCAGAGCCAAAGGAGGATAAATCTACGTTCAGCTAGAGGCGGTGCAGGGGTCGGAGGACAGAGTGTTCAAAAGGTGACCCAATACTGAACAGCCATCTAACTCTTTTAACCAGTGTATTTTGTTTCATCCTAATTAATTGCAACAATAATATCAACTTGAACTAATATCCTCATCTTTGATGTTTTTTGCGTTGGTCATGAAGGACAGTCCCAAAAGCTTGTGGGCACAGGCACTGGACCTGGAGAATAAAGGATGAGGGGTGCATACACCCACCCAAGTCTTAAGAACTAGGTTCAGCATCCTCAAATACAACAGACACTCGGGGAAGCCCGGAAATTCGTGATAAACCCCTTCCGAGAAAATGGAATCCGATTTTTTTTTTTGCCAACTTATGTACCGATAATTTGTGACGTTTTTAGAAGTGTCTCTAAGACGCTTTTCGGTAGGTCGGTCGGTCGGTTTTTCTGTACGTCTGCCCCAGTTATCTTGAAGAACAAAAAAGAAGGAAGGAAGATGTGTGATGTCATCAAAAGGTATGATATCATTAAAGGTGTGACGTCATTAAAAAAATGTAACATCTATCCCTAACAATGTTTCCTCCAGTAGCTAATGATATCATAATAGAATAGCCAAGGTCTGCATAAGAGCCAAATAAGGCTTTTAAAAAACGCCAAAGATTGCCAATTCTCGTTCTTATTTAAAAATAATGCGCACAGAATATTTCACAAGTATGAGAATCGATTGACTCAAAGAAAGACTACTTGTACTTTTTCTCTAGCTCACTTCTTCCTCTAGCTATTGCTACCACAGATGGTGGACGCACCGTTGAACTTATGGTTCTTGTTCAATACACAGGTATTTCGCCCTTTGAAAGATCGCTTCACGCAAAAAAAAAAGCAAAAAAAGAAAATAGCGTTCATCGTTTGTTTTACAGTGAGCCCTTATTGACGCAGCGCACACCCTTCATCTCTCCGGCTCTCCCTCTCTATCTCTCTTTTGGTTTTCTGTACATCCAAACACCTAGCATTCGACGACTCAGCTTAACATACCATTATCATCATCATTTTTTAAGTCTTGGAACGTTCAAAATGTTTCTCATAAAAATTAATGGTAATTGTGTCTTCACTATACGCTATTTCGCCTGACGAAATATTTTTTTTATATGGACGCTCTACTTTCGAATTGCAGGGAGGGACTGTTCTAGATAAAGAAGCAAAATATTTTAATAAAATAGCAATAAATATTATACTCCTTACAAACACATCTATGATAAATTGTCATTACAATCAATATTTTAACAACTGCTGCGTAAGAATTTGAAGTCATCTGAAAAAAAAATCCACGGAAGAAAAAAATGGTCAGAATAAATTCTATTTTGACATTTGATTAGCGATTTCCTGGGGAAAACACCAAAAACAGAGTAAGAAAATATCTTTTGACACACAGAAGTTATCATTAAAACCGTCAGAACAAGGCCCCCAAATTGTCAAAGAAAATTTTTTTCAAGAATCCAAGGAACTTTTTTTAAAATGGCTCTGGTAAAGTACTGATGCCAAACTTCAAGCCTGTAGACAAAACAGTATGACCAGGAACGTTGAAAAACATTAACATGCGCGTGCGCACACACACACGCACACACGTACAAACACATGAACAAACATGCAAACTACCGCACATATAAAAACATGGATAGAACTTTTTGCCTTCGGTCGCTACAGTCATTAGAACTCGATTGGGGTCAACAAACGTTTTCCTTGGGAATAAATTTTCTGTTGAGCCCAGCCTGCCCCTTAAAGCGTTGCTCAGGTACGATGGATTAACCTTTTCGAGGCCGAAAATACAGACATTTATTTTGTAAGGTTTGGTCTTTGGTGATACAGCTTTTGATGTTCCATCTCGGGAGGCTAGTGCAGCAATTGGGAAACTTAATAATTGAAGCAGGAATCAATAATCTCTTTTAGAAAGTCACCCGTGCAGTAACGTGCCGATAATGGCTTCGACAAAGGCTCAAACAATTACGGTGTATTTTATATTGAAAGGTTGAGAAACTCCCTTGAGGTGGGTGCAGTCTATACACACGAGTTACTATAAGACTATAAGTTGTTTGAACAGTTTGTGATAAAGTATTGGGATTACTCCATAGATCGTTTGGACTAGCATCCTTATCTTTGTTGTTTTGATCGCTTCTCTAAGTTTTCATGGTGTTGTCTAAATTTTTACGTCAAGTCGTGTTCATGAATTATTTGGATTGATATCTTCATTGTTTCCATCTCTATATTTCGGTCATTTTGGGTCTTTTTCGACGAGAAGGGGAAAATTCAGATTATTATCTCTTCAAGGCTTCCGTACTTCAAAATTATAGACATTAGCCTTTGGCGAGGACTAACAAAAAAAAAAACGAAAACCGATCACTCATGGAAAGTACGTACAGGATCAGCGTTTCTAGATTTTAAGGCTTGACCAAGTGATAGATAGGGAGGAATGATGAAATAACCGAACAATGAGGAAAAAACAACCTTTTCATGCATTAAGAGAAATTGATATTTTATTTAATTTATAAAAGAAATACATTTATGGTAAATAGCTTCTTAACTAATCTTCGTCGGTGTCTCTAATGACCGTAAAATTAATGGTACTAGTTAATGGACTAGGGCACTCACACATTTCGTTAAAACGCAATAACAGTTAACGTCCTTTGGCCGACGTGGGTCAAAGAGGCGAATAAATGGCAGATATGGACTGAGACAGGAACCATTCTTTTAATAAGCTAGGATATAGAGGAAGTGACCTCACTGCACTCTCTGCGATTCAGAGGAAGTGACGTCTTGTCGCAGGGATCTTAATCAAGAAGACGAAATTTTAACCCACACATACGCGAGTATCTCAGCCAGGTGACAGTTCCAAAAGCTATTTAAGATCAGCTCAGTCTGACACAAAACCATAGAAGTTGGATACTGTACCAAGTGAGGATCGAACTCAAAATGTAAACGAAGTGGTCCTTGAGACACCCTTACTAACTATCGCCTTACAGGGATTTCATTTTTGATGACTCCAGCAAAGGAAATTGAACCATAATCTCTGCAGAGTTCAGGTTTATCTTTGTGGCCACGAAGCTATAATTCATGATATGGTGTCCAATGGCTGGGATGGATTTGAGTGGAAAATCTGTGGAGGAGCAGCGAAAAAAGAAGTTGATATCGAAATCTTGGCTGAGTAGAGCGAAAGAGTAAGATGTCCTCTCTTTCTTTCTCCTTTTCTTCCTTTCTTCCTTTCTTCCTTTCTCAGTTTTTTCACATCAATCTATCTATCTATCGAAGGGTGTGTGGAAAAAAATACTGACATATGAGTTTTCAATTTTCCTTTCCTCGAAACGGATCAGGAGATTGGAAATGTCGACTACAAAAGTGTATAAACGTAGATATAGCTTATGTAGAAACATTATTTATGTTTACACACACACACACACACACATATATATATATATATATATATATATATATATATATATATTGAGAGATAATTTTTCTTTATGTGAGCCGAAAATACAACTTTTAAACTAAATATCCAAGATATTAAATACAAATTTATTTCCAACCATGTTGAACCCCTCTTATGGAATACTAGTACCTTTATATACATAGCGTCGCTCTTACCATTGAGCTAAACAGCCACCGGTAATGCAAATAACTGTTTTAACTCCAAATTCCCATTTCATTTATTCACAGTGTATATCTTCTCTATTTGTTTCTTTCAACCCAGGCGGTTGTATCATTGAGAAATTGTATTCAGGCGGCATCACTCATCTTGAACAATATTGAGAAGTATTGACATGTTTTGTCGGTTCAGTTTCAAGTTTTGAGAGTTTTCTGATATTCCTTATAGTCGGCTCGTATGAGTGAAAGAATTTTCCGAACATTCTGTTGTAATGTCCTTATTATTCCTATCCTGAGTACTTCCGACTATCGCTGATACTTTTCAAATAAATAAAACCTCAAATGAAATAGGCGCCAACATCTCAAAATGCCTATAATACTGTAACACAACTTCCATCAATAGAACAAATCAAATAGCACAACTTGATACAAACTGAAATCAGACGCCAAAATAGTGAATCACGATAGCGGTTCACCACAACCCATGAAATCATTTTTCTTTTTCTTTTCTGTTCTTTGTTCTTCAAAGGGGTTGACTGGATCAGAGGAGTGACCGGATTAGCTCTAGTTAATGGCTGCAGGGTCACAAAACTAGGGTTAATCCCTACAGAATCTCAATTGTCGGTCAGCGTGAATCAAACCGGTGTTTGAACAGAACGAAAACGGAATTTAGGTTAAGAAAGCTCAACCACAGGAAAAAAAATTACAAAAAAAAAGGAAAAAATTGATTCCCAAGTCTCTAATGAGCCGCTAACGCTATTCACAATGATGTAACTAACACAAGATTAAATTATTACCATTAAAAATCATAAGTTTTCACCATGTACACATGGTGTATTTAGGCAGCATCCTTTCTTATAAACATGTTTGATTGAAGAGTGGAGACGTTTTGTATCTGTTCATTTTTCTAGTAAATTTTTCCCCCCGTTTTCTGATGTTTTTTTTTTCATAGCCGCATAGAATGCCTTCAAAACAATAACATAACTTCCATTAACGTGACAAAATTCAATCTGAACAACAGCTCAATACAATCTGAAATGACATAATTAATATTAGAAATCGTTAATACCGTTAAAAATCAGAAAATGATGCAAACGCTGCAACGTTCAAACCAACCTTGAAGAAGAGCAACAATGATCGAAAGTACTCGGGATTCAGATAATAAAGATAATACTAGATGAATTTCGGATAATGTATGTATATATATATGTATTGTTAAAAATGGATATGTAATCCGAAAGAATATTTATGAATGCCTTATATTATTTGAAACTCAATTCTAAATGACCTCCCGTTGTAGAATGGAGAAGGATTAATATGGCCTAGACAGTGTAAATAGAAAAAACAATTAAAGAAAATTGGTGCTACTGCTGGTATCGAACTTGTAACCGCTAAGGTAGCCGCTTCAACGTAGCGTCACTCTTAACATTGAGTTAAACAGCCAGACAACATCACCATCGACCTACTCCGAAAAGCAGGTAAAACCATCAATAGGAAACGGGCCGTCCTCTTCAACCTGTGTCTAAAACACAGTAAAGTCCCAGACGATTGGAATACTGCTATCATAATGCTTTTATATAAAAAAAGGAAACCCGAAAGACCTCAACAACTATAGGCCTATAAGCCTACTCAACTGTGTATATAAACTTTTCACAAAGATCATCACCAACCGAATCACAAAAACACTCGATGAAAACCAGCCACGTGAACAGGCTGGCTTTAGAAGAAGCTACTCGACCATGGACCACCTGCACTCGATAAATCAACTGAAAGAAAAAGCAGCAGAGTATAGACTACCACTTGCCGTAGCATTTATCGACTTCAAAAAGGCGTTCGACTCAGTAGAAATCCCTAAGGTCATGGAGGCCATCAGTCGCCAAGGTGTAGATCCAGTATATGTTGAAGTGTTGAAACATATATACAATCACGGCAGCTCATTTATCAGGCTACATAAAGACTCGGACCCCTTCCAGCTCCAGAAAGGAGTAAGACAAGGTGATACCAGCTCACCTAAACTCTTCACAGCCTGCCTCGAGATGATCTTCAGAAGGCTAGACTGGGAGAGTAAAGGAATTAAAATAGACGGCGAGTATCTGAGCAACCTCAGATTCGCAGACGACATAGCCCTTTTCGCAGAGAACCTACATGAACTCCAACTAATGATAGATGAACTAAATGAGGAGAGCAAGAAAGTCGGCCTACACATGAACTTCAGCAAGACGAAGATCATGTGCAACAACCACATTGGAGATAAGAACACTAAGATCGAAATCGAGGACACAGAACTCGAGAAAGTAGACCACTACATCTACCTAGGGCAACGAATCTCCATGAGACCCTCAAAAGAAGAAGAAATCAAGCGAAGAATCACACTAGGATGGCAAGCCTTTGGCAGAGATAGTTCAACCTTCAAAAATAATAAGATCCCATTAATCCTAAAGAGAAGGGTGTATAACCAATGCATCCTCCCAATAGTCACTTATGGAGCTGAAACATGGAACTTAACCAAGAAACAGACCCGTAAGCTGAGAACCATGCAACGTGCACATGAAAGAATAATGCTGGGCCTCACATGGAGAGACCACAAAACAGCACAACACATCCGGGAAAAGACAAGAGTTAGAGACATCATAGAATCCATAAAAAATCTCAAATGGCGGTGGGCTGGCCATGTTACAAGAATGGCTGACAATCGATGGACATCACGACTCACAACATGGATTCCCCGAGACCATATGCGCAACCGAGGCCGGCAAAATATTAGATGGAGAGATGAACTAGATAAGTTCAGGAAGTACTGGCTCCGTGACGCCCATGATAGAGAAGTGTGGCAAATCCTGGGGAAGGTCTATGTCCAACGACGGACGCTAAAAGACTGATGATGATGACGATGATGATGAAACAGCCAAGCGGAAAGGCCAAGATTCACACTGTCTAGGCCGTGTAACAACGGGAGGTCATTCCAAATAGAGTTTCAAACTATATATCGCATCCATGAATACTCTGTCGGATTATACCTCCATTTCTTGAAAAAAATAATTGCAGCGATAGAACTAACACGTGCAGACTAGGACAGTGAATGGACAAAATAAGAAGAGTTGAGACAATTAATAATTTTAATTGTTTATTCTATTTAATTTATTTTATTTTAATTGTTTATTCTATTTACGATGTCTAGGCCAAGTAACTTATTATCTTTATAACAACTGGGCTCATTTCAAATAGAGTTTAAAATAATGTGTATACTCTAGAAAGCTTTGCTGCCTCAAAAACGAAGTATTTAAAAAAACAAACTATTTTTTTTAATTCATGTAATTTCAGTCAATTATTTCCCAAAATCTATTGATGTAATTTATATAATTTTCTTGAGTTGTTTTTATGTTTTACACAGAATTTGAAAATATGGTCCCATGTATGAATTTTTCTTGGAGCTCATTAGTTGTTTACCATGTAACCATTCGAGGATTTGAAAACAAAACAGTTATTTTAACATGGTTCCCCAGCAGTGTTGATCATACACCACCACGATTTAATGTACAGCTTTTATCATACAACATATAGTCTGTATTTCATACAGGTATTATCATAATGTATTATACATGGATCTTATTTTGTACAACCCATCATTCAATTTTTAGGAACACAGTGTTCACTTACGTAAGTTACCCCAAAACATATTTGAAGATGAGGGATCAATAAGTATAGCAACTGACGTGATTTGTTTTTCGTGTCACTTCTATTGATTGTTCACCCATGTGAATATTAAATCTGTTTAGTCGGTTTTAATCCCGGACTGCATGCCAACGAACTTATCATATCATCTTTGACAATACTAGTAACACAATTACATAAATAAGCATCCGTGCATGTGTGTGTGCGCGCGCGCGTGGGTTCGTTGTGCTGTTATAGTTAACAAGCTAGTAACACAGACAATTGACATTGTATTGGCTTTGTAAATTTTGTTGAAAGAAGGAAAGAAAGAAAATTGGATGGAAAGGGAAAACCAAGAGAGAAAAACTGATAGAAATAGAGAGTGATTAACATAAATAGACAGGATTTGTGGAGAGGAAGAAAGGGTGTATGTATTTGTGTGAGTGTGGTTGTTCGTGCGTTAGAGAGAGAGAGAGAGAGAGAGAGAGAGAGAGAGAGAGAGAGTTGTAAAGACGTGGATTAGAGAGCGAGTGTTGAGAATGAGGTCGGGTCTTGAGTGTCCAATCTTTCTGAGTGAGTGCTTTTTTTGTAGATAATTTTCTCTCGTTTTTTCCCCTCCTGTTCCAAATAAAGCCCAACGCTCACACATTTCAAACTGACCTCGTACTCCATTTCCATGGGTCTTCACCCTTAACCTCAACCTCAACGTTACCTTTCCTGGCTCTCGACTTTCTGACCCGTTTCCCACCCGCAATCCCATCAGCCCTACCCGACGCAGACTCCAAGGACAACACATCTCACCTATTGTACACACTTGAATTTGGTCAGTGTTTTTGTACCTGTTTTATCTTGTTTCGGGTGTCTGTTCTTCCACCGGATGTTTGTGCAGTTACCTGCTCCTCTTAATTATTAAAAACCCTCAACTACAACTGTCAGCATAGATTTCTTCAGTTTTTAAGCTGGTCTGGCTGGCTGGTTGGCTGGCTATGTATGTACCACGCGTACAGGCCGTACCAATGGGGACAGAGAAATGAAAATTTCAACACCTTTTTTTGAAAATCTCCCCACCAAATAGGTTTGTAATCTAAGTCTATGCTAAATTGGTTCATTAGTTTGTGACCGGCAGTATCCGTGCTTGTTTTTTTAAGAATTCATATTTCTTTAGTGATCATTGCCCCACAAAAGGTAAGAGAAGTAATTCATTCATTGATCACCCTTTTTTTCCAAGTTTCTAATTGATCGTCCCCAACACAGCGTGCTTGTCAATTTCTTTTTTTTTCTGACCAAACGAGAAGAAGAGAAATTTGGTTAGGAAGAATTCTGTTATGCCGATCGTCTAAATGCGGAGAGTCTGCCTGCCTTGAAATACTGCATTCGAAGTTATGGGTTTTACCTTAGCTTGAACATCGACCTTAAGATCTGGTGGGAAACATGCGACGCAGCCAAAAAGCAGGCCCAACGAGCGTATATCTTTTTTCCACTCATTAATCCTTCATCAAATCACATTTTCTTTCTCAAACAGCTCATGTACCGATTGCTTGAGGCGTTTTCAGATGTGTCCACACAACTCTATAAGACGCTAAAACGGCATGTTGCTAGATATTGGTTACGTGACTGTTTACAATGCAGATTTATTCAGTTTAAAGTAGATCCAGCTGGCTGGCTGGCTGGCTGACTATGTATTTGTATGCATCAAGCGTACAGTCGGTACCGATGGAGCTAGAGGGCTGAAAAATTAAACCATTACTCTTTAGTATGACAAGATAAAAATGTCTCCTTTTTTTTCTAAGATCCACGCCGTTGAAATAGTTTTCAGTGCCGTGTCCAATTTACAATGTAAAATTATTCTAAAATCGCCCGCCTGCGTTTATGCTTTTCTTTATTTTGTATTGTTTTAATTTCGGACTTTTTGGTGATCCAAAAAATGACGAAAGAACTTATTCATTGATCACCCCTTTTCTGCAATTTTCGAACTGATCCCTTCACAACAAACGCAGCATGCTGCCAAAAGACTTTGGTCACATGACGGTTTCTATTGAGTGACTAACCAGACCTATCTTATTTATTATTTACTAATTTCTTTTATTGGGTCCGATGGATTATCCCGCTTTAACCAAGATGGAGTCACATAATTAGCAACTGATAACAGAAAAAGACAGAAGTCTTTACCCAAATTTGGAATCAGAATATTTTCCCCAGATTAACTTAGGTAGCATACGTTATCCAGCAGGACATGGAATATATTTCGTTGGTGCAAAAATAATTGCAGTTTTTCACTGTCAACTTTAAAGCAGTATTTTTCAGCTTAGAATAAAAGTTACTGATCAAAATAAAACCTTCAGAACCTACACATTCATTCTGGTAGAATAGAATTCTGTGGTCCAGGGACCAATGAATTCGTCGGAAGCATTTTGAACTGCTGTCTGGTTGTTGAAGACCTTTACTTGCTGGAAGTGGTCGACATGCTTGAAAAAGTGATTGTTGGTAGGAGAGATATCTAGTTAGTTAGCAGGGTGTGGTAGAGTTTCGTAACCTTGTTCGTTCTATTTCTACAGGGTCGTGCACGCAACATAGAAGTTTTTTTTTTGGTTTTTTTTTTGCTTTTCATTCAGAATCACTTGCGTGACATGTCAAACTTTTTTGCTTTCTAAATTTGGTACAAATGTCGAACACCTGTTGAATGGTAAACTTTTAGTTCCTCTGCAACCTCTCGAATTGTTTTGTGCTCATCAGGATAGAGTATCTATGTCGGGGGATCAATTCACGTCGCGAAATATCCTGGTATGTTGGAGCATTTACGATTTCTTCATATTTAAATCGCTATGAAAGCAACAGCAGGCTTTAAGCGTCCGTCGTTGGATATCATCATCATCATCATCATCATCATCATCATCATCATCATCATCATCATCATCATCATCATCATCAGTCTTTTAACGTCCGTCGTTGGACATAGACCTTCCCCAGGATTTGCCACACTTCTCTATCATGGGCGTTGCGGAGCCAGTACTTCCTGAACTTGTCTAGCTCGTCTCTCCATCTAATATTCTGCCAGCCTCGGCTGTGCATGTGATCTCAGGGGATCCACGTCGTGAGTCGTGATGTCAATTGGTCGTCTGCCATTCTTGCAACCTTCCCAAAGATTAGCCAGACCTCTCTATCATAGGCATAGCAGAGCTAGTTCTTTTTCTTCGTAGATTCTATTAATAATCTCCCTTTACTTCTGCTCTTTAGAATTATCTAAATTTAGTAATAAAACATCAAAATAGGCAACACTGAAGGGAAGTCACCGGTATACTTCGGAGCCATAGTACGAAATTCAAGAGTTTTTGTTTTATTTTTGTTTTTTGTTGTTATTTTATTTTGCATACCTTGATTGACAATCCTGTTGAGACAATCTCCAATCCCCTTTCCACCTTGTCATGCAACTGATTTTGACAGTTTCAATTTTCTTGGCTTGTTGAGAGAGAGAGAGAGAGTTCGCTCCTGCCCAAATGCTATCAAATGACAGATGCACCAGAAGACAAGTTTAAAGAAAACTTGTCTTCTGGTGCATTTGTCATTTGATAGCACTAGGGCAGTATCCGTTTTAGAGGTGCACCTTTTTTACAAACAATGAGGGAAGGTCTATAGTTTTTGATGTTGAACAACTGTAGCCATCAAAGATGGCGGAGAGTTCTTCCCTGTTTATATATGCACATGTTTGTTTATGTGTTCTAGCGCTCTTGGCGATACCGTTTTGTCTATAGACTAGAAAATTTACGCAAGTACTCCACTACACCCCTTCTAAAAATATTTTATTTTGATTTTGGAAAAAAAAGCTTTTTAGATATTTTGGGGACTTTATTTTGACAAGTATAGTTTATCAATAACATCTAGATTCTGGAGAACCTAGATGTTTCTAGATGTTTTGGATGTTTCCAAGTGGAAAACGCCAATGGTATCATTAATTTTTTCTGGCCATATTCATTCTTCGATTGAATTTATATGACGTCAAATTTCGACGCGACGATTGTCCAGTTATTGACTGTGATAGAAGTTTTATTTATGTTTATCAGATTTTTCGAGAACCGCTAATTCAAAGAAAACTCAAACTCAACAATGCTGTGTCTTACGTGCTGACTATTGTATTTGTCGAATATTAACCTCGTACGAAGGTCCTACATACACATTCACATATGCACACGAATTTCTCCAATTGTATTCAGATTGTAGTCAGAACCTTGTTTTTTCCAGTACTGTTCCCTTTCTCACAAATCTTCGGCCATTTCTCTTGATAACACTTTGGGAAACAGGGATTCAGTCCGTTCATGGAATCTCTAGGATGGCTTGATATATCTTGCCAGCTTATCCAAGGCTTGCAATGAGATTTTTGAGAGTTGTATCGCCATGAAAAGTGGCACTTTTTAAGATATATATTCTTGTTGAAGTTGTAAGCATCGCCGACCGTTGACAAATCGTTAAAATAAAATGTTCTAGTAAGCAGACGAGTTATTTGCCCTTGGCTAGTTCCACCAGGTAATTTTGACCTTGCTGGTGATGCCTGGTAGTTACTACTAGTTCTGACAGGAATTCGATATAAAAACAAAGAGGCCCGGAAATTAACGCCCTTTGTTCCGGCACTCCGTTGTGCTCCTCTTTTCTCTTATTTCCTCTCTCAATTCTTTTATCAAATCAAAGACATTTCCTTCCTGAAAAAAATGCATCTTTTCCAACAATGCTAATCTCATCCAAGAACCCATATATCTCTATGGCATTCCAAGGTTGCTTTTGTTTTTCGTCTATAGAATTCCAACATCCTTGACTATGTATGAACTAAGGTAAATTAAGAAGCATTATTTACATTCATTCTCACTGCCAGAATCCTTCACTTTAGTTCTTTCCTCAACTGGATCCGCCCAATATCTTAAATAGCTTCAGGAATGACGGCACTCTTTAAGTGAGGTAACTCATCCATTGTACGCTTATGCAATGCTCTCCCATAGGAATAGAGCATTGTGGTGGATGAGGAGTGTCTGCCTAAAAATGAATATATCGCTTAAATTCAGCCTTACAGACCACCCAGTCTAGATGTGAGGGTTTCAATTCTGCCTCGCGGTACTGGATGGGATAATGTCTATAGCCACACTAAAGAGATATAATACATCGAAACAGCTGTCTGTGGATGACATAATAATATATATATATATATATATATATATATATATATATATATATATATATATATATATATGTGTGTGTGTGTGTGTGTGTGTGTGTGTGTATTACGACTCGTCAGTGTGGCTATAGACTCGATATCCCTTCCAGTACCACTACGTGGGGTCGAAACCTTCTGGCCCAGATGCAGATGCTCTACCCCTGCCCTACGCAGAACTGGACGGTCAGTAGGACTGAGCTGAGCTATATATCTATTTAAGCATAATTCCCCATCTGCCAGAATGCCCAATTGCATACTTGGTTATAGCAGAAGGATGTCCTACCCAAGAGTGCTCAACCCTAAAAAAGTAAGCGTTAATTACAATTGATAATTGTGTCATCCACAAACAGCTGATTCATTGTATTACAACTTTTCAGCGTGCCTATAGACTCGATATCCCTTTCAGTACAGCTACGTGGGGGTTGAAAACTTCGCTCCTGACCTGGAGGCAGATGCACGCGTGTGAGCGTGTGAGTGTGAAAATTTGAGCAGAACACACCTATATCATAATCTGATCCGGGGCAAAAGTGCCGAGGGCAGTTCTTTGGTCCTAAACAGAGGGCACAGATACTCGTATAGATCCATACGTAATTAATCCCATCATTCCTGACAGTTACAATGATAGTCAATTAATAGTTGAATATAATCTTTCACAGTGGCGGCGTTAAGTCCGACTGCGCCCCCTACATTTTTTTTTTTAGATTATTTTTATGGGATGTTTTCAAATTGATTTTTTTCGTTTGCTTTTTTTTATTACTTTTTTTTAAACGTTTTTCGTGCCTCCCGCAGCCCCTCACTCTCTCCAACTGGATAATGCGCCCTTAAAAAAAAAAAAGAAATAATCCGTGGGCCACTTTATTTTTACATTACACGGGAATGTAGATAAACTGGAGGCCAGAGGGGATAAGTGGGAAAAATATGATTGTTTACGTTGGGCTTTTCATATGATCACCGTGGGAATCCTTTCTCGTTTGTATTTCGGGTGCGAGATGTCACGAAGCAAAATCTGCAAAGCAACAGTTGTCAGTAACATAAAAAGACCGAAGAGGCTCAACCGATGACAGATAAGGACGTCAATTCCAATGGCTCCCAACTGAGGGGAGGGTATTAAGGTAGCCCTAGGGGTGAGGGGATAAGGCTAAATTTGAATTCCAAATTATGTGTTCCCAATTATTTTCGCTTGCTTTTCTGGATTATCTAATACTCAGTAGCAACAGTACAATTATAAAATTATACCAATTCTTCTTATAAAGCTGGCTGATTATGAGCTAAATAAGATAATTATTTGAAACTATTCTTTGATGCAGCTTACTTGAATGGAAGAGGGGGAAACTAGTGATCTTCTTGACAAAATTGGGGAATCATTGAAGTGGTTGGGACCACTAATCTATCCAATTGATTGTAAAATACTTTCAGCTTGTGAATGCGACCCAGGCCCAGATAGATATCAAGCTTAGGTCTGGTGCAAGGCTATAAGATCAGAAACTCTGTGAGAAATGAGCTCATTATACAAACAATGCTCTAGATCAGTGGTTAGTGTTATTATTTGGGCTTTTGTACTTAATTTAGCGTATTACCTGTTTTGACAATGCTAAAATCGCTAAATTGCTAAATTGCTCTAATATTTGGGCCATTCAATGATAATGTTTCTGATTTTAACATCTTGGTGTGTTTTGGCCATTTGGGGCGTTTTTTAGCTTTTTTATCTGTTTTCATTTGGCGCTTTTAGCGCTTTTAGATAGTCGAACTAGCACGGCAGTGGTTCTCAAAGTGTGGGCCTCAGACCCCTAGTAATCTTTGAAACCTATGTAAGGGGTTCGTGAATGGGAATGATTTGGAGAAAGATGAAGGAAAAAAATAATGAAAAATTCGGTTATCAGGAATAGTTTTAAGAATAAAAGAATATCCACTGAAGAGTGTCTGAAAGGCTCTAACAATACTTCTCCCCTTTCCCACAACAAGCAGGGTTTTCTGCATACAAAACAATAAAAAAAACTTATCATCGTTATAGACTGAATTCTGAGGCAGATATGAGAATCCAGCTGTCAACCATTAAACCAAACTTCAAAGAGAATTGCAAAAAAAAAGAAAGTGAAACAATATCATTCATTTCGTTGACTTTCCTTCATTTTCCTTCCTTTTTAGTTTGTATATATTTTTCAAAATAAATATAATTTCGGAAAACATGCGAGGGTTTATTTTTACTGCAATCAAATAATCATCAGAAAAACTCTTTAGGGGTTCGCACGTATTTTTCGAGGACTTTAAGGGGTCCCTGGAGGAAAAGAGTTGGAGAAACCACTTATCTAGAACAACACTTCATAAAATGGTGAATGAATCCCCCAAGAACGAATGGAATTATTCTTTCGACGAATGAAACTAGAGTGAATGAGGAGTGGATGATAATCTTTTATACATGTTTCTCGAGTGTCGATTTCTTCTTTTTTGAAGATTATAAACGAAGAACGGGGCATGTGTAAAAGATTATTTTATCGTCAAAATATTTGAGATATTATTAAAAAGAAAGTTTGAAATATCATGATATAATCTTTCTCTGACAAAAGTCTATAGAACAGAGGATTTACAGAAAATAAACAGCGTGAAAAGATGTCCTTTTGTAAACATAAATGAGTTGAATTTGACATTTGAAGATTTTCTAAAATTTCTATTATGAAAAATATTTTTATATAATTACAGTGCTTTTACAATCTAAAAATTTTGAAAAAAATTCATTCGGTATTTTTGATTCAAATTCATTTTATTAAGCCTGCAGTTTTAATTGACCTCATAATATAAGATATCATCATCATCAGTCTTTCAACATCCGTCGTTGGTCATTGACCTTCCCCAGGATTCGCCACACTTCTCTATCATGAGCGTCGCGGAGCCAGTACTTTCTGAACTTGTCTTGCTCGTCTCTCCATCTAATATTCTGCTGGCCTCGGTTGCACATGTGATCTTGGGGGATCCATGTCGAGAGTCGCGATGTCCATCGGTTGTCCACCATTCTTGCAACATGGCCAGCCCACTGCCATTTGAGCTTTTTAATGGATTCTATGATGTCCCTGACTCCTATCTTATACTGTGCTCTCTTGTGGTCTCTCTATGTGAGGCCTAGCATAATTTTCTCATTTGCATGTTGCATAGTTCTCAATTCGCGGATCTGTCTCTTGGTTAGGTTGCATGTTTCAGCTCCATAAGTGACTATTGGGAGGATGCATTGGTTATACACCCTTCTTTTCATCAAAAATATATTATCTTGGGTATTTAAAAAAATTATCAATTCTGCAATTTCCAATGTTTATATATAAAAGTGACAAAATCAGATTTTGTACTTAGTTTAGATAATCCTGAGCCGATGATAAATGAAGTGCGAACATAACTAACATGGGTATTTATATTTATCTATACTCAAGGCATTGCCATTACATGGGTTAATTAGCTCTTCATTGTTTCTGAAACTGGAGTTGAAAGTTTGGTGTTTTATTTCTCTCTTGTCGCGGGATTTCTAAATAGCAGGATTTCTCACAAATTTATTGTCATGTAACCGACAATCCTTTCGCGTTTTCTTGGATTTCTTGAACGGCCATTTTGAATCGGCTATTTTGGATGGCTAAAAGTGACTGGATTTTTCAAAATACGGTTGAAATTGGGTATTCCGTTTCCAGATAACAGTATACGCTCTAAAGACCCATACAAAGGCTCTAGAAAGTATAGATGTACAACGCATTGACAGTGACGGGTCCATGGTTGGTCATACCAAGTACAGTAACACATGGTGCATTCGCCCATTCTAGAACTTGCTCTCTTCTCAAGATATCTAGAATTTTGGTGATCTTCTGTACTGATACGATTCATTATTTATCATCGTTTAGTATCTTTTTTTAATGCAAACCTAGAAAACACTTAGAAAGGGCAAACTTTTGTCAAGGGAAGTAATTGTAGATGGATCCACCCCAAAATTTGATCACTTCTTCCCCGCCCTTCCGCAATATTCCATTGGAATTCATTGAGTGCTTTCAGAGATATCATGTGGATAGGTAAATGTTTCATTAGAAGAAAGAATTTCGAAAAAACTTTAAGAAAATTTTTTGGACGGTCATCTGGATGTCACCCCCTCTGATGGCTGCCCGCTTTGGCCTGCGTATTGATAAGATATGAACATTCAAAAATAGCATTATTTCAGATCGAAAAATCTAAACGTTAAATCATGTAATTCCCAATCGAAAGATACCGTTCTTTATATTTATAATAGAACTGTTCTATATATATATATATATATATATATATATATATATATATATATATATATATATATATATATATATATGTGTGTGTGTGTGTGTGTGTGTGTGTATGTGTATGATGTTTTGGCAAAAATTCAGCGTTCACTGTTACTTTTCAACGATATCTAATTTTTTTCGCATATATTTAGATATTTTTTAGCCATTTACAACAATTAAAAATGGCTATAAAGAGGATGACGGCGTTTTTAGCGTTTTTTGACTTTTTTTTCGGTCGAGAATACTCTTGAGTTGGCAACACTTGTGGTGATACCCTGAGACATCTCCGCGGATGACATCAACCCTACGAACATTCATATATATATATATATATATATATATATATATATATATATATATATATATATATATATATATATATATTGCGTGTGTGTTTATTCAAGCAGCAGTTCTACTTTTATACATGTTTCATAAAACGTTATGGACATTTCTTATCGATTTGACCTTCGTCATCGATATTGTTTAATTAAGCATTCATATATATATATATACATATATATATATGTGTGTGTGTGTGTGTGTGTGTGTGTGTGTATATATATATATATATATATATATATATATATATATATATATATATATATTATCAACAAAATAATGAAAATAAAACCTTTTGTTCAAGATACTGGTTTTCAAATCACATTGTTGTTAATCATGGACTGTGTACAAATTACCTTATTTTCTTAAATGTAGTTATTTTTAGCTATTCAAAATGGTCGTTCAAGAAAAGAGAGGAATGGCCTCATTCCAAGGATATCCCATATATTATTAAATGGATACCAGACCAGACCAGACACAAAATGAAATATGAATGAAATTATGCACAAGGGAGAGAGAGAGATAAGATGAAAATGACCAAAAAAAACAAGGTTGAGGGTGAATAAGAAATTGTTATAAAGACCTGAGGGTGAAAGACTACTGGTCTAGAGAGACAAGCGTGCTACCCATCAGCCGACGCTGCGCACCCGCTGAACTCCACATTCCCCACCCATGTCTCCTCGGACCCCATCCCCCAGTGACACTCAAACGGCAAAAGGCCAAACATCTTTGGGCGGATAAAAGTGCCCGGAAAAGGCAGGTGTGTCATTAGTATTACAGCTATTTCAAATATTTCTAGGCGACCCCACTGGTTGAATTTGCATTTTTAACTGGGTTTTGTTTCCCGTTCCCTATTATATTTCGATCGCTAACACAGAAATGATTCATTAGGTGAATAGGACGTCGCTTTGTATGGATATTTAACAAGACCTTCTTTTTTCTTCTTCTTCTTCTTCTTCTTCTTCTTCTTCTTCTTCTTCTTCTTCTTCTTCTTCTTCTTCTTCTTCTTCTTCTTCTTCTTCTCCTCCTCCTCCATCTTCTTCTCCTCCTTTTTCTTCTTCTTTTTCTTCTTCTTCTTCTTGAACTTTGAAAAGGAGTCCAAAACGTACTAATTTCCTTTTAAATGGTGAAAGAAAACCATTCTTCTATTAAATAAAAAAAAATCTTCTTCAGACTATTACGATGACAAAGACGACGATGAACCCTTTTAAGACTAACCTATCAAGATGCTTAAAGCCTGAATTTTAAAAAGCATAAAAAGCCACAAACGATTTTTCCAGGTATTCTTTTATTAAATAAAAACGGTAGTTGGTGTCACCCTGTGCGGTAACTCATAGCGTTACCACAACTCTTCCAGAACTTTCTCTCTTGCCAAAAATGAATGTAAGAAACTGGAACATCTTCTGATTAAAGGGGTATTCGTGGGTCCACCACGAAATTCATCCAAATTTTCTTACCCCCGCAGTCTATGCTCCCACAAAATTCCATTGAAATTTATTGAGAAATTTTGGAGATATCATCTGGACGGATACATGTTTTATTTGAAAAAATAATTACTAAGAAACTGTATGAAAAATCTTTAGGCAGTCTATTTTGTGTCTCCACCCCCCTTCTGATGGCGTAATCTGAAGAGGGTCGTCCCCTGCTGCATCCCGTTGGTTCGTCAATGCTGTGTATTATTATTCACTATTACGAATCATCCTTTTAAATTCCTTTGTCAAACATGGGTTTTGCCCATGCCTTTTTCGAAGTAAATTACCTGCACCATGGTATCGTCCAAGGTGTAGACATCCAATGGACCGGGGAAGGTGGGCGAGGCATGTTCAAGACTGAGTGTGCCGGTGCAGTGTCGAAGCGAATGAGTGGTACTGAGGCTCAGCATTGCTAGACTCATTGAGGACCTATAGACTCATCCTAGGTCCTCACAATATTACTCGACCCAGTCACAGGGAAGCAGTTCGCCACGAAGCAGTGCTATCCTATTGCACTTTGAGAGATGGATCGAGCTTGCCCTAACGCTTGCACGACTTCCGTTGCGGGGACTGGAGCTATTTTGGGGCTATTCAATCATCCCACATTAAAATGACCTTGTGTCACATCTTGCTCTTGTTGGAGCGCAAGTAAATAGGACGGCCTGCCAGTTTTTTCATTTCTTAGTGTCACGGTGCCAAAACATTTTGAACTTCTCCATATCACCAGTGAGCCAGCTGTTGTCTGATATCCTTGCAACATTGATAATATTAAGTTGCTCGGAAAACAATGGCCGTTTATTTTTCTCTATTAATGGTTTCCTTTGGAACCGACTTATTGAGTGCTTTCATTTTATCAATTTGTGTTAGATGGTCCGATATTGTTACGCTGCCAACTCCCAGTATCTGTGACATTTCCCTGGCAATATGGCGAGGGTTTTGCTCGACCAACATCTTCAATTGTTCATTTTACCCTCTTGATTTTTGAAACTCAAATCCCCACTACGAAACTTGAGAAATAAACGCTGCTCTGTACAATCAGAGATACTTCTTTAACCCCAGGCAATATTCGAAGTTGTTTGGGACACATGGTCACCAAGTTAATAATCGTGCAAGACGATTGTACACAGCTCTTCTTTTTTCATCTTTGGGTTCAAGTGTCTACACTGTCTACAGATAACACCTGAAAAGAACGGTGAATATTAATGAAAAGAGCACATTTCAATCATTAGTCATCTTGAATCAGCAATTTTTAATAGCTAGACTTTTAAAAATATGGCTGAAATTGGGTTTTTCATTTCTAGGTAACAGTATACGCTCCAAACATTCATACAAAGGCTCCAAAAAGTATAAGTATACAACGCATTGATAAGATATCAACGTTCACAAATAACGTTATTCTCAATGTAAACATACCGTTCTTTATGTAAAAATATTGATTTAATATACATATGTGTGTGTGTGTGTGTGTGTGTAGTGTGATTATGCAATGTTCTGATCAATTATTAAAAAACATAATGAAAACTAAAACCTTTGTTCAAGATACCATTTTCCAAATCATTTTGTTGTTAATTATGTACAGTGGACTAACTACCTCCCTTTTCTCATACCTAACGACTTTCAGCAATTCAAAATGGTTGTTGAAGGAATTCAAGATACTACATTGTTCCTAGGATTGTCCAGGTAAACATACACAGCACAAAAGTAAAACCTGATGAAAAATACTACCTTCCTTACTTATACCCTTTACCGTGTAATTGGGTGCCCCCTGCCCCCCGCCCCCTGGAATGGCCGTTCGTAAAAAAAAAATATGTCTGGTGACACGGCAAAATAGTTTTGAAAATCTGTAAATTTGAGCAAAAGCTCGAACAGTCGTCTTTATCATCAGTTTCCGTATCATCCTTTAAATTAAAATTCCAATCATCAACAACTGATTAAGGGCGTCCTTAAAGGGTCATCAACCAGGCTCATATCCCCGAGACAAAATTGGTGGAACCAACGTTGCGCTATCCTTTCTGAGCAAGTTCCGATTCTCAGGAGCTCGAACGACATTTTTACCGAATTTGAACTCATACAAAAACAATAGTCTGATCTCCTTTTTTTGTAAAGCATCTCTAATAGTGAGGGATCATCTTATTTAAACTGATTTGATAAATCATAAGTTGAAAATTTTCAAAGAAAGTTCATGCTTATACTCTGCTAAATATGCAAGACTTCATTTCCTGCTTCAGGATATGTTGAAAATAGTTATCATAAAGAAACCTGACTTGTAGCACAACCTAATAGAAAATATTTGATTTCCGTTTACGTTATTTTCTTTTAAATATTTTAGTTAACCCACACATGTATAATAATTTTCTATCTCTAAATTCAACGTTCTGACGAATCAACAAAATGACTGTAATAAATTATTAGGTGTGCGCAAAAGTTCAGAGCGCTTTCTTTTGAAAAATAGGGACTGCCTGAGTACATAGTTGGACACAGGGAACTTTTGCACACATATATGAATCTTGTTTTCGACAATACCTATCGTCCCTCTAGTTGAGATAATTTTTACTATCGCTTTCCTAATTAAACAGCTTATAAAATTCTTGATTTTAATGATCGAACCTGGTACTTTAAGACGGTTATTCAGGCAACGCTATGCGATCACGCTGTTGCTTAACTTGGATTAAGACAGTTGTTTCATATTGAGAAGGCACTCATGTCACTAACACTTCTATCGGTTAGAAAAATGCCAGCAAAATGTGTTAATATAATTGTAATAACTTGAAAAATACAGAACAAGAATATTCTTACATAGAATAGACGGGAAAATATTAATGCAGTGAAACAAAATGACTATTTTTAGTGATATGTACCCACTTGTGACCAGACTTGGTTAAATAAGATAGTTCAATTTTGTCACTGCATAATTATTTCCTCGTTTATTTGTTGTTAAAATATTCTTGTTCGGTACTTTTCAATTTCTTACAATCATATTGAAATATCGTGCAGGTACGCATTTTTTTCTTACTGGTCCTGTTTTCTTTTATATTATATACACATGATGTCCTGCAATTATAACTACTATTGCTTTTTTAAGTAGTTCCCTGGTGGATCCGAACCACCAATCCCTCGATTGCAAAATAAACGCTAACCCCCTGCACCACGGAGATGTATGCGCGAGAAGTGATTTAGCTTTTTAGAATAAATTATTTGTGCCTGACTGTCGACATTTTCTCATTTCCATCACTAAAACTCTTGTTATATGTTTACAAATGGGAGAATCCTTGTTTCTTTTTGAAAAAAAAACATTCACAGGATTAAAAATTAGGTATATATGAAAAGTTTGGGATAATTCACTTCTTTGGATAAGATGTTATATCAAATTTGAAGTGAACATTCCCTAAAATTTTGTATCTAGCGCTTTTAAGAACAATTTTCGTGAGAGAGTGTAATTAATAAACAGTTACCAACGATAAGGATCTCAAAAAGAGAAATTGCAAAAGTTTTCCAAAAGTAATAGCGAAAATCAAATCGTCGATTTGTGTAAGAACTCAACTCACTCAATTTAAGGGCAGCGCGGTGAACGTGCCTGTCCGGTAGGTGGCTTTCTTTCTTTCTTTCTTTAAATAGCACTGACATCGTTATTTTTCAGTCTATTTTCGGTCAATGCTTGGGGCTCGGTTTGGTCCCCTTAAGTGACCCTGTCACTCAAATGTGACAAGCTATAATTAAAATATCCCAAAATGTTTTGTTTGATCTTTCATACGTCGAAAAGTCCCCGAATTAGCAAAATGGGTACAAAACAGCAAAATAAGAATAATGACTTGAACCAGACAATTTTTAGAATCTTACCCTCCACTTGCTACGGTGCGTTGGGGGTCTCACTCTAAATAAACAGCCTTGTGTAACATACTACCTGAGAGAGACAGTGATTAATTACCATAACAATCTGTGTGAATATGAATACCATATGAGCAACCAATATTAGTGAAATATGAATATCATATCTTCATAAGCGTACATAATATAATCTATAAATGGATATATCATTAATCTTTCTCTTATAGTTCACAAAAAAATTCAGTCCGTCCGTCTATACGTATGTGACAGCCTACTGCAAGAAAAACATTCGACATAGCCCCATGAAATTTTATGTGCGTACCAATGTGATTCCTAAGTACGTTTTTAGTTAGTTGGTTTTCGAAAATCATCCTCCAAAATATGTTTTTGAATTGGTCGATTTACATGATAATTCATGCTAAAAACTTTCGTGTCCGCTTAGGGACGTGGAGGGACGTGAGAAAACATTAGAGAAGGGATCAATTCTTAAAATAAGACAAGAGATGACATATGAATGCGTTTGTTGATCCGTAATTTTTTATAATCATCGAGAGAAAAGGGGGGGGGGAGAAAGGGGCGAGATTTCGTTTTGTAATACGCTGTCCAAACATGGAATCCATATCTAAGAGAAGACATCACAGAGAAATTATACGAAGAAGAGCAAAAAAAAATACTCCCTGGACTTGATGATCTCTATGAAAGAAAAACTTCATATACAACAACTAACAACACTTGAAGACAGAAGAATTAGGAAATATACGATAGAAATATTTGAAATATTTAAGAAATAGAAAGTATCCCTGGCGATTGATTATGTACAATGAAAAGGGAAAAATACCGTATCATAGGTTTTTAGTAGGGGATTCAATTTATTGGCCAAATGAAGAAATCAGAAGAGACTGCAAATATCTATGTAACCTCATATTTTTGAATGACGTCTTGCTTTTTGCTGATTTTCATGAGCTCCAAATAATGCCAGACAAACTGAATAAAGAAAGCAAGGAAGTTGGTCTTCACATGAAGTTCAGTTAAACAAATGTCGTGTGTAACAAACACATTGAGGACAAAGACACAGCGATCAGGAGGAGGTAATCATCTACAGCATCCCATGGAGAGATCACGTGACAGTCCCTTGTATTAGAAAACAATCATTAATGTATTAGAAAAAATATCAGAGATATCAGAGAAGCGATTATAAAAACTAAAATGGCAATGGGCTAGTCACATTGCAAGAATGTTAGGTAACCTCTGGATATCATGACCCATAGCGTGGATCCCCAAAGATCATATGTGGAACTGTGGCCGGCAAAAAATAAGATGACGAACTAGACAAATTCAGAAAGTGTTGGCTCCCTTACGTCCATGGTAGAGGGGTCTGGCGAATTTTAGAAAGTCTATGTCCATTGACCGATGCTAAAATGATCTTGGGGGTCAATTTACAATGTTAATCCATGGGAAATAGGCCCTTAGTTTGTGTACGGTTGTGATCACGCTTGCTTTTGGGGAAAATTCGGACCTCTTTTGTGATCACCACCCCAGGAAAGCGAGAGGAGAAGTGAATTGATCACCCTTTTTCCCATTTTTGGGATGTTGATTCATTACCCCCACCACAATATGCTGCCATAAGATGTTGGTCACACGACGGTTTCCATTGAGTGACTAACCATACACTGTTTTCTAAACGTTTTGACTCCTCCGACAGATATATTTTTGTTCAGTATATTTAGAGATCATTTCCAGTCAGCCTCCCGACGAATCCTCTCCACTGAACTCCCAGATTTCAAACTCCTTCCGGTGTTTACGCCTTCCAGCTGTTATTTTTTTAACTCCTGCTTCATAATCGTCATCCGAAATCTCCCAAATGTCCCAAAATTTTGAATCGTGTTCATTGTCATCCGGTAGAGAATCTTAAGTGCTCATTGATCGGACAGAAAAAGCGATTCGTCTTATCAAATTCCACGCAAACACTCGGAAGATTTTCATATAATGTGACCAGTCTTTGCTGCAACATGTTCCGGCTGAGAGTCCCACGTGTTTTCTGATCGGACAGAGAAGTCAACTTGGAGATTTTCTTATAATCTGACCAGAAACCTAAACATTCTCTATCAAATCCTTCCATACATCTATAAAATTCTTTTAAAAGTTATGGAAATTGAAAGTCTTAATTGCATCTTTAAAATGGTTTCATTTCCATACAAACCAATTAATATGAACAGCAGAATATCTAATAGATAAAACAAGGGCAATATATATATATATATATATATATATATATATATATATATATATATATATATATATATATATATATGTGTGTGTGTGTGTGGGGGGGGTGTTAAAATAAAATATTTTCACAATTGAAATGCTTCCGCTCTCTTGTATATTTTCTCTCCCCCTCTCTCTCTCCCCTTCTCTCTCTCCCCCCTCCCTCTCTCTCCCTCCCTCCCCCTCTCTCTTTCTCTCTCTCTCTCTCTCTCTCTCTGGTCTCTTCTCTTCTGTGTTATTTTTCCTAAAAGTTTAGCAAAAACAAATCTATCCAGTTAGAACCAGTTATTCAATGATCAACAAACGAAATGGGGAAACAGGTCTGCATAATCACTCAAAAGAAACTGTTACGTTACCAACGTCTTTTGGCAACATGCTGCGTTGGGAGGGATCAATCAAAAATTGGAAAAGAGGGATGATCAATGAACAAGCTACTTCTCTCGCAGGGATCTCTAAATAAGTCAGATTTAAAGAAAAAAAAAACAAGTATAAATGCTGTTAGACACAACTGAGGGGTCGTTATAGCATAAAATTTCATTGCAAATTTAATCCCAATTAAAATCTATTGGGGGGGGGGAGACAAAAAATTTTAAAAAATGCCTAGACATGATAAGAAATACATTTTTGGCCCTCCAGCTCCAATAATGCTCAAGTACGCATGATACATAGATAACCAGCCAGACAGACCAAATCAAAAACTGGAGAAACCTATGCTTACGTTGACAGTTTTGGTTGACAGTTTCTTAATTGAAGAAGAGGGAAAACTTATCGTTCTGTAAGAATGGCTTCCAAAATGTCCGTTCATCTGCTCCGCTGACGGCCTTAATCATTATTATATCATTTTAATGGTTGCAGAATAAAAAGGTGAGATAGAGATGATGATGATGATAAGAAGAAGAAGAAGAAGAAGAAGAAGAAGAAGAAGAAGAAGAAGAAGAAGAAGAAGAAAGTGGGATAATGATGACAAGAAGAAGAAGAACGTAAGATAATGATGAGAGGAAGAAGGTGAACGAGAAGAAGTAGGAAGAGAAAAAGAAGGTCAGATGATGATGAAAAGCAGAAGTTGAGAGAGAAGAGGAAGAAGAAAAAGGAGAGGGAATGGAGGAGTAAGAGAGATAATGATGAGAAGAAGAAGAAGAAGAACAAGAAGAAGAAGAAGAAGAACAACAACAACAGCAATAACAAGGCATAATGAGTGAATGTTTAAATCTTCAGTCCTATATCTCCTTTGGTGCAGCCCGTGAGCGTGATATATACTTAGCCAGCCAATCAAACCAGTTTAAAAACTGAGAGAAACCTATGTTGACAGTTTTTGATAGACGATTTCTAATAGAGAGGAATTTGGGGAAAATCATTCTTCCTAATACCCCCCCCTGCTGAAACAGAGGTGGGGGTGGTCTTACAAGCCGTCGAATTCGGTAATTGGAGCAGTTAAGCCTTATAAAACAATCAATTTATCGATTTAAGCTTCCTTTTGATTGAGAGCTTAAAATTGGAGATATCTTATTATATCCCGATGAAAGGAATCGATGTTTAGATTTGATTTCCTTCCTTTCTTTCTCGCCTGCACTCACCCATCCCCTCCCCGTTTTTTCTTCTTTTCCTCTCATTTACTCTCTCTCTCATTTCTTACTTTTCTTTTCTTTTTTCTTTCTTTTTATGTCACGTCGTCATCAAATTTAACAAAGCGACTCACTTGAATTAGCAATCATCAGAATATATTTTGATTTGAATTTCGATTTTTTTTTTCAATGAACTTCTAGGAACGAATATTTTGAACACGAAGAAAGGCGTTTTGGCGATTTGGTTGGTGATCACTTTGGTTTGCAAATGCAGTTGAATAGGGTTATTAGTTGTTGAGATCTTTCGGAACCCCTTTCTTATGCAATATCATTATGATTGCAGTTCTCCAATCATCTGGGACTTCATTTTGTCTTAGGCGTAAGTTGAATAGAATGACCTTTTTTTCCTGGTGATGACTTTACCAGTAAAAAGTTGATAGTGATCTTATCTGGTCCAGCGGCTGTTCCTTTTTTTCGTTTGTTTAATGGCTTGTTTTACCTCCCACGGAGTAAGTACTGGGAATTCTTCGCATTGGTTGCTCGTAAGTTGTTTATCCTGATTGTTGTCTTGTGTTCCTCGTTTGGAGGAAAAGAAGTTTTTGTAGAAATCTTGAGCACGTTTGAGAATTAGGTTTCTATCCGTTGTTAGGTCACCATTTACTTCGAACACTCGTTATTTGCGTTTTTCCTGTACTGAAAACTTTTTAAAAGAAAACCCCACCTTTTTCGAGAATGTTTTCGAAGGCTACTGTTGTTATGGTTTGGTTTAACTCGGTCGCTTCAATCTTTTCTCTTGTTATCGGTGGCTAAAGGTTTCTTGTTACCAACACTCAAGCACATAGATACACACATATATCAGGCGATAAATCAATATTGAGGATCCACGTTGTGATTCGTGTTGCTCAACGGTTATCTAACATTCTTGCAACATGACCAGCCTGTTACCATTTAAATTTTCTTATGGATTTTATGATATCTCGGACTCCTGCTTTTTTCTCTAATATACTGCGCTGTCTTGTGATCTCTCCATGAGAGGTTGAGCATGATTCTCTTTTGTGCACGCTGCATGGTTCTCAGTCTAAGGGTCAATCTTTTGATCAGATTCCATATTTCAGCTCCATAGGTAACTATCTGGAGGATGCATTGGTTGTATATCCTTCTTTTTCGCACCAGCGGAATTTTCTTATTCTTGAAGATTAAGCTTGACGTACCGAAGACTTTCCAATTCTTCGCTTGATTTCTTCTCCTTTCGTTGTAAAGCCCCACAACTACCAAAATATTTAAGCTCACCCACGCTAATTTAACTGGTCATAGCCAAGTGTATGATGAAAGGTTTACGTTGTAAAAATTGATTCATATCGCATTCACTGACGGGAGGGGGTAAGTGATTTCCATATGTAGCTGGCTTTTACTACTCCTGGGAAAATAGTGGAGTACGCCCATAATCTCAACTGAAGTTTGAACTAGGCCCGCTGATTCCATTCTCAGTGCCGTTAACCCTTCGACATCCCAAAACATTTGTTAGTATATGTGTGTGTGTCCATGATAGAAATCTCCAACCAAATCTGTCTTAATAAGTCAACATAAGTTTCTTCAGTTTTTAAGCTTGCCTGGCTGGCTATGTATATATGCATCATACATACGGGCTAGACCAATTGAGGTAGAGGGCTGAAAATTTCTACAATTGCTCATTGTTATGTTTACAAAAACCCTTCTTTGCTTTTAACCCCCCCCCAAAAAAACAGGTTTTTACTAGGGCGTTCCATTTTCAATGTGAATTCATGTCCAATAGATCCTCAAGTACATGTCCGCCTGTTTTGTTTTGTTTTTTTTTGTGTTGTTGTTTTGTTGGGTTTTTTTTGTTTTTGTTTAATTCAAACTGTTTTAGTGATCACCGACCAACAAAAGAAGTACGAGAGAAGAACTTTAGTAATTAATCAATGATCCATTGATCCAGCTCTCTTTACATTTTTTCAATCAATTAGTCACAACATGGTATGCTGTCCAAAGACGTTGGTCGTATGACAGTTACTATTGAATGAATAACCAGACCTGTAAATTCTAATTAAAATTCCGTCATCCGTCTATCCATTCATAGAATAGATACTAAATTGGATGACGTCACGCTATTGTTTAAAGGTTGATAACTAAAGTTTCTAAGAAAACACTTGAAGCTTGTAGCACTGGGGTGACCTCAGATAAGGAAACCTTATCTAAGCAACTCCCTGAAGATAATTGGCAGATTCAATGTCGCACTAAATTTAAAAAAAAAAAAACACGGAAAGGATTTGATTGTAGCGAACAGACTAGAGAATAGGTGTGGTTAGTCATTCGATAGAAACCGTCTTTTGGCAGCCTGTCGTGTTCGGCGATCAAATAAAAAAAATGGTGGAAGATATGATCTGCGAATGGGTGATTACTCTAGCCTTTTGTTTGGTAGTGATCTAAAAAAAAAAGTCCAACAAGCAGGAATGCTCCCGGACACAAACTAAAGGACAAATTTAGCTTAAATTTAGATTTCAAAACCCACTAAAACCACCCACTGAAAAACATTTTTTTTTGCAGTAGGTAGTTTCAAAAGATAGAAGAGTATATTTCCAGACTTGATAAGGAATGGATGTTGACATTTCAGTCTTCTAGCTCCATCGTTGTGACTGTACTCGTGATGCATACGTACATGCGTACACCAGGTCTTCTGAAGTGTCATTTCACTCTAATATTGTCGGATGAACCATGATGCACTTAAACACACTGATCATACATACATACATACATACATAAATACATACATACGTACATACATACATACACACGTACATACATACATACATACATACAAACGTACGTACATACATACATACAAACGTACGTACATACATACATACATACATACATACATACATAGCCACCCTGCAAGACTGAAAAAAAACTGAAGAAATTATGTTGACTACTTAGGTGACAGTTTTGGTTGACGGTTTTTAATTTGATACCGGGAAAATATTCAGTGAACTACATAAGACCCCTTCCAACGATTTTCGGGATAATTTTATTGTCTTTTTATGTTTTTGTTTTTGTTTGTGTTTTTGTTATTTTTTTTTTTTTGTTTCTTTTAGCGGATTATGAAATCTTCAACTCTGTCCGACTCATCCTTTTTCTTTTTTAATTAATTTTTACAGATTATCATCTCGTGCTAAGTCCTACTCCAAAAACGCCATGAAGAAACAAGTTTTGTTCTTTTTTAAGGCTATCAAACCAACAAGGAGGTTGGAGCATAAGGCGTATGGGAACTCCTTCGGTTGATAAGAGGGCAGAGGGCTTTTAACAGATCTGGGGGAGCGGGCTGTTGGACTCCCTCCCCTACGCCCTGGCTTGTACGCCCATGGCTTAAAGTATTGTAATGGTTACCGACACAGAAGAATGGAATCGGCAAGTCGAGTTCAAATTCTAGCCTTTGGCATGAATCCATCTTTTCTTCTCCTACCTATGGGTAAGACAGGACAATGTGGACTTTCTTGCCGTGGCTGGCAAACAGTTTAGGAGAAGGAAAGCTCAGAGTTCACCCCCTCCCCCCAAAAAAGCAATCAATCTCACTCCATACGAATTCACTTGCTAATAATAATCCATGCATGATCTGAAGGACTGAATTGTCATGCTCAAAGAATTAGAGTAATTGCTAATTTTCAAGAACTAGTAAGAATATCCGTTGCTCTCGTGAATATGACTTGAAACAGTTCATTGAGTTTAGAATGGTGTCAATATCCCTAATGGCTGTCCAAAATCCTATATTGTAGAGTATTTATGCATGACTAAAAAGTACACTTTGCCCCCCAAATCAAAAAATACGACTGAGGGCATATTGAGACAAATTCATATTTATTATTATGTAGATGAACAGTACTGATATTTTTTTCCTTCTCTCAAGTCCATTTACGGGAAGACAATGATTTTATCTAGCCTACCAGGATCAAAACAATAACAGAATAGATATTTCATTCAAAACATTTAATTGTGTCGATGGTTTTAATTTCATTAATGAATTTTGATTTTACAATATGTTCTCATCATAATACTCTGAAACTCTTAGACAGGTTGGTGATATACGTGTTATGTCTCGAAAAAAAAGTATAGAAACTGGTCATGTAAAAATATTCATTATCAACTTAATTACAAATCAACTTTATCCTGTCCAACACAGTGCCCTTGGGGAAACTTCATACCGATGGAGACGTCGTTCATACACCTGGAAACACTGATGGAAGTCTTCAGCTGACACTTCGTTCAGTTGGTTCGTCACGACCTGTTGGATATTCTCAACAGCTTCCAAATGGTAACTGTCCTCTTCGGTATGTGGTTTCCCAAGGGAAATATTTGGAAGAGGGAACGTTTGTTAGTGATTGAGTTGATAATACATATTTTTACACAATCAGCCTCATTAATTTATGGACATACTAGTATGTGTGTACATATGTGTTTTTTGTGTATATATTTTCTTGTGAGCGTATTTGCACACGCATGTATATGTGCGTGTCTGGCCTTTAAAAAAAAGTCACATGTAAACACTTAGTAAGTAATATTCTGAAATGGAAGCCTTGTTGCGTTTATATAACTATAGGGGACTCATCCATATGCATATAACAGAGTAATCAATTGATTTTTAGATACGCTAGCATTGTAATCAGTCACTGATTACCGGAATGTTAGTTACGCCCTTTGCTCAGTGTTGACAATTTAGATGTATACCATATAAATCTTTTTCTATCGCTGATGTTGGAATTTGCTATTTAGAAATATTTTTTTAATAATTGATTTTTCATTTAATTTATAGGGATAAAATGAGCTCTAATCTTCATACATTAAGTAATATTTAAATAAAAATAAATGCTGTAATTTAAATTCACGTTCAATTTATTAATATTATATTATACCGATGTTTCTATGTGTTTTTAAAATCTTTTTGACTCAATTTTAGATGTTAACTTGAAAATAAAGTTGGCAAAATTGCCTTTCGTAGATCTTCACGTAATAAAAAAACTCACAGACTTGTTTTAGTTATCTTAATTCTTTTTCTTTTTTTGTCAAACTACCTCAAGGTTTTGACTCTGTTTTCCTCGCCTAACAACAATGACAATTCCAGACATCCGATTAAGACTGAAAAGTGAAACATTTAAAATAATGGATAGAAAGAGAAGGGATAAGAGAGAAACAGATTCTATTCCTACGTCATCAATCAATGAAAGGGTGGAAGAGGGGAAGGAAGAGGGAAGGAGAGAAAGAAAAGAGAAAGAAAGAAATAAAGAGAGAAATTGAGAGAAAAAAAAGAGGGAGATATAAAGAGAGAGTTGCAAAAAATTAGAGTTATGGATGCCAGCTTTCAGTCAATGTCTAAATTCCCTCAAATTATGTCTAGATTTTCATACCGTTTATCGAGAAAAATAACTAAATACAGTTTTATCAAGTCCCCTTCCCCGGCCTAATATAAAGACCATTTTCAGTTAAAGGAAAAATCTTTTTACAAAAGTCGAAATATCTTCAAATCTTGAAGGCTTCTGTCAGAATTGAGTTTGACTAAGTAGGAGCTAGTCTTGTCTTTTTTTTTCTTTCCTTTTCTTTTTTTTTTTTTTTTTGCTGTTGCCTTCGTTGTTGTCGCTATATGTGAAAAAATCAAATGCTACAAATTACTTGTATATTTGGCTTGGTGGATCGCTTCCCGCTGTTCAGGGACTCAGTGCTGATGGAACTTTACTCTTCCAGCTGGATGATATTCGTTACAAATCTTTTAGATCTATCGAAACCAGGCTGACAGAGAACGGTTTTGAAATCATGAAATTCGATATGAACCCAATTGAGAACATTTGAAGTTTGTGTCTGATTTTGTTGGATTGGTTGTGTTAATTGTTGCATATAATAAGGACGGATTACTTTTCTCGTCTACATGTTCATTTGTTCACAACGTTTCGTGCACCCTCGGGCCTTCTTCGGACGTTGTTGGTTCTAAAATGTGGAATACTCATAGCGCACGCCTGATTGGACTAGATACATCACAGCCGTTTTTGGGGGGGGGGCGGGGGGTTGTTTTTGTATATCTAGGTTGTGTTTTCTGTGTCAACGCCCATGTTACTTTCCTTGCATTGGATAATCTGTTTGCTTTTTCCGAGAAGTTTCTTATGATAAGAGGCTCCCAAATGCTATTAATATCGATGCTCAGTCGACTGATTGTTTCTACTGAAGAAAGTATCTGTGCCGCTCCCTTCAGGCGTCGTATTCGCCAAATGCTTTACCAGTCGATAATTTGCACTTCACCCCATAACGCAAAGACAAGGAAAATAGTTCCACCATATCATACATAATGATTTTGCAACCAAATTTGTATGCAATTAAACTAACAAGTACACAGCTCTCTTACAAAGAAGGTCTGTGCTATGCCGCCCAAGGACAGTGCGATTCTCTACCTGTTGATTTTGTTTTTAAATCGTTCAGCTCAGAAAAGGGGTAAGACAAAGTGATACCAGCTTACAATTACTCTTCACAGCCTGCCTAGAGATGATCTTCCGAAACCTTGACGGAAAAATGAAGGAATTAGAATAGACGGCAAATTAGACGGTGAAATAGCAGGGGCAGATTGGGAAGGCAACCGGTATGGAGTAAGGACGTCATCATCGTCATCAGTCTTGCAACGTCCGTCGTTGGACATAGACCTTCCCCAGAATTCGCCACAATTCCCTATCATGGGCATCGCGGAGCCAATATTTCCTGAATCTGTCAAGTTCATCTCTCCATCTTGTGTTCTGTCGGCCTCGATTTCTTATGAGATCTCTGGGGATCCATGCTGTGAGACGTGATGTCCATCGGTTGCCTTTCATTCTAGCAACATGGCCTGTCCATTGCCATTTGAGTTTTTTGATAGTTTCTATGATGTCACAAAGCACAGTATATAAGGAAGAAAATGGGAGTAAGGACAACTCTGATCTTATTCCAAACCAGGGAATAGATCCTTGATTAATTATCACATCTGACCCCCTTTTTTGCCCCCTTCAAGGCGGTTTCATGTCTTTTCAACAGACGCATCGCTCTCAGCTTTCCCCTGGATTACCTTACCGGGGTCGAAAGGGGAGATTCTGATAATTGGGCATCCCAGGATTTCTATACACTTCGCCCACGCTTGATCCTAGGACGGGGCACTTCAGGGTCGTCCCATTGTCCGTAGAGACAAAGGGGAGGCCATTCATACGCAAAAAAGGGGGTCAGATGTGGTGATACCAGTTCATTAATAACAAACTTTACTTGGCAACACTATGAAAAAAAAAGAACGAAGGTAGATGTCCTTTTTATGACGCAATACATTTTCCTCCTTTCTCTTTATGTTTTTTACATAAACAGAATCGACTGACCGACCAAGAGGTATCTAATAAAGATGAGTGGACACATGAGGATAAAAAACAAGATGCTAGAAAACACGTAACAGGCTTCGACATCAAACTGTTCAATATAAATGCAAATCAAAGTGCTTTGTTTTATGCTCGACTCAAATGAAAGCAATTTTAACTTGTTTACGAGAGGAGCCCAACCAGGGAGCGGGTAGGACGGGGGGATCCAAAATCTTGTTTTTCATCAGATTATGATGACAAGGGGAAATCATTCGGGGAGTTTGTGCAATTTATTTAAATGAAAATCTGTGAGATGGCATCGATAAAGAATCAATTAAGTCAAGCATCCTTATTTCGAACTTAATTATATCTAAACTGAACATCTAATCCCCGATGATATTCTCGGATCGTCGCTTGCATAGGTACATGTAGTTTGTCCGTCTCTCTATCTATCTATCTATCTATCTATCTATCTATCTATATATATATATATATATATATATATATATATATATATATATATATATATATATATATATATATATATAAATAGTAGGTTGTGGATTCGCTACACAGACTAGCTCATGTTTCGGCCCTCTCTGGGCCTCTTCGAACAGGCGCGGAGAGGGCCGAAACATGAGCTAGTTTGTGTAGCGAATCCACAACCAACAATTTATTTTCAGCTCTACTCTAAAACAAATCAACTCCATGAGTCAAATGTTGTATGTATCGAGCACTCTATGAAATAAATCCAATACATTTCAGAAGTGGCTTTATATTATTGATATATGATTATATTATGTTATATTGCTAGCCTGATTTGTACCACATATACTGTATATATATATATATATATATATATATATATATATATATATATATATATATATAACGACCTTACTCAGTAAACCAAAATTCACTGACTTGTTTCTACATTTACACAAAAATCATACGTGAATTAATCTTGAGAGGTGACTATAACTATATTTGTATACATATATGCATTTACGATTCTCTCAGAAAAGTTCACACGTATATATATATATATATATATATATATATATATATATATATATATATATATATATATAAATTGCGTTATATCATATAGAAACTCTTATTTGAAATGATCTCCCATCGTTACACGGTTAATGTATCCCTCGAACTAAACAAGGTAAATAGAATAAACAAAGAAAACAGGGCTGCAATAGGAATCAAACCTGTGACCGATAGGTTAGCCACCTCAACGTAGCATTGCTCTCACCATTGAGCTAAACAGCCGCCGGTAGCAAAGGCCCAAATAACTGTTTACACTCTTAATTCTCATCTCGTTTATTCTCGGTCTATTTGTTTCTCATCAACGCGAGAGTTATGTAGACAAACCGTCACTGCTCTTCGTGTCCTAATAAGCGCATCTTTACTGCATCATTACCTGCGAAAACCCGAGGGTACAGTCAAAATCTCCTGGTTTGTACCACATCCATGGAAATAAGCTGGATTCTCATGCTAAGGACAGGGTCGAATGGCGCAGCATAACACACGTGGCTTATGCATCCTTTGAAAAGTGCCGAAGAGATTGACTTACCAGCGCTGAAGAACGCCGAAAGGGATCATCATCGAAGATAACACTTCAGTTCTCCCGTAGTCCCTGAATGATCGCCTTAAGAATTGAGTTTCCAACCAATACCCACGTAACCCAGTATTGCTTGTTGTGTGCTAAGGAGAGAAGATGGGCATCGCCCATTTACTTTTCCTTCCCGCTGAAACGCTATAAAATAAGTCGACAGACCTTGTGAACCAACTCAAAAATGGTCCTTCGGTCACAAGAGAAATGAAATAAGAATTCCCATGGAAGGGAATCGTTTAGTTTCATTCTTTTTCTAGACATTCAACACTAAAACCCTATTTTGGGCGGGAGTAAAAAAAAATTGATTTTTCTCTTGACATTATAAGAAGTTAAAGTTTTAAATTTCGGCCCTTCAGTTACTTTGGTACGGCCTGTATGCATGATACATACAGACATGATTTACAAGTCAGCCAGACCAACTTGAAAACTGGAGAATCCTTTTCTGACAGTTTGGGAGACAGTTTTGGTTGACGGTTCTTGAAAACTCTTCTGAAATTCATACTGCGTGAATTGTACAAATTCGTTAAAAAATTGGAAGGAAACACCATAATTTTTTTTACTCGTGTTTTTCGTTTATCTTGATTTTAGTTGCTCTTCATCCCAACTACTAAGGTCGTCAGTCTACGTCACTGGGAAGTGAATGAACAGCACCGATCAGAAATGAAGAAAATGCTCTCAGCTCTAACTCAAATACTCCTTATACCTCTGGGTTATCCCGCCAGCCGTAGTTGAATCAATATGTCTTCCCACCTTTGTCATATTATTTGTTGTATCATAAAAAACAACTGTCTCTGTTCTTCACTGTGTAAATCCCTTAGACACCGGCGTAGATCAAACAAATTTGACATACATATTCGATGGATCTAGGACAGTAGATTCGAAACTTTGGAAACTCAATGACCCCTATCGCTGCATGAAACGAACTTGAAGTACATGTATATATAAATAAAAATAGATATATAATTACGAAGAAGCACGCGTTCGTGAATTTCTGTATATGTATGCTGGCCGCAGTCAAGATTGACAGTGGATATAATACCATGTTTATGTTATCCCTACGTGGGTGGTAGTTAAGGGAGATTGGTTAGCCATAAATATTCGTTTACTCACTCTCTTCTATATTAACTAGAGTGGTATGCCAGTGACGAGACATTTTATCAAAATATCTGGTGATGGGGCAGAATGCAGTAGAATTGGCGCTAAATGAACACAAGTAGCCTCAGCTGGAATTCGAACTCGGCTCGGCGATTCCATTTACTGTGCCAATAACCGTTACGCTACCACCATGCGAGTCCATATGTGCGTATGGGTGTATGTTATGTGTGCGCGTAAATGATGAAATTATACAAATACGACTGATAATACGATAGCGGTGACCGTAACTAAACCTTCATCTGATGTCTATCCTGGGGCGGTGGTTTTGTAAGCTCAAGGAGATAGGTATGCGATGGATGAAATTATTTCTCTTTCAAAAGATTCGCAATGTCAGATTCAGAGGGAACACAGAAGGGGCGTTATTCGACCCATCTCCAGGGGTCTGCTGATCAAAGGGAATGTTTCAAAGTAAAAAGATTCTGTGAAGGAAGTTCTTAAGGTTTTAGAAGAGGGGTCTATTTACAATCCAACTATAATGCTAAACTGAACCTTTATTTTATTTTCAAAGTACATACATACGTACACGCGCTCGTTTGAAATCGCCCTATAAGAGAGTTTTCAACTTGTGGCTTCATTCTTGGTTCGTTTTAATTCTGCTTGAACACTTTCCCCGATTGGGATGACAGCCCTCACCCTCGAGGGACCGTTAATGAGGAAAGCGGTCGTGTCTCAAAACGGCATTAGACAAATATGTTATATTACATGGTCAATCAATCATCACCATCATCCTTTTAGTTTCCGTTGTTGGACATAAGGCTTCCAAAATACTCATCAGACCTCTCTATCACGGGCTTCGCGAAGCCAGTATTATCTCATTTTCTGTCGACTACAGTTTCGTATATGATCTCTTGGGATTCATGTCGTGAGTGGTGGAGTCGAGAAGTTGCAATTCTTGCAACATGACCGGTCCATTGCTATTTGATTTTTCTTCTGAATTCTATGATATTTCTGACTCTTGTTTTTTCTTTAATATACTGAGCTGGAAGGAGGCAAACAACCTGAATGGAAATCCTGAGGGTGGGTTAGGACAGATTATCAGGCGACAGGAGCAAATTGTGGGCTTTTTTGAGGGATAAGGACATAAGGCGTGGTAGGTTCAGACGGGTTAGATTAATAACCAAAGGGAGAGATTTGCCTGAGGGTAACCGAGAGAAGGATAGATAATGTACCGTGTATTATTTCGGGTTGTGTGAGATATATATCTTGGGCTAAGACTTTATTTCACGAGGAATTTCAGCAATATTACGTTCAAATGAAATTTTATCACACTCCAGTACGAAGTCCAGACTTTGTTTTCCTATTGCAACAACAACAAGAACAACCTTCACCAAAAATAAAGGGGTGTAAACCGATATACAAAACACAGTTTCCCCTACTGATGCCTATCTGCTAGCATCCACGTTATTTCGTCTGCGTTCTCTCTTTATTTCCTGAAATTTTTTAGGCTCGTTCTTTTTCCATTCTTTCGCATCGAGTTTTTGCAGGGGGTTAGGTCACACCGGCCATAATATAAGTATACAGGTCTGGTTAGTCACTCAGTAGAAACTGTCACGCAACCAACTTTTTTTTTTGTTAGCATGCCATGTTGGGGGTAATCGACTGAAAAGATTTTAACTGACCGACTAATCGACTGCATAGCGTCTAATAGACCCACATAGACACATTTCATCATCATCATCATCATCATCAGTCTTTTAACGTCCGTTGTTGGACTTAGACCTTCCCCAGGATTCGCCACAATTCTCTATCATGGGCGTTGCAGAGCCAGTATTTCCTGAATTTATCTAGTTCATCTCTCCATCTTGTGTTCTGTCGGCCTCGGTTTCGCATGTGATCTCTGGGGATCTATGTTTTGAGACGTGCTGTCCATCGGTTGTCTTTCATTCTTGCAACATGGCTTGCCCATTGCCATTTGAGTTTTTTTAATAGTTTCTATGATGTCACAGACTCCCGTTTTCTTCTTTATATACTGTGCTGTCTTGTGATCTCTCCATGTAAGGTTGAGCACGATTCTCTCCTGCGCACGTTGCATACTTCTCAGTTTGTAGGTCTGTCTCTTGGTTAGGTTCCATGTTTCAGCTCCAAAACATTTAAAAACAAACAAATCATGGCGCACAACGTATAACGAAAGTACGCACGTCGTGCAGCAAGGATCAACGAGCTAAACCTGCTGGTCATTGTTTTCGGTTTCGATTCTCACTGAATCCAACATAACTGATGGTCTGATACCAAACTATGCTATGTGATATCAAATTATGCTAAGTTGAAATTAGAAACCGCCAATCAAAACTGTCAACAAAGTTATCATGAAACAATGTCACCAAAACTGTCAACCTAGGTTTGTTTCAGTTTTCAAGTTGGTCTGGCTGGCTATATATGTATTTATGTGTGATTATGGATTATTTATGGATGCAAAAGATGAGTGACCTATGGTCTTCATATGTTGGAGTGCTTTCACCAATGATATATGAGTATGATTATAGGCATATATTGAGGAGTGCACATAAATGATGTCGTGGTATTTGGGAGATGTCACCGGGATCCCGTAAGCAGCTCTGATGTCATCGATGAGGTACAAGGATTTTCGGAAGTCCCCACTCAAAGCTGCAAATATCTCAGTTGGATACTGGGAGACTCTAGTGAGTTACCGCCATTCTTGGTAGAAAAAATCCATCGAGAGAGATACTTTCGAGAAATCTTGCTTTAAGAATGAAAAACTGGAGAGAAATGTCAGGAAATTATCTAACTTTGAATTTCCCACTCACAAAGGTGAACACGTCGAACTAACTTGTCCTATCCGTGGGAGGGTCTGCCTTAGCAAAGCTGGAAAGATGAGTCCGTCAGGGGAAAAGAATGCATACTAGAGTACATGAAAATAGTATACCATGTACCCGCACCATAAATTCTCTAGTGTGTCAATTCTGCGCAAGAATTTTTATTTTTATTTGCCTGAGCTAAAAAGGCACATACATCTTTGGCATAGTTGAGCGATTCTCTGGAGTGACATCATTTGATGGCCATACTCGAATACGCGAGGCAGCTATCATATATGTATGTATTTATCAGGCATCACCGATGGAGCCAGAGGACTAAAAAATTAACCAATTAGTTCTTACTATGTCTTGAAAAAAAAAGTTTTCCACTTTCCCAAAATCCCCCATAAATACCTTTTTTGGAGGGGGTCAGTTTGCCATGTAAGCCTACGTTCAATTAATCCCTTAATTTACGTCTGCTTGTTTCGTTGTTTTTTTTTTTGTTTTTTTTGTTTTTGTTTTTTGCTGTTTTTTAAACACAGACTTTCCTGTGATCACTGCCCAACAAAAGGTGAAAGAAGTAACTTATTCTTTGACCATCCCTTCATCCCTTTTTTTCCCAGTGTTATGATTGATTATCCCTGACACGACACGCTGCCAACAGACGTCGGTCACATGACGTTTTTTTCTATTGAGCGACTAACCAGACCTGTACAAAAATGAATTATTTGATAACAATTTTTGGTCGAAATTCTCGCAGTTTTGCCAGCTTATCTTGAAATAAACTTTATTGAAAATGTATTGGACACTTTTTGCACACACTGAATCAAATCACAGCTTCTCCTTCCTTTGCCCGTCTCTCTCTCTCTCTCCCTCTCTCTCTCCCTCTCTCTCTCTCTCTCTCTCTCTCTCTCTCTCTCTCTCTCCCTCAGTATGCGTGCGTGTGAGTGTGTGTCCGGGCGTTCCTTGTCACATTTTGGGGGCTACAACCTTGAAAGGTTGCATGAGTTTACCACTGAACACCATCTAAAAAAAGTACGTTTTTATTTTATTTTTCAGAGTGCTTTGTGGGGGTTTCAATGGTCATTTTGAACCATTAATGCCCAAATCTTGTGCAGGTATTTTTAAAATAATTTCTTATTGATAATTCTTTCAGATTTTTTTTATACATATATTTCTTCCAACTTTAAGTTCTGGTGAACTTGGGAATTCATTTATATACGGTACAGATATTTAGAGATGTTTTTTCTCATTTTTTTTTTTTAAATAGGCCAGCTGCAGTGGACTGTGTTTATTTTTCATTCTTATTTTTATGGGTTGTCATCTATACAAGTCGTTATAAGATCCCGGGTGGTCGTCTGATTTCCTTATGAAAACAATTTCTCTTCTTTCTATATGAGAAGAGGAAGAGGGAAAAAGGAGAACGAATGTGTGTCATTTTGAAATGATGATAGTATCAATTTTACTGCTTTAAATATTTTTATGACTCCCAGATCAGTTGATAGGTAAGTATCAAATGGAACGCCCATATATACATATATATATATATATATATATATATATTAGAGAGAGAGAGAGAGGGGGGGGAGATGAAGTTTTTGATGCGTTTAGTGCTTAACGTTGTGAAGCTTTCTAGACTATGAAGATGCATATACCTATATACATATATATATATATATATATATATATATATATATATATATATATATATATAGAGAGAGAGAGAGAGAGAGAGAGAGAGAGAGAGAGAGAGATGAAGTATTTCAATTTTCCTAGTGTTTAAGGCTGTAAAGTTTTCTAGGCTATACGAATACATACGTATTTGTATACATATATATATATATATATATATATATATATATATATATACATAAATTGTTATCGTTGAAGGTTGAGCTATCTATGAATGAAGAGTGTATGATACCAGGGTTAGAGCATATGTAGATAAGTGTTCATAGAAAGTTCAGTGCTTTGCAGTGACCCCGAGTTTTTCCTGAACAGTTGCAATCAACGAGCTGAATGTTTATGTATCAGGGTAACTTGACACCGGGATGAATATGGGATAGGAGACGATGACCTATAATAACCTTGTGAAGGTTAGTTTTGAGTTCGGTCAATTTGGGAATTTTTTAATTCTTACAGACAGCTGTACCCTTAAGGCTGCAGATCTTTGTACAAAAGTGGCTTGATCACAGGATGAATTTGGGATATGTGGTGCTGACCTCTGGTGACCTCTAAAGGTCAACTTAGGGTCAACTTTTGGTGGGGTCAAGTTAATTTCGACATTTTCAAATCGAACGCAGACAACTGTATTCTAAAACTGTATCTAAAGGGATAACTTGACTCGATGATTATCATGGGATTGGTGACCTATTGAGGTCAATTTAATGTCTGGTCATTTTCAAATAAGGTTGATCCGGGCATTTTTAAATCTAACAGAGACAGCTACACCCTATGGGCTCCTAGTATGAGTACAAGGGTAAAATAAATACAGCATGACCATAGGACGGGTTGTGCTGACCACTGCTGACTTCTAAAAGACAAATCAGGGTCAGGTCAATTCAGGCATTTTCAAACTTAAGGGAGACTGTTGAACCCAATCGGCTGCAATATTGTGTGCTTGGGTAAATTGACCCTAGAATAAACATAGGATATGTGTCACTGATGTCTGTTGACCTTTAAAGGTCAATTCATGTACAGATCAATTTTCTAAAAACGATCAATTCTGTCATTTTCGACCTACCTGAAGTGCTGCGATCTCTACTTTGAGAAGCACTGTGTTAGACCTTCAATTACATGACCTTCAATTATTGATTACTCTTTCCCGGGAAAATATTGGGCACCCCAGCTACTACAATAAATTTGTATACGCATGTGTGTGCGTGTGTATATGTGTATATGTACATGTATGCGTATATACATCTATGAGTATACATACGTGCGTATATATTTGTACTTATATATATATATATGCGTATTTATATATGTGTGTATATATGAGTATATATATATATATATATATATATATATATACACACACACACACACACACATATATATAAATATATATATATATATATATATATATATATATATATATATATATATATATATATATATATATATTATTGTTATTATTGTTTAGAAATTGATGTATAATCTGACTTAGTGTGAAGAAATAGGCTGCTGTTGGAATTACCATTGAGCTGAAAAGCGGTTTCCTATCGGTTCAATTATATATATATATATATATATATATATATATATATATATATATATATATATATATATATATATATATATATATATATATATATATATATATATATCCCATACAATACAATACATTCGTATATACATACAGTCTATATCGAGTTCCCGAAACCTTCGTGAGACTCTCTCTCTCTCTCTCTCTCTCTCTCTCTCTCTCTCTCTCTCTCTCTCTCTCTCTCTCTCTATTGAGAGAGAATAACATCCACAAAATCCATTGAAATATGAAGTTAGCCAATCGTGACTTACTTGATTCATGAAAACTAAAGAGAGAGAGGGGAAGAGAGAGAGAGAGTAACGCACGCACGTGCGAGACGGGCACGTTGACTATGATAGAAAATGAAAAAAGTAAAGGAGAAATATCTGCACCTCGAATAAATGAATCACCATAGCCTACATGTGTACCAGAATTATTTATCGAGAAGAATGACCCCCCCCCAAAAAAGAAGAGATCTTTCATCTAAAAGAAGTGCCAGCACAAGAGTTGGTTATTATTTTTCCAAAACAGTTTAAAATATAGAGACCCCAAAGATGCAATTTTTTTAAATGAAAAAAAATATGTTTTTAGATGGTACCTCATGGTGTACACAGCCAAATTTTAAAGGTTGCGACCAGGAGCGCAAATGAGATAGACAAATATACGGCCAGATAGCCAGACGATGATTCCAAAGATATGAGCAACCCAAGATAGGTAGATGGATTATTGAATGAATAATGAACAGACTGGAACCAAGGAGCAACGAGGGTATCTGCCTCCAGCCTCCTTGACACGGAGTCAGTGAGTGCAATCGATGAAAAAAAAAGAAATGTGTAAGGCATATCAAATCAAATATTTACTATCACTTACAGTCTGAATGAAAATCTTTCTCATAACTGCATGAATATTTAACAATAAAATAGATCTTTTCTGAATAATTCAAGTGACAAATGTCTTGCTTATTATGCTTAAGGTTTTTCATGTTGTATGTCCTGTGCAGTTTTTGCATTTATTGCTTTAAAGAAATACAAGTAGATTTGTGAATGAGAGGCTTTGGTGGTTGTTTCTGCTTTGCTGAGTATGGTTTGTCATTTATAGCAATATCGATTTCGTCTTTTGATCTTCAACGAAAAACCACCCACAGGACGAGCGGTTGGTAAACAATAAAACATGACAAAATGTTCCGGCATGAACCCGATCGAAAAGTGACGGGATCTGTTGCAGTCAACCCAATGTTTTCAAATTAACCATTTTTTTCTGCTAGAACTGGCTGATTTCTTTTAGTTTATCTGATAAAAATCAACGATAGTTGAAAATCTGGCCCACCCTAAAAATTATTAAATTATTAAATTCTAAAAAAGCAAATGTTTCATTTTCATTGATAATTTGTTCTGAAGGCATTGTTATTTTATTTGATGGGTGAGCTTTAAATGAGTGTATGAGACTTTATAGCAATAAAGTTAGCCAGAAATTGGAAACTTCAGCTGATTTTTTCAATTTTATAAAATATGTTTTGTAAAATGCCCTTTCTTAAAAGCTGCTCTCTTAAGTTACTTCTGGTGCCCATGGATAGAGAGATAGATCTGAACAGACTGATATATATATATAGAGAGAGACAGAGAGACAGAGAGACAGAGAGACAGAGAGACAGACTGACAGACAGACAGAGAGAGACAGACAGAGAGAGAGAGAGATTGATATAGAGAGATTTGAAGAAGGTAGGATATCGTCTACCGGGTTTGACCCCACTATGGTTAGATGATCAGCACTTATGCATGTAGATATATCGTGGAAGATTGTATAGCCACAAATTCTTACTTGTCTTCACCTGCAGTTACATTGATGATTCTGTAATGAGTTTTCCTGCTGTTGTACACACTCACTTGAACATTTAAGTACATGTATAAATAATATACATTTAAGTACATGTATATATATAATATAGATATATAATTATGAAGACGCGCACGTGCGTGGATTTCTACGTGTTATTGCTTGACGCTGTCAAGATTGACAGTGGATATATTACCATGTGTTTGTTATCCCTGGGTGGGCAGTACTTAGGAGAAATTTGTTTGCCTTGAATGCTCGCTTACTCACTGTCTTCTGCGTCAGCTATGGTGGCATGCCAGTGACGAGACATTTTGTCAAGATATCTGGCGATGGGGCAGGGCGTAAAGGTGTAATTTCATGACTTCCCCTGGGGAATTAGCGCTAAATGAACTCAAGAAGCCTCGGCTGGAATTCGAACTCAACTTGACGATTCCGTTTGCTGTGCTGATTCCCGTTGCGCCATTACCAAGGGGAATCCATATATGCGTACAGGAGTATGTTATGAGTGCACATGAGTGATGGATTGATACAACCAAGACAGAGAATACAGTAGAAGTGCCCCTAACTAAACCTCCACGAGATGACCACTTTGAAAACTCAAGGACTCTTTCTGTAGCGGAAATATTCAGGCAGGCCCTTATTCTTTGGATTGAATTTCTAAAACGTTGGACAATAATTAATGAACTACCATAAACCAACTTTGAAAGATCGTATTTATTCTAAATGAATAAAATTTATTCGTATTATAATATATGATACAGGTTTGGGTACAATAAACACCTTTTTCCGAAAGCTGTGCTATGGATGGTAGTGTTTTCCTGTCACGATGTCACGTTCAATATTTGATTTGGGAATTTTCAAGGCATGTTCTTCAGTCCAGTGTGGCACCTGGCTTATTGTCGAGGACGGTTATCCTAATTTCAAATTCATTAGAAAGATTCAACTACGGATCTCTAACCAATAACTAACGGGACCCAAGGTGTACCCGGACCACAGTTTCGAAACTACTGCTCCAGAGTCAGACATGGTTTCACGACTGAAACATCATTGCCACTAACCGGGAGTACTTGAACAGTGCCTCACATGGCCGCTTAGCTATATTGGTTTTCCGTTGCCGTTAAAGCGTGTCTGATCCACGCAGACGCAGATGCAGCTACTGGCTGATCTTGACACATTTCCACTTTTTCTGTTGATGACAATTTGAGTCTAGTCAGGTATGCTGAATTGGCAACGAAACCTTGGCATACAACTTTGATGATATATATATATATATATATGTGTGTGTGTGTGTGTGTGTGTGTGTGTGTATATATATATATATATATATATATATATATATATATATATATGTGTGTGTGTGTGTGTGTATGTTTTTACTGAATTGAAAATTCAGCTTATCGCAGTGGTTTTACGCTATAGTAATCAATAAATGTCCCCGCCGTCTGTTGGCTTAAAACCTTAACAAGAATAAGCAGCGAAATTGCACGGTGTATACATGTGTGCGTGTGTGTGAGTGTGAGTGTGTTGAATAACAATAAGATGTGTCGACAATTACTAATATGTATATATATATATATATATATATATATATATATATATATATATATATACATACATATATATTTGTTGCATAGATGTGAGGTGATCCGATAGAATGTTCGTAATTTGACACCTTGTTCTTCTCTTAAATTTCTTTTCACCTTTCAGTTGTCAAATTGCCATACATACATACTGGTGGGTGCAAAAATAATTGCAGTTTTTCACCATCAACTCTAAAACAGTGTATCGCAACGTAGAATAAAAGTTAATAATCGAAATAAGAACCTTCAGAATCTACAAACAAGTCTATTTATTCCAGAAGGATTGAATTCTGGTGTCCTGGAACCAATCGATTACTCGATAGCGTTTCAAGCTGCTCCTGCTGTTGCTGAGATGATAATGACCATTCTTTAATGAGATAATGGCAGAAATACTTTTTAAAAATTGGCAGTCGGTTGCAGAGAGGTCTAGTTAGTAAGCTGGGTGAGGTAGAATTTCGTAGTCTTGTTCGTTCAATTTCTGCCAGGCTATTCGCGTGACAATTTGAGCAATCAATCGAGTTCTTACGCGTGGATCCGCCTCAATAACGGCCCCCAATTGGCTGTCCTCAATCACCGAGGACGTCCACATATTCAAGGCTCTCGTCTCCGTTGGAATCAAAGTTGCGCTGTACACTTGTTGACGTTCACCTGGCTAGATACTTCGTAGATATTGCAGGCAGTTTCCGCTGCTTTACGTCTCATTTTAAACTCATACAGCCAAATTGTTCGAAATTGATTTTTTCCTGTGTTTTATAGGACAGGCTCGAATAAACTAAAATAAATAGTGAAAAGAAAATGTCCAGCTTAAATAAATAGACCTGGATTCAAGCTTTTAAAAGGTATATTACATGAACATGGTTGAACAATAGTTTATTCCAAAAATAAACATCCAAGTTTGAAATAACACGGACTACAGTTAGTTTCGCACCAACCTTCTTCAGTTTTCAAATCAGTCTGGTTGGCTGGCTGGCTGGCTGGCTGGCCGGTTGGTAGGCTGATATGTATGTATGTTCGTATGTATGCATGTCTGAGGTCTGTCCAGGAAGAAACTAAACTTCTCAAACAGTGCGCCAATGAAACATTTTAGCTTGCTCTGACTGAAATGCTATGAAGCAGCTGCCTTCCCCTTTCATGTGAAATTACGTCAATCCACGTCAGTTAGTTTGTTTTTTTAACTGAACGAGTGTCTGGTGCGATTGGTCATTTCCCCCAAGTTGAACGATGGAGGTTTTAGCGACATGCCACGTGTTTGAGTGAAATTCTGTTTCACTGAAAGACTTTTCTGACGTTGCAACGAACCTGTGGGGAAGATAGCCTGGGCCGTGAGGAATGCCACGAGTAGTACCAGCATTTTCAAATTGGGAAGAACATCTACAAAAGAAGAATCTGGAGGACATTTCACATTGAAAAAGTACGTGGTGTGATTCGCGGAAATCATCGCCTGACTGTCTTTGAAGTTTCCCAAGGGGTATGGATCTTTACAAGTTGGTGCAACATGATTGTAAATGGCAAACTGATGATTGACTGTGCTGCATTTTATTCATCTATCAGTAGATTTCGCATGCTGCCAAAAGAAATTGGTCCTGTGATGGTTTCTATTGAGTGACTAATCAGACTATATGTACGTGTGAAATTAAAGAAAAGCCACACTAGTCGGAGATATTTTATTTTTGATAACTTGGATATTTAGTATGTTCTACTTTTCAGCTCACCGAAAAGATTTCTCTTGGCCGGTTTCAATGGGATTTCGAAGAGAAAAAACAGATTCTAGGGTGATGAGGTGTTGAAAAATGGATCCTGGAATACCACTACCATTATATATATATATATATATATATATATATATATATATATAGCTGTCTGTCGATGACACAGTAATTAAAGCTCCTCTATCCAGGGTTGAACCCTCTTTAAGTGAGGTAACTCATCCACTGTAAGCTAATGCAATGCTCTTCCATAGGAATAGAGCACTCTGGTGGATGGGGAATTTATTCGAAAATAAATATATCGCTTAAATTCAGCCATACTGACCGTCCTGTTCCGTAGCTCAGAGGTAGGATATTGGCTTCCAGGTTTGAAGCGAAAGTTTCAATCCTGCCTCGTGGTATTGGATTGAATAATGGAAAGTCTATAGCCACAATGAAGAGTTATAATACAACGAAACCGCTGTCTGTGGATGACACAATAATTTTTTTTTTATTTTTTATTTTTATATATATATATATATATATATATATATATATATATATATATATATATATATATATATATATATATATATATATATATATATATATATATATATATATATATATATATATATATATATATATATATATATATATATATATATATTATGACGTGATTCTGCTCTTTGAACTGAACTGCTTTATGTCCATATATAGAGACATAATGCGGTTCAGTTTAATGCTAAGAGCGGAATCACGTCATAATGTTGGACACAGGTTCGATTCCTACAGCAGCCCATTTGTTTAATGGTTTATTCTATTTACGTTATCTAGGTCAACGGACATATTAAACTTAATGCAATAACGGATGTCAGTTCAAATAAAAAAAGAATACATTTTTTATTATTCAGTCGGATTATATATCCGTATCTTTATAACATATGCACATATATGAATACGTAAATATGTGTATAAGCATATATACATATACATATATATGCATACGCATACTTGTATTAAGAAATGGATGTGTATGATCCGACAGAATGATTATAGATTGCGTTGTATTATACAGAAACATTTATTTGAAATAATCCCTCGTCGTTACATGGCTAATGGGTCACTTAGCCGAGACAGCGTAAATAGAATAAACAATTTTTTTTTAAATTGGGCTGCTGCTGGAAACGAACCAGTGACCGATAGGGTAGACACTCCAATGCTTTGATGCTCTTACCATTGAGCTAAATGCTAAGGCCAGAATAACTACTTTCAATCTATATTCATACATTTATACACACACATATATATATATATATATTATATATAGATACACATATGATATGTACGCACACACATACACACACACACACACACACATATATATATATATATATATATACACACACACTCAAGCGCAAACAATATAAGTTGGGTACTCTTTCACTGGTTTTTGATAAGAATAAAAACAATCGAGAAACCCTTTAATGTGAGACGAATGTGGAGAAAGTAAACAAGAGTGCAAAATCAAGAACGCCTTAAAGTTGGTCTGCACTCTCTTGTGACGTAGAATCTTCCGTGCTTCTCTGATCTCATGGTCTGCATAAGTCGAGGCACAACTCTGTGACACGCTCAACAATGCCGGATAAGCTCTCAGGGGAAAAGACATTAGAAAAACATTCCAGACTTTCCAGGCTGGGGGGTAAGGCGTGGTGCTCACAATTCCGCCCCTTATAATACACACCAAACCTACTAAAGCAACTGTAACACCGTCATCAGACGCAATAACGAACGATAACGAGCAGTCTAGCCGGCAATTCTAGCTAAGCATGTATTGCAATCAAATTTCCAAATGCAAGACTCACTCGTATAGAATTACTGAGAACTGCGAATCATATTCCAGCTCAAATTTGGATCCATAAGGGCATTTTTATTCGGTTATTACGTATGAAATGTCATTTTTTGATATCAAGTTGAGGGTTGATATTAACTACGAAAAACGGTTAGTATTTAAACGAAATAAGACGTGTTCGGACCAATAACTATATGCTGTTGAATAAACGCAACCACCAGAGTTGGCAAAGGGTTATATCCCATTTTTATACGTTCACGTGTTTTTGTGATTGTGCGTCTGTGTCTTCCAGTGCTCATAGCCGTACCGTTTTGTCTACAGACTTGAAATTGGCATCAGTACCCAACTAGATGACCCTAAAAATGTTGTTTTTTTTTATTTTGAAAAAAAGCTTTTGACTTTTCGGGGTCTTGTTTTGATGGGTAATCAATAATATCTAGATTCTCAAGAATCTAGAAATGTCTAGACGTTTGTTACCAAACACATATACACACACGCGTACACATACATACATAACGGCATAGAAATATATTTGATTTACGCCACACACATTCTTTCTTCCAATAAATAATGAATATAGATTGGTATATAATAGCCCAGGGGTGGGGAACCCACGGACTCAAGGCTGCATGCGGCCCATTAGGCTGCATGCAGCCTACTACATAACCTTTTTATGCCAAACACCCATTTTAAAGACTTTTATGAGGGGGAAATTTCTGTACCATCCACTAATATTTTAAATCAAGTTAGCCACTGTCCTAGACCGTCAAGTGTGGTCACCTTCAGCCTTTTCGAAGAAATTCTGGATTTCTTTCATAAGAATTGATAATTCACATCGGCAGTTATGAATGAAAAATAGTCACTAACTGAATGTTTTTACGTATAAATTCACGTCGGAATAAAATTCCATACCAAGTCATTATTATTATTATTATTATCATTATTATTATTATCATTATTGTTGTTGTTGTTGTTGTTATCATTATTATTATCAATCGGTACATAATCTGCTTCCAGATTTATCGCATGTGCAGCTTTGTTTGAAGACAATAAATTTCAATGCAGCCTTCAAATATGAAAACTTCCATTACTCCTGTAATAGGCCATATATATATATATATATATATATATATATATATATATATATATATATATATATATATATATATATATATATTCGCAACACACCTCCTTTGGAATAAAGGAGTGTACTGTGAGTTGACGTACTGTAAAAATGAAATGAATTAGACCAAAGCATTTCATTAGTCAATGAACGAAACATCAATATCAGCATAGTAATATACGTATTGATCATCCCTTTTACCTTTCATCTGTTGATTAATGATCGCGATCTCGGAACGAGTGATGATAAAACGACTAGATTGGTAACTCTTGTGGCGGAAGTAGGACAGACACGACACCCGTACTGGATACATTCAAAGCTTGAAATACATGTTTTGCGCATAGGGAACGATTTACGTACCATGCTCTATATACAAATCTAGATATATAGGTTTCCACAAAACCACAAATTGTGGAAACTTCTATTGAGTAAAGAACTTACTCGCATTCCAAAGGAATCACTACCACTCCCATATATGCTACTCTTTACCTCATAAACCAAGCAGTGTTCGTGGAAAAATTAAGTTACCTTGATGAAATTTCTAACAGTATGATTTGAATCATAAATTTACGATTTGTTTTCAACACAAAAACAGGTCTGGTTAGTCACCATAGGGTGATCAATTTTTAAAGATTGGAAAAAGAGGGGATCAACGAATAAGTTACTTTTGTTGGCTTTCAGGGACTATGATCATTAAAAAGTACGTTTTTTAAACAAGCGTGAGTGCTGCTGGACACAATCTAAGTAACCAGTTTTGCATAAGTTTTCATCGTAAATTGAACGCACCAATAAAATATCTATTTGGGAGGAAGTCAAAAAAACTTAAAAGCCATTTTCCCTACTCATTATGTGTTGTGTGTGTGTGCGCACAAACTTTCAAATTTCTTCTATGAACGGTTAGGGTAGGTCGAAGTCAGGATAGATAGAAAGATAGATAGAAAGATAGAGAGAGAGAGATACATGTCATGACACATGAATAACCTAAACTCAACAGTGATTAAATCGGTCTGTTTTGTGTGGCGATGAATGATTAGTATGAATTCGTGAAAAGTATTCGCTTTCATTTCTACGAAAGCAGTTGTTCTCATTTCTGGACGAGAGTATATATCAGGTCATCGCAATATCCGGATTCAAGTCAGAAAAAATATAACTAATTCATGTTTGATTAGGATTTTTGCATTAAGGTAGGTTCTGTCATGGTCAATAACCTCCTTCCAACGATTCACAAGCTTCATAAGACCGTTTGTTTTCTAGTCTTCTTGTTTGAAGGAGAAGGATGTGGAGAGAATAGTTTAAACCTGTTCATCTGTCTCAAGGATAGGTCTGGTTCGTCGCTCAAAAGAAACTGTCGCATAACCAATGTCTTTTGGCAGCATGTTATGTTTAGATGATCAATTAAAATTTATAAAAAGAGGTGATCAATGAATAAGTTACTTCTCTCACTTTTTGTCGGACACTAAAAAAAGTCTGAATCAAATAAAATAAACGAGTGAACAAAACTGCGCACAAATTAGGGATCGATTTAGTATAACATTATATTGGTAGTTGGACCCCCATTAAAAAGCAATAGGGGGCGAAAAAACAAACTTTTTTCCCTAGACATAAGGGATGAATGTCTGAATTTTCTGCCTTCTAGCTCCGTTGGTGCAGCCTTTACGCATAATACATACGTTCACACATAGCCGGTCAACAAGCCAGCTAGCCAGACCTACTTGAAAACTGAAGAAACTTAGTAGTTTTGGTAGACGTTTTCTGACTAGACCATCGACTTAGTTCTGTAATCTGAGAATTGGAAGGAGGTGAAATCTTTTCGCAGCCAAGATCTTCAATCTTTTCAGGTGTTTTCTTTGCTGTTTGGAAGCCGTTCATAATCATGATGGATTGCCACACTTTTGCAATTGATCAAATCAAGGTTTTTTTTAAACCTTTAAAGCAATGTTTAAATGCTCTAACTGCTGACGATGGGCGTCCACAGAGATCGTAACAATGGCTGATAGCAACACAAAATGAACCCCGTCAGCGCAATCAAACCCAACACTTACCTGAACTTCCCTTGAATGGAGGTCTGTTTTGGTGTCTACTCTAGCCTGTTCACTGCCACTAAACCATTGTCTACGTGTTTTGAGCGTCGTGAGGCCACAGACACTGACAATATGTGTATATTTATACATGGTCCAGAAAGCTTTGCAGCTTTACAGTTAATATATATATATATATATATATATATATATATATATATATATATATATATATATATATATATTCAAAGCTTTTTAAGCTTTTATAGACTATACATGTATGACCGCTTCAGGTACGAGATATTGACATTCACCGGATGAATATCCTTGTAATATATATATATATATATATATATATATATATATATATATATATATATGTGTGTGTGTGTGTGTGTGTGTGTGTGTGTGTGTGTGTGCTTGTTAGTACACGTGAAAAGATCCCCAGTTATATTTGAGTTTCAAATGGTGGATAGGGGGTATTTTTATCAGCAAAAATTTACCCCTGAGTGGAAGAGTATTAGAATGCATGATATCTTCGTATGTATTTCCTAGAGTAAATGTATCATAGGTGCTAGAAATGATATTTTTGTGAAACACTTGACTCCGCTACTTTAATTTTAACATAATTGTTAGTATATAATAAAATGTTTGGTTAAAATGAGTTATTGTTTTGTGAATAAGACCTGGTCGGAGAAGATCGGTGGTGGTTGATTTTATCATTGTTTGCTGAGTTGTGTAGACGGACAAATATACAGACGAACCAAATTAATATATATATATACATATATATATATATATATATATATATATATATATATATATATATATATATATATATACAGAGAGAGAGAGAGAGAGAGAGAGAGATTGATAGATAGATAGATAGATAGATAGATAGATAATAGAAAGTTGATTTGCTACACAAACTAGTTCATGTTTCTGCCCTCTCTGATGAGGCCCAGATGAGAAGTAACTTATTCATTGGTCACCTCTTTTTATAAATTTTAATTGATCATCTAAACATAACATGCTGCCAAAAGATATTGGTTATGCGGCAGTTTCTATTGAGCAACGAACCAGACCTATCCTCGAGACAGATGAACAGGTTTAAACTATTCACTCCACATCATGTTTCTGCCCTCTCTGGGCTTCATTAGAGAGGGCAGAAACATGAACTAGTTTGTGTAGTGAATCCATTTTTTATAATTTATTTATTTCCAGCTCTGCTCTCGAACAATTTGACTTTCATAGTATAAAGTGGAACGTATCGAGCATTCTATGAAATAAATCCTTTACATATCAGATGTTGCTTTATATTATTATATTATGCTATGTTATTAACCTGATCTGTAACATATGCACTATATATATATATATATATATATATATATATATATATATATATATATATATATATATATATATATATATATATATATATATATATATATATATAAAGATTGCTAGGATCACTTTATTACTTGATAACCATTGAAAAGTGCCCCCATCATGTTTATCTCCCAACCCAAATACCCCATTCCCAGTTCAGAGACTCTAAAAATAGTTTAAAATCTGCTTCAAGTACGAAAAAATCATCGATCTTTTTATACCATTTTTTATTCGGACATAATTTAGACTTATCTATATAAAAACATAATTTCTGGTCCACACACTTGTTACTAAAAGCAATAGATATAGATGTATCTATCATGAAGGCCAGTTTGAAACTGATTTCCCTCTCTATCTCCAAGAATATCTAAAGTTATGATGAAATAATCATTAGCGAATAAGTTTAGTACTAATCATCAATAGAAAAACGACCACGACTTTATTGATCTCTCGCCTCATTTACAGAAACTTCAGTTTAGTTAAGAGTCTAAAATCTACTTCAAGTACTTGAATCTTTTGTCTTATACCATTGAATTTGTACATATCTATTTATGGGCTACGTATGCAAAATATGAAAGGTGTAGTTGATGTACACACTTATATATAAATGTAAATATAGCTAGACCAATTGAGGTTATGTAGTTATAAATTGAGGTTAGTACAGTACAGGGTTGTTGAGGAAATAGTGAGATTCGAACTCTCTACAACAGGCTGTGAAACGACTCTATAAACCATCGTTCTAAGTCAGGATTTCAGCATGTAAGTATCTGTGTATAGATGAATGTTTACGACGATCAGGGGCACTGAAAGCAACTGGAGATGGAGGGGCTGCTTTTCATAGATAATTCAGGGGAGATTTTATTTCATTGTGAAAATGGTTTTGCAGTTATCAAAAAAGAATTAATTCAATTTGTTGTTAGAAACAAGTAGTTGCTTCAGTATGTTTCACACTTTCCTTTTTTTCATAGAGGGCATATAGCTGCCCTCGACCCGTGGCAAGAAAGCAGGTTGGGCAGCTCCCCCGCTACCTCCGTGGTTCCGGCACCCCTGATGACGAAAGTAACGACATATTTTGAATAGAAAGATTTTTTTTAATATGTTTCTGACGTCAATCCGATTCCATTATAGCTTTACGTGATGGACACGCCCATTTAAGTCACTTGTTGATAATGTTTTCTACTGAGAAAAACTCAAAAATCTCTTCCCCAGGGCCAAAACAACCAGGTCTTCTAAGGATTTAGGGCGGAAAGCACAAGTGGGTTAACAGAGGGTAGAATCGACAATTTGTCGTGTTCCTGTCACGCTATTTTACAGAAAAGAATACCAGGGTCGTCGCAAAATAACAATTACCGAAATATGTGCGCTGACCTAAAACAAAAAAACTATTCCGATTGTAAATCAGTGATTGATGCGCCAGAACTTAGTCATAAAATACGGTTAAACTGATATTAGGTGGGTGCATACATAGTTATTAACTGAAATAAGAATCAACTGGAACCAATGGATTTTTCGACGGCATTTTGAGCTGATGTTACTTGGTTTTTGAAGACTTCCACTTGCAGGAAGTGGTCAAAATGCTTGAAAAAGTGGCTGTCGGTCAGAGAGCGGTCTCATGACGTGGGTAACCTTACTCGTTCAATTTCTGCAAGGTCATCCTCGTAACATGCAAGATTTTTTTTTTGATTCAGGGTAATCCGTGAGACAATACCGGCTTTTTTGCTTTTCCAATTCGGTTCAAATGTCGGAACAGCTGTTGAATGGTCAACATTTAGTTCTTTTGCAACCTCTCATGTTGTTATGCATGGTTTCACCTCAATAACAGTCTTCAGTTAAATGACTCCAATCACAAAAGGGCGTCCATGTCTTCAAGGCTCTCTCCTCCGTTTCGAAAATTTTGGACCCATTATTGAACAGTAAGTTTGCTGATGGTTTCCTGGCCAAATCCATGAATCATATTGCGAGTAGTTCCCTCTTTTTTACGTACCAATTGGAACTCATGCAACATAGTTGTTTGAATTTACTTTTTTTTGGTCTCAAATAAACCAGAATAAACAGGGATGAAGATCGGACATTTTTGTTGGACATTTTGAGCTCTTCCCTGTTCTTTAAAAATATTCTTATGTCGTCCATGAGGTTGTTTTCAAGATTCTATTGTGTGGCATCATGGTTAGTACAAATTATAGTGGAAACCAAAGAGTTCCCCTTCAAAAACTCCCAATCTTATTCTTACTTCTGCCAAATTTCCTCCTGATGCTGTCAAGTCTACTTTCTAGTTCTTCATAGAATTTACTATGAATCTCACTATTGGTTTTCTGACCTTAAGACCTTCAAGTATCCAGCTATGTGGGATCATGTATGTTTTTATAGTCGACCCATCCTATCGCAACATTTTCTCTCCTTTTTCTTACTTGTTTTAGAATAATCTGGTCAAAAGAGAACAAGTCATTCTTCCCCTTGGTTCCTCTCCTGCACCCTTTATGTTCTTCTGGTTATAGTCCTCTTCTTTCTGTAGAAACATATGTTCTCTCTGCTATCTGTCCGGTAAGGATTTCCACATTAATGGTGGGCACGTTATTGGTCTATAATTGCTTGCCTGGTTCCCTCTTTAACCAAATTCCGTGGATTCAATCTGGTCTTGGTGCTTTCCAGGGCTATTTTTAAAGACGTTTTTTTTTCAATGTGGATTCATTCAATACAATTTTTTTCACCCTCACCTATGTCTTGGAGTTCTCTTTCAATATTATCTTATCATTCAAGAGCTTCGTTGTATATTTTGGGTGTCGCCATATATCACTCCAGAAATTCTTTGCCTCTGTGGCATCCGGTTTCTGTCTTTTTTCTCCGTTCAGGTTTTGGTGATATTTTCTTCCGTTCTTCATGAATTGTGGTTCTGTGTGTATTGAGAAATCCTTTGTAGATATCTCTTTTGACTTGCTTCTTTGACTGGTCTTCTCAAGTGTATTTCTTCCACTGTAACGGGCACGTCTTTGGTCTTGTGTTTGTCCCATAGTCATGATCTGTCCATGTACGATGTATTTTTCAGTAAACCTTCATCTGTTTTTTTTTCCTGGTGGATCTTTCGTTCCTGTTGTTAAAGGTTTCTCCTCGCATCGTAAAGATGTCAGTTACCATTTTTGCATCAGCGTATGTCAGGCAGTTGTTGTTAGTTTCAATATGCTGTAAGGAGGTCGTTGACATGTTCAGCTGACTCTTCTGCTTTTCTCCCGTCTCTACCCCAACGAGATGGCAGCGTCTTTTTCTCTGCTGATTTTCTCCTCTTTGTATTGGGGTGTCAATGTCCTCTTCTTGTATATGGCTTTGGTCACGGTTTTTTCTTCTTTTTTTTTTCAATCTATTTTCGCTTCGTTGTTTATTATCTTGATTGTGTTGGGGTATTCCTCTGTGGTGTAGCCACGGTCTTATTTTTCTATATCTCCGATATCCATTTATTTTTCAGAATGTGATTCACGTGGTCAGCCAGGCGCTGACTTCATGCTTGCACAGTAGATTTTCCCGCCATATTTTGAGCATGCATTCTCTATAGCGCCAGAGAGTTAACTTTTAATGAAGTAATAAAGTACTGTTTTGTTTTGTTTTTTTACATTTTTTTATCTTCTTTTATCCATTTCTTTTTATTGTTCTGGCCAATGGCCACTCGGTGATGGTCGTGTCCATCCTGACTACCATCAAGGGGGCATGGGACGGGGTCTTAGCTAACAATAGCTTGGCAACGACTGTATCCTCCCGAAGTCCATAAAGGGAACATGAATCGGGGTTTTTTTATTATTATTATTTGTACTTGATAAGTTTTCATACCAGTGGTGGCTTTCACTAGGGATGTGGCTGCAAGTCTCCTCAATACTCCAGGAATCTCATCATTTTTGGGGGTCGACTTCAGTAGTGCTGTTGTCTGAATAGTCTCAGTTCTTCCCAAATCCGTTGTTCCTCTAGCCTTTGTGCTAGGTTTTTAGCGATTGTTCCCTGGGCTCCGGTCATTACGGGTACTACCGTGACCATCATGTTCTAAAATTTCTCTAGTTTTCTGGCAAGGTCAAATGATGATTGGTTTATATAAAAAGTATTGCTCATAAGTATTTTAGGAAAAAATTTTGTTCTATTGCCTAAGATTACGGGGCTCATAAAGGATTTAAGGCTGGGGGGGCTCAAATTAATTTACTAGTTCGACAATTCTACTATATAGAGATGTAAGTTCGCCTTTTCAATCTCCTTGATCGATTCTAAACAAGATTTTGAAAGATAGAAAAAAATTTTCTTCATGTAGCTATTCAAAAAAATAATTCTCCTGCGATTTAGCATTCAGTATCACAAAACATGAAAATGCATCTTTTGTTATGTTGGTGTCAATAATTGTCTTCTTGTGTAATATTCCTGTCTTTGATTCTCAAAACCCAATGAATTGAAGCAAAATGTCTGTTCAAATGCTTATAAGGGATATATATATATATATATATATATATATATATATATATATATATATATATTGAATTTAAGAGACAATATAGAAACACGAAAGTTTGGAAACTGGATCATATTTATTTCCGTTGTATGTTTCGAGAGACTGTTTTCTCATGTTGTCAAACGTTAAACGGAGAAAATGATAAATTTTGCGAATAAAAAAGTTTTGAGAGGTCGGGGCGAGGTTATGAATGCTTTAAATTACTTTACTGGCGAAGGGAGATGTCTTTGTATCGAAGTTGAAATCATTTGTGAATGAGGAGTGAAGGTAAAATATATGATACATATCATTTGGTGAACAAGACGTAATATAGTAAAATTTAAATCAAATTTATGATATTATTAAATGGTCAGTTAGTGTGTGTGTGTGTGTGTGTGTGTGTGTGTCCATGTATATATGAGTATGTATGTGTGTGCGGGTATTTAATTAAATAGCACAAAAACTGAACCCTGAAATCCTTTATAATCTTTGAACATATGGATCCAATTTTCATTACGCGGTTTCTTCGTAATTTAAAACACTTAGCGTTTGTGCTCACATGATATGATAATACCTGACATTATTTAGTTGAAAAAGAATGTATTTTTCGATACTGTTTAATTCATTTAAAATTATCTTTGACAAAGGTGGAAAATGTAAGTAAAATGAACTTGATTTATGTACAACTATTTCCGTTTTGTCTTCTCAGTTATGTTGTCGGATATCGTATATTGTATTATATATATATCGTATTGGATATCGTACATTATATTATATATATATATATATATATATATATATATTGTCATCCACAGATAGCTGTTGTATTACAACTCTTCAGAGTGGCTATAGAATATCCATTATCTCGTCCAGTACCACGAGGTGGGATCGAAACCTACGCTTCAGACCTAGAGGCTGGCATCTTTCTCTGCCCCACGCAGAACTGGACGCTCAGAGGTTGAATTTGAGCGATATATTTACTCACGCATATATTCCCAATCCATGGGGATGCTCTATTCCTACGTTGGAAGAGCATAGCATAAGCTTATAATGAATGAGTTACCCCACTTAAAGAATGCTCCTTTTCAGTTTTCAACACTAAACATTAAAAAACTTTTTCAATAGATTTTTTGTCACTTCAGTCACTGATTCCCCAGTATCTGTGAATGCAATTTATGAAAAATTCTTCAGAGTTTTTCCCTGTTTCCCCTCTGCTTTATCATGGTACAATTTATATATATATATATATATATATATATATATATATATATATATATATATATATATATGTGTGTGTGTGTGTGTGTGTGTGTGTGTGTGTGTGTGTGTAAACAATTTTATTATAAAAAACTCAGGTGGAAAGTTCAGGTATTCACATAGCAAAATCAGAGGCAGAAGGACACCCCTTGACAGCAATCAGAAATCCAACCACAAAAGTTACAGATTCGCGCCGTTTTTCACACGATCTCTACCACGTGACCGAGGCTCGACAACAAAGCAGTCTTTTGTGTCGTAACAGGAGAGAAGGACAAAGGATTTTGCAATGACAACAACAGGAAGCTCTTGGCGATCCAATGACACCTTGTCTTCGTCTCTCCCTCTCATCGACTCTTGACGTTGTCCTCGGCTGTAGAGAGTTACAGACTTGGAGATGTTGAATCCTCGTTGTTTGTTTAGGCAGGCGTCGCTTGAAACAGATCTCTGCTAACCTGCTCACCCGTTTGCTTCGCCCAAACGTTTGCTTTTCATCGCCTGATTCGTATTTCATCTAAAAAAGACCTTGTATTATGCAAATTGCAAACAACCGCTATCCTCTGCATGTTCGTTAACTGTCGTCAATGGTGTCAGTTCATGAATACTTCTCAGAATCACAAAGGTCATGGTATTGTTCGCCAACTGCAGTTGATTTGAAACTGTTACCTCTGCCAACGTAGTTCGAAGAGGCATATATATTCACTTGTGTCTATCTGTGTGCGTGCCTGTCTGTCTGTCTGTGTACAGGTCATTCCACACAGTATCTTCCAAAAGGTCTCAATGAATTTCAATGAAATTTTGTGTATGTATTCAACCGTGTCCGTCTACCTGTCAGTCTGTCCGCGGTTGATTTAAAATTGTTACTTCAGTCAACGGAGTTGGAAAAGGTATATCTATTTAGTCTGTCTGTCTGCCTGTCCATCAGCTTGTCCACACAATATTCCCAAAAGGTCTCAATGAACTTCAACGAAATTTTGTGTATGTATTCAACCGTGTCCGTCTACCTGTCAGTCTGTCCGCAGTTGATTTAAAATTGTTTCTTCAGTCAACGGAGTTGGAAAAGGTATATCTATTTAGTCTGTCTGTCTGCCTGTCCATCAGCTTGTCCACACAATATTCCCAAAAGGTCTCAATAAACTTCAACGAAATTTTGCGTATGTATTCAATCGTGTCCGTCTGTTTGTTTATCCAGCTATCTGCAGTTGATTTAAAATTGTTACTTCTGTCCACGAAGTCGGATAGATGTAAATGTATTCACCAGAGTTTGATCGTCTTTCTATCTGCCTGCATGTCCATTGGTTTATCCACTCAATATCTCCAAAAGCTCTCTATCATTGGCCATGTCCTACAGAAAATGCGATTACATTTTGGGGCGAAATAAAGAGGGGTTTTTTTTAACGGCTGAGAGATACGTTTTAAAATTTTTCTTCAAGACAGGAAGTTTTAAACGAATGGTTGATATAAAACAGGTTAAATTTAAATTCTGAGGAAAGGGGCACAAGTTTTGTACATTTAAATTCTCACATTTGTTTTTTTTTTCATATTTCCGTAATTTTAGATAACAGATCTATTTGCTTACATGATTTTGATAATCTTTTCAGATAACTAACCCTGGCACACGTGTGAGCTACGGAGATTCATTTATGCAGGGTACGGATATTATCTATATCTCGTTATTGGTATTAATACAACATTTCGGCTGATATACTCCTCAGCCTCATTGCATAGTTTCAAGATCCGAAATGGAATATGTTCATCATTCTATAGATTTTCAGATTGTTTTTACCGATATATTCTTCAACCTTCTGGCTTGTCTGAAGTTCTAGATGAAGTATTTTCATTTTCCAGTTTGTTTTCGGTTTGTTTGTTTTTTTGTTCAATGTTTTTTAGTCGAGACATAACTACAGAAATTTCCATTTTTTCTTATTGCATTTGCGACACACTTCTAGAAAGAATTTGTTTTTGCGACGCCTTGTTCAAGTTTAACCGAAAAATCACACTAGGATGGCAAGCCTTTCGCAGAGCAAGCTCAACCTTCAAAAATAAGAAGATCGCATTAATCCTAAAAAGAAGGGTGTATAACCAATGCATCCTCCCAATAGTCACTTATGGAGAAACGTGGAACGTAAACAAGGGACAGATCCGCAAACTTAGAAGCATGCAACGCGCACATGAAAGAATTATGCTGGGCCTTACAAGTAGAGACCACAAGACAACACAGTACACCCAGGAAAAGAGTCAGAAACATCATAGAATCCATTAAAAAACTCAAATGGCAGTGGGCTGGCCATGATACATGAATGGTGGAAAACCGATGGACATTGCAACTCACGACATGGGTCCCCCAAGATCACATGCGCAACCGAGGCCGGCAGAATATAAGATGGAGGGGCGAGCTAGACAAATTCAGAAAGTACTGGCTCTGCGAAGCCCATGATAGAGAAGTGTGTCAAATCCTGGGGAAGGTCTATGTCGTACGACAGACGTTGAAAGACTGATGATGATATAAGTGGTGTATAATGTCATCCCAGCGGTTCAAGTGACTCACGGAAAGTATCTTTTGAAAGATATCAAAATTTGAAACCAGCAATCAAAACCATCAACATAGTTTTTTTTCCAGTTTTTTAGCTGGTCTGGCTGGCTTTGCTGACTGTCTATGTATATATCATATGTACGGGCCGTACCTATAAAGCTACAAGACTGAAAATTTAAGCAGTTACTCCTTATCCTAACTATAAAAAAAAATTTGTTCTTTAAGTTTGTTTTTTTCAAATTCCCTCTCTAAAAATGTTTCAATTCAGACTTCCCAGTGATCACTGACCAAAAAAAGGTGATGGCAGTAATTTATTCATTGATCACCCCTTTTTCAATGCTTCAATTGATCTCCCCCAACTCAGCATTTTGCTGGAAGGCATCGGTTTCTATCAAGTGTTTTATTTCGCGACACACCTAGAAATTATCAGTGACACACTGAAGTGTTACAAAATTCCCCCACTAAGAATGTTTTAGGGGGGTTCAGTTTGCAATTTATTTTTATCCAAAATTGATCCCTTTGTTTGTGCCCGCTGTCTCTTTTAATTTAGACTTTCTAGTGATCACTGACCGACAAAAGGCGATGGTAGTAACTTATTCATTGATCATCCCTTTTCCAATTTTTCAATTTACCACCCCCAACACGGTATGTTGCCGGAAGGCATCGGTTTCTCTTGAGTGACAAAGCAAATGTTTTAATTCGCGACACGCCTAGAAATTATCGGTGACACACTGAAGTGTTGCAACATACAGTTTGGAAAGTTATGCATCACCGTATACCTACTCCCCCAAACCCATTTCCATCAAGGCGGAAGAATCGATCGGCCTAAACGTTGTGTAAACAACAACAACGAAAACAATAACGATTAAAACTAGTTTTACAAAAAACATTTGGCTTATTAAGTCTAACTTAAATTGAGGAAAATCGTAGCTGCCACCTTCGCTGAGGAATGCATATATTCAGTGGCGGACCGAGGTGGACAGGGGCGGCCTACACTGGATGACATTACCAGAGGTGGGGTGACAGCCTAAAAAATGTTCATAAAGTCTCTTGGTCGTTCTTTTTTTTTCTAACGAAACATTTGTGTCCACTCAATATATCCAATAGTACTCTATGAATACCATTAATATTCCGTGGAAGGATGGACAATAAGATACTGAAGAAGTGATTACATTTTTTGGGAAGATGCATGCACAATTACCTCCCTTCCGTCGTAGTCCTATGTGCACACCACATAATATAATAAACAATAAAAGTCCATGGGCTATGGATGGAGTGATTAAATACTTGGGAGGATCCATGATTATTACCCCCCTGAAAACGAAGTCAGAAGAGATATGCTTTCTCTGGGTGCTTTCTAGTTTTATTGTAAAGGTTTTTCTCCAACATTTCAATGGTACTCATACTTATTTTCTTCGTGTTATATCAGAACTGGAAAAGAACTAAAAATTAAGATAAATAGAATTGTTAGCTCATGCCATCATGTTCTGGGAGAATCATGATAATTTAGGGAGAATCGTGATACATAATGAATATCATTCGTAAAGAAAATCACCAAAATTCCAGGTATCCAGAGGGGAGGACAAGTTCTGGACACCATGTGTTATCGTTCCAGTTAACCCCAAGCATAGGCCCTCCACTGCATACATATATTGAGAGTCTTCAGTGTAGCTATAAACGATGTCTACTCCAGTGCCGCCAGGTGAGGTTGGTCCTTCACTCTAGACGAGGAATCCGGTATTCTACCCCCTCCTCTACGCAGGAATGGACAGGCAGTAGGACCGAATTAAGCAATGTGTTTTTACACGTACGTCATAATTCACCATCTACAAAAGCGTTGCGTAATTGCACACACACACACACACACACACACATATATATATATAAACAGCGCCAGGCTTCTCTGTTCCTAAGTGCACTCGGGAACAGAGAAGCCTGGGGCTTACGTTGTGATTTCAAATGCAATCTCAAGCGCTAATAGCATCATGAATTATTTGTGTTCAAAACAGATTGAACGTCATTTGCTACAACAAATCATCTTTGTTCAGTTGAAGTTAAAGCTGTTGAATTGTCTGTTATTAATCGTCAGCTGAAAGTGATAACAACGGACAACGCAATTTTTGTTCTTGGGAAGTGAGTGTTATTTCCTAATTACTTAATGTAAAAAGTATACAAAATGGCTATTATTCCCTTCAAGAATTGCTTTTGTGTTTATTCATATCTGATTGTTTGTTTGTTTTTTTTTTCGTGCAATTCAAAATGTGCAAATTTACCCGTTGTCCATTTGGAGAAGAAAAAAAAAGTAGGTTGTAAATTATCACTGTCCTGGTCCCAAAGCAAAGTTTGAAGGGAATAATTGACACTGTTTATGTCAAAAAAGTATAGAAAATCAGAAAATAACTCTTATTATATTGGAACAAAGAGAAAAATTTTAAAACGTTTCACAGGAAGTGGAGAAGAATACGGGGGAGAGAGAGTGTGTAGGGACGAGAAGAAGAAAAATGAAAGAAAAACAAGATGAATACGAAGAAGGACACAAAAAAGAAGATATGTCCGAGGAAGGAAAATGCCTGAGACAATCGAGAAGAAGAAGAAGAAGAAGAAGAAGAAGAAGAAGAAGAAGAAGAAGAAGAAGAAGAAGAAGAAGAAGAAGAAGAAGAAGAAGGTGAATAGGTGAATACAATGAAAGAGGAGAAAAAAGAGCACAAAAGAGAGAAGGTGAGTACAATAAAAGCGACTGTTTTCTTTAAGAAAAAAAAAGGCCAAAAATTAGACCAACGAAGGGACAAAAGGGATTGTTGTTATGAGAAGACAAGAGAGACAAGGGATAAAAAAAATGACAAGAGAAGCTTAGAAATTTTATCGCTCGATTAAGTTAAAAGGGGTTTCATGAAATTGGAAGAATTCAAGCGAAAGAATTTGGGTAAATGACGTCAAACGAAATGAAGCGAGCTACCGTTCCCAGATCTCGGTCGACCAGACGTTCGAATCAAGCTGAGTTTGTTATTTAAACACCCAACTCAAACCTAAATACGCCGAAACTGTTGGGGGTGGGAGGACATACATGGCCAAAGAAGGTGTTGCCGTAATGCATTATTAACGTTTCTGATTACAGAAACGACTAGTGCTATACAAATCGAGGAAAGGACACACTTTCAAAGCAGAAAGCATGAGGTCAACGATCCATCTACCATCTGTGGTAGTAGTAGCAGGAGGAGGGGGAGGAAGGGCAAGTAGCTTTTCTTTACGTCTTATTTACAATAAAAATCGTGAATGGTTATTTCTAGTATTTCGGGGGCCATTTTTTTTTTTTTTTAATCAAAAAATACAGATGTCTGATATTCTAGTATGACATCATAGCGACTGGTAAAAAAAAACTGATCGTTCTTGAAATCTCGTCACACTTTAATCAAATGATACCTCTTCTTTCCTTTGTATTTCCGTTGTTTGACGTAACTGGAACAGACCGACAGACCTATAGAACGAAAAGTGTCTTATAGAGGTGTCTGGACACTTCTAAAAAAACAATGTAACTTATAGTAGGTGTGAAGTGGTTGAACAGCCAACGACATGGAAAGACGGGATCGGGGTGTTGAGTTCAAAACCTGGCCAAGACAATTTGCGCTCACTCCGCACTATGTCCCCTGGGAAAGGCATGAACCCATCTTTTTATCCTGCGACGGTGGGTAAGCACTAAGGAAGACTGGGATCTCTAGTTATTGTTGATAACCAGTGTAAGGGATGGACAACTCTGATTCGAAACCAGCCAGGAGAGTTATTGGCTCCGCCTTTGATGCTCTCGTAATGAAATCATCTACGGTGACCCAAAGAGCCTGCACTGGGTTTCAGAATTATTTTTTAGAGGATTATATTATAAGACATTCATCCCAATTCAATACGAAACAGACATGATTTTGTTTTAAATGATTATATTGTAAGTTGACTGAACCACAAGCAGCGTTGCCAATTTAGCACCTTTCGCGCTAAATTCAGTGCATTTTTTGTTTCGATAACGTGAAAAACTGCTGAATTAGCATGGGTGTGCTTACACATTTTGGCTTTTTGTTTACGAATTTTTGGCTGTTCCTGACCATTGGGGGAGCAGGGGCGCTACTTGGCGCCTTCGGACAGTCAAACTGATGCAAAAAATTGGGGGGCAATACTGGCTAAATGTTCGTTAATTCAGTGGCTACTTTTTCTGTCTCTGGCAGTTGGAGGCGGCGTAATGTTCAACGGCATGGAGGATAGAACTAAGTTCAAACAGTTTGCACTCATTAATGCCCTTGGGAGAGACATGAATCCATTAAAGCCTTTTAGAACTGTGAGGCAGTTCATTTTTTATTATGATTATCGAAACAACTATTGGTGTTCAAACCCAAGGAAGGATTCAGTTTGGTTGCTTACATTATGAAATATTCGTCCTGATTCCATGGGGGAGGGTCTTTTTTGCTGAAAGAAAAGAGAGGGAAATGGGGAATGATTTGTATCTTTAAAAAAGTATTAGAAACTGTCAATCAAAACTGTCCCAAAAACTGTAGACAAAGGTTTCTATCAGTTTTCAAGTGGGTCTGGCTTGCTGACTATGTACGTATGTATCATGCGTATAGACTGCACCAATGTTTCTAGACGACAGAAGATTTAAAGATTTACCCCGCTGTCTACGAAAAAAAAAACGGATTTTTTTAAATACCTCCCCTTTAGCGTGGGGTCACGTGAAGTTTTTCTATTGAGTGACTAACCAGACCTGTTATTGTTTGAAATTATTTTATTGTAACAAGGATAAGCTAAATGTTTGTTGATTTTGTCTCAATTCTTCTTGTCCTTCGGGAGTTGAATGTGACCTAACATTTGACGGCGTTGAAAATTAAATTGGCAAACCTAATTTAAACAGTGTACATCCCCTTCGTATCAATGACCCTCGGGAAAGGCATAAACCGACATTTTAGCCCTGTAAGACATTCCATCTTGAGCGTCGGGATAGCACCCCCTGTCCCGTAAAGACCTACAAACGATGATGGAATCAATATGCATCAGTCGAGAAATGAGGTCAAAATCATTCATCTGACGGGTGACAATTGAGATGAGTTTTTTTTCTTTTCAGTGAATTGTCGATAAAAAGGATAAGGAAGGAAGGGAGGAAGGAAAGACAGACAGACAACCAGACAAGACTAGGTGCTGCAGGGTTAAATTTTACTCCAACTTTTATTCCAACTGAAGATGATTACTGCAACTTTTATATTGCGTATATAATGAATAAAAAATGATGAAAAATATATATCTTTTATATAGATATATTTATTATAATGAAATAAGCCTATGTGTATCCTTATAATAAATTTACATTATTATCTAACACTTGTAAATTGAGTTAAGACAGTCTGCTGGCAATCAGTTGGTCGTGAGTTCAAATCATGGTGTGGGGTTGTGGATTTTACATATCGGTTGACACCATTCATTTTGTTCTTGTTACGGTAGGGAAACAAAATCAACCATACACTATGTACATGGGTTCAACAAAACAAGAGAGGGGGGAGCGTAGAAAAGGGGGAAAAAGAAGAAAAAACGAGAGGGAAGGAAGGAAAGAAGGATCGAGCAAAAATAAGAAAAAAAGCCAATAAAAAGTACATGAAAAAGAAAAAGGCCAACAGAAAAGGAGAACAAAGAGAAAACAGAAGCTAGCAAAACAAAAAGAAATAAGTAGAAGAAAAAGAGAAAAGCCAACGGAAAAGAAGTACAAGAAAAACAAAGCAGCCGACAAAAAAGAAGTACAGAAAACAAAGACGCCAGCAGAAAGGGCGAACGAAAATAAGAAGACAGCCGAGAAAAGTCGAACGAGTAAAAGACGCCGGAAAACCAACAAAAAAAGACGAACGAGGAAAAAAAAGAGTGAATGACTGACTGAATCAAGGTAACAGGTTATTTTTTGTGCCTGTGACAGTCGATTGGGCTGTTGAATCAAACTTGTCAAAGCATAGAATTAATCAGTGTATAGGACGAAGATTAGGTTAGACAAAAAATTGGGTAATTGTATGGAATGGCTAAATTAAACATTACGTTGATATTTTCAAGGGGGATAATCGAGACAGCCTCGGTCTAGAAACGGCAAGATTTTTACCCTCGTTCAATAGCATTATTTTCTATTCAGAAGGTAGGTTTTGGGTTAAGGTTAGAAGATAGGTTTGGGGTTAGGGTTAGGGGGTAGGTTGAGAGTTAGGGTTCGTTGGTAAGTCTGGGGTTAGGGTTATTAAGTAGGTTTGGGGGTTACTGTATCTAATTTCCAAATTACTTATCAGCGTTAGCATCTGTACATTTAAGAATATTCAATAGTCATTTTAAACAAATCTGGCCACTTCAGCCATTAGAAATCGGCAAAACTAAAATGGCGATATAATGTTTAATCTTACCTATTCTAAACAAGTCAGAAATTGAAAGTCAACAATCTTCAAATCCTATAGAAATATACTGTGGAAAAACAACAAAGCTTTAGAAACTAAAGTAAATTAAAATGATTAAAAATGAAGCACAAATTCGAAAGAAATCAAATTAATGCAAGATCTTCACCCATTTTTAACGACGACTGACTATCTCTTACAAACAAATTATCTGTGGTACGTGTTATTTTTCTGGCAAGCAAACGTCTGCTCAATGAATTTGAATTCGTTGAGCAATGGCTTTCAAAATGGCTGACAGGATACTGAAGGAAAAAATCTACCTTGTAATTATTCTCAGTGAAACACTTAATGCCTCTTTACGACTCTTTTTATTTATTTCTTTTACTTACTTGACCTGTCTTGTGGTATTTTAGCTCACAGTGTCGTTTCCTGTCCAAGGTTTGACTATAGACATGGTGCTTTTTGTCTGTTTGATGGTCGATGTTAAAAGGGTGATCAAGAAAGGGCAAAGGTTAAGTCAACTTGGTTTTCATATAAGCTGCCCTCCTTTTCCCTCCCTCTCTGCCCCCCCCTCTCTCTCTCTCTCTCTCTCTCTCTCTCTCTCTCTCTCTCTCTCTCTCTCTCTCTCTTTCTGTATATGTATGTTCAAAAGTGGATCAAATCTATCAACTTGTCGAGTGGAAATGGCTCTACAGATTCTTCGGTGTTGGTCATTGAAGCTTTTGTCAGGATTGTCATTCACACCGTTTGAACCAGTGTTTACTAGATAGATCAGTGGCTCCCAATCTGGAGAGGTCCCCTCAAGGATGAATTTAGGTAGTCCAGGGGGGTAGGCCCATAGCTTAAAAAATAAAAGTTTATCAAATGTGTTCCTAATAATTTCCGCTTGCTTTCTTTGAGTAACAAATACACAGAAGCAACTGTGCAATTATAAAATTAAACTTATTTCTTTTCTAAAGTTGTCTAATTATACACAAAATTAAATAGTTATTTGAAAGTATTCGTTGTTGCATCTTAAATAGGAGGCGGAGAACTAGTAATCTTATTGACAAAAGTGGGGAATGGCCTTGAAAAAGTTGGTAACCACTGATAGATAGGTTAAAGAGTAGACTTGTGTTAAGTTCCTTTTTCAACTATAATGTTCCTACACAGACATGTTTTTTTTTTATATTATAGAGAATAATGCTGAAAATGATATATTTACTAACGCAATTGTTTTTTTGTTTTGTTTTTTTCAGATTCAATGTGAATAGAGATATAGTTTGTAATTATTAGAGGTTTTTGAGCCCTTAATAACAACGGTGTCAACCGAAAAAGTTGGTCAAATTGTGCGATTTCAGATTAGGGCATAATGCTGCTCAAACATTAACAATACGTGGAGTGAAACCATTTTTAGTGTGAACTGTTCAGCATTGGTTTAATTGGCTCAGGTCTTGAAATAAGGATAGTAATACTATACCTCCTGGAAGGCCAAAATCTATCCATGAAGATGAAGAATGATCTACATCAGTGGCCTACGACCAACGAACAACGAAAAACTTTATGACTTCAACAGCGACCATATCACACCATCGTACATCAATATGAAACGTCAAAAAGTTGGAAAACTGGGCCATATATGAACTGGATGGTATGCTCCATTACAGTTACAAACCCAGCACTGATTGTGTCTACGCTAAGAGAATAGAGACATAAAATCTTGCAGCATCCTCTATATTCACCTGACATATTTCTCTCACAGATTATCATCTTTTGGGGCATTTTGAATTAGATGTCTGTGGTAAAAGGTTCGAAAATAGGGAAGCCATAATTCGTGCTTTTACTGAATTAGTGACCACTTAGTATAACAAATATTTTTAGAGATGGCATCTTATCATTGAAAAAATGTTATTGCTTCAAATGGATCATATTTTGATTAAACATAAACCGTTTATTTTGTTTGTGTCAACCTTCACTTAATATTCAAAAAACGACATTCCACGTGTAACAACCTGCTAGATAGATAGATAGATAGATAGATTGATTGATAGATAGGTGCTAGTTGCCCTGCATGAAATGGACGTTTATGAAGAGGAAAATATTCTAGACGACACCCTACAGTTGTTTTCGAAATCTGTTCATTTTGAGCAAGAGATCGAAAAGTTGTCCTTGTCTCAATTCCACAACATCCTTTAAATTCTCATCATCAAGAACTGATCGAAGACGTCCTTAAGGGCCATTATCCAGGCTCATATCACCGGGACGAAATTTGTGGAACCAAAGTCTTGCTGTTCTTCTTTCTGAGCAAGTTCCCATTCCAAAGGCGAAATCGTTGTCCCGTGGAAGGTGAACAGCATTTTTACCGTGTTTCAACTCATACAAGAACAATACTCTGAGTTCCTTTGAGTACAGCCTCTGTAAGAACAAGGAAAATTTTCATGTCAAAACTGAGATGAGGAATCATGAGTTAAAAATTCAACAGAAAGCTCATGTCGTATAAGTAGTTGAATAAGTACAAATACATTTTTTGATTCGGAATTTGTCAAAATCACAACCATAAAGACAAAAGCCAAAAATGGTCATTTTATGTGTAACAACCTGATAGATAGATAGATAGATAGATAGATAGATTAAGATGGGTGGAAATATATGACTCACAGGTGATTAGACAAATATGAGATCGAGAAATCAATGAGAAAAAAAATGAAATAAATTAATGAACAAAAACAAACAGACTGATGAGAAGGAAAATGTGATGAGAACTAACAGGATCAATAACTAGGTTAATACATTAGCAAATTGGTCAGCAAGACTTGCTTGCTTGCTTACATTACGACAGACATCCAGCTTTGGCGCAAGGCCACAGGTGATGCCTACGATATTTACTAAGCTTGGCTTACTATTGCAAGATTCTCGATGCATGAGACACAGTGTAGCCAATTGAGCACTTTTCACGCAAAATTTAGCGCTTTTCGCGCTGAATTTAGCCTTTTTCTTGTTTTGAAAATGTAATATTTAACATTGTTTGTAGCCAACCCGTAACACTATTTTCCAGCAATTTTAGCCTTGTTTAACTATATTTCTTGCCCTTTCACGTAAATAAAGCTATTTTCAGCGATTGAAATGGCTGTGAAACGGCTTGGTGTTTTTGGAGCTTTTTTTCTGGGTCGATTTCGCGAAAAGAATCTGAAATAGGCAACACAGTCAGCAAGACTCGTAAGCTGGCTAACCATTTCACCATGACAGGCATCCAACTTATTAAGCTACCTTTTGTACAAGGCCACAAGTGATGCCTTTGATATCTACCAAGCTTAGCTCAGTATTGCAAGAGTCAACTTGTTTGGTATACACAGCGAAATTCAAATCGCTTCAGTAGTAATGGTCTATTAGAGACAGTCAACCAAAACCAAAGGTTTCGGTAAGTTTTCAGGTTGGTCCGGCTGGCTGGCTGGCTGGCTGGCTATGTATCTATCACTTATACAGGCTGCACCGATGGAGATAGAAGGCTGAAATTTCAAACATTTACTCGTTATTATGGCTAATAAAAACTTTTGTCGTTGTTGTTGTTTTAGGGTTTTTTTTCTTTGTTTTTCCTTTAATTCCTTTCCTGAGTAGAATTTTAGTGGGGATGGGGGTTCAGTTTGTAATTCAAGTTTATGCTAAATTCATCCTTTGGTTTGTGTCTTACCTTTTCAAAAATAATTGCGTCTTTCAAAGATCACTGTCCAACAAAAGGTGAGAGAAGTAACTTATTTGTTGATCATCCGTTTTCCCATGTTTTATCACCCCTAACATGACCTTTTCCCAAAAGACGTCGGCCACATGACGGTGTCGACTGAGTGACTAACCAGACCTTTTAGGTTAGCTTACTAGCGAGTCTACTAAGATATCAGTAGTCGAATACACCTACTCCAAAAAGCAATAGATACTCATTGCAAATTAGTGATTAATGTCCGTGTAGGTAGCCCAACGGTTGATGGTACGAAGAATTAAATCGGTGAACTGAGTTCGAATCTCGACTGACACAATTTGCATTCAATTCGCACTAATGCCCTATTGGAAGGCATGAATCTACTTCTCTGTTGCAGGGCCACTACTTATCATTCTAGCCGTTGAGTCATCCCGGCCAGAAATTCAAACGAAAAGAAGAAATAAAGATAAACACGTCCTCTTTTCACTCTATCGTAAAAAAAATTGAACATCGTCTCTCTCTTCCTCTCCTGTCCATCTTTCTTTCGCTCTATTGTAAAACGAAATAAACATCCTCCAATTGTCTCTCTCCCCCTCTTTCATTCTGTCTAAGAAAGAAATAAACTTCCTATCCCCCATATGCTCCTATATATATATACATATATATATATACATATATATATATATATATATATATATATATATATATATATATATATATATATATATATATATATATATATATATCCCTCTCTCACACACATTAATATAGACACACATACTTCCATCAACAATCATAAAAAGATAGTTTTTAGATAAACAGCTCGAATTTCTGACCGGAATGACTTATTGACAAGGATATTGACTTGTGCACCAGACAAGCTTCACGTCCCCGTAAATATTCACAATTGTTATAAACAAGAGCTGCATATCTCCATGGATTTTTCAAGAAAGGGAGACTAAATCATTGCATCGAGCGTTGTACGACACAGAGCACGTTTCGTTTTTGTTTTTTACAAGAATGCTCTCATATGTTGACCTTTTTTCACTTGTGTTTTTGTCCAAGTAAATCGACATCAGTACCAGATGTTAACTGTGCCAACAAAAGCACCTTCGTTACCCAAATACCCTGATGCTCTTATACCTTAGTCTTGCGTCAAACACGTTCCTTATCTTGATAGCTCCAAGTGAGTGCCAGTTCGAAAATCTCTTCAACCGGCTCTTTTGATCTGGGCTCAAAAATGATCAATTGTTATACAACACCGTTACTTGGCATCGAATCAATTGCTGCGTTGACAGGCTGCCATAAGAGCTGAATATTGGAAAGCTAGAGACGCCCAGGCGGTTCCCAGCACCTCCTCTCAGGCTTTCACACGCACACAGAGACACACACAACAATCTTTGAACATGCAAGTACATCACTGATGTCGACGAAATTCTCAGTTTGCGATCTGGATATCAGACAACAGAAAATCGAATGTCCTCAATTTGATTAATGGTAAAAGGAATATATATATATATATATATATATATATATATATATATATATATATATATATATATATATATATATATATATATACTCTATTCAGGGCTGAGCACTCTTTAAGTGAGGTAACCCGTTCATTGTAAGTTTATTCAATGCTCTTCCAACATGGAATGGAGCACTCTGATGGATGGGGAATATATACGATAAAATAAATATATCGCTTAAATTCAACCTCACTGACCGTCCAGTAGAGGGAGGATACCAGCCTCCGGGTCTGAAGCTGAGGTTTCGTGGTACTGAATGGGATAATGGATAGTCTATAGCTACACTGAAGAGTTATAATTCAACGAAACAGCTATCTGTGGATGAAACAATAATATATATATATATATATATAGAGAGAGAGAGAGAGAGAGAGAGAGAGAGAGAGGGGGGGGAGAGAGAGACACGTAATGTGATGATGGTTTTACAAAATAGTGTTGCAGTGAGTTGTATGAACGCTGGGTGCCCAGCTATCGTAAAATCTCTCAGTTAGAAACCGTCAATCGGAACTGTCAACATAGATTTCTTCAATTTTCAAGTTAGTCTGGCTGGTTGGCTGGTCATATATGTATCATGCATACAGGCTGCATCAATGGAGCTATATGGCTGAAAGTTTGAGCATTAACTTATTATGTCTACAGAAAACTTCTTTGTTTTTTTTTTCAAAATCCCCCCAAAAGATTTTCATTTGGAGTGGGGGTTCAATTTGCAACGTAAGTTCATCTTAAATTGGCCCCATATTTTGTCTGGTTGCATTCAAGCTTGTTTTGTTTTTGTTTTTTTGTTTGTTTTTGTTTCGTTTTTTTTGTTTATTTTTTCGAGATTCAGACTCTTCTTAGAGATCACTGTGCAGCAAACGAAGTAACTCATACATTGAATACGCATTTTTCCAATTGTTTAATCGATAACCCCCACCCCAACACAACACGTCGCCAAAAGCTGTAGATCATGTGACATTTTCTTTTTTGTGATTAACCAGACCTGTTGTATGGCTTTCTTTTTCTTTTCTTTTTTTTTCTTTTTTTTAAATTGTATGTCCGTCTTATATACTGTTTCTTGACGACCGGGTCTAGAAAAAAAAAGAGAAGAAGAATCGGAAACTTAGCGAGCGGAAAAGATTTAAACTTTCTCGCTTCTCGTGTAGTTTGGGGTCATTTTTGCAAAGGGAGTTTGGGGGGCTTTGCACTGTTGACCAGGGCTGCCTTCACCGACGTAAGTGTTTGTTTCCGTTGCGTACATCATGTCAAAACCATTGCCAGGAGTCTGCTTCCCGAGGATGGGCTGTGATCTTATCGGTCTATCACACGCGTTAAGTCGACTTCCATTGACTTATATAAACACGGAAGACAACGCTTGTCTCCAAAGAAACACACCATACACACATGTATACGTTTGCGTGCTTATATATATATATATATATATATATATATATATATATATATATATATAAGCATATATATATATACACGCATATATATATATATATATACGCATGTATACATACACGCATATATATATACGCATATATACATACACGCATATATATATATACACGCATATATGTATATATATATACGCATATATACATACACGCATATATATATATACGCATATATATATATGTATATATACGCATATATATATACGCATATATATATATACGCATATATATACACGCATATATATATATATATATATGCGTGTATATATATATATGCATGTATATATATATATATATATGCGCGTGTATATATATATATATAAGCGTATATATATATGCGCGTGTGTATATATATATATATATATATATATATGCGCGTGTATATATATATATATGCATATATATATATATATATATATATATATATATATATATGTGTGTGTGTGTGTGTGTGTGTGTGTGTGTGTGTGTGTGTGTGTGTGTGTGTGTGTGTGTGTGTACGTACGCACGAAGTCGCACACGTAAACAATTGCCCCTATTCACATACGGGATACTTACAAAGTCGCATCCGACAAAACTAGAATTTTTTTTTTGTAAATTTGAATAAATAATGTTTTTATTGTGATTTTATTCTCTGTTTCATGCCGTATGTAACATGAGAAATAGAGTTGGTAATATTCTTTTAGTAATAAATAAAATAAGCAGAAAAGATACGATGCTTTTCTTTCGTATCTTTTATGTCTATCACAAAGATTTGTTGTGAGATTTTAAATTAGCAAAAAAAGAGGATTTCAACCTTTAATTTGATTTTCTTCAAACACTTGACGAATCAAAATTATCTTTTTTTTTTCATTTATTGTATTTTATAATAAATCGAAACTTCCAATCTTCATCTCAAAATTCGTACATAACGGCAAGATTTGTTGGGATCGGTGGGAGTGGGTGTTGTCCGGTGAGGGCTTTTTTGTCATGGACTCTCACAAACAGAGCGAACTATCTCTGGGCCCCAAAGGCAGTGACCCAGCTGGTCTTGGCCGAAGCTCACGTTTACCTGGCAATAATACCTACCCTTGGGTGAATCCAATTCTCGCCCAAGCAATGGAAAATGAAATCTCTTCATTTTTTTCAAATCCCTCATTTATTTATGTATTCATTTTCTCTATTTCTACATTTGAATAAAAATCAAAAGAAATTCTTGAATAGATTCTTTAAACACTGCGATAAACATGGATTTTATTCCAACAGTACGACGGATATATTAGGATCATGCAAAATTTTTACGGAAAACATGAATCTGTCAAATAAACGGCATATCTTCTCACTGTTGACGGGCATGAAATTTTAAGAAACTTGAGAAACGACTCAATCTATTGTCGTTTTTCTGCATAAAGTTTCCAAGGAAAATACCATATGCTTTATTATTAGGAATCGTCAATCAAAAATATCACCAAAAGCAATGTAGGTATTCGATATGTTGGTTAATTGTATCCAACTGTTTAAACTGTTTGAAATTCAGACTTTTTTAAAGATCACTCCCCAACAATTGGCGAGAGAAGTAACTTATCCATTGGCCATCCCTTTTTTCAAAATTTTAGTTGTTTACCCTCAACAACAGTCTTTACCCCAAGATAACAAACCTTGTCTCGAAAAGCGAAAATAGCATTCTGCGACCCTTATAAAGACTGCATGCACATTATTTCTTTCTTTCCTTCCTTCTTTCTTTCTCTCTCTCTCTCTCTCTCTCTCTCTCTCTCTCTCTCTCTCTCTCTCTCTCTCTCTCTCTCTCTCTGTCTAAGGCGCCTATACCTTCCCCCTACCTAACTCCGACGACTTTTTTAAATAATTTAACAGTAATTTTTCTTTCGCTTTTCACCATTTCTGCTTACAAAGTAGGTGATAATAGCAGTTTGGGTAATTGTTCGGAATAGGTACATTAAAAAGTTTTTTATATATTTTGAAAGGGTAATAATTTGTCAACAGACGCTACTCCTGTTATTACTGAACGAACAAAAACAGGAATGTTTGGACATTTGAAACTGTATTTCATTAAATTCAACTACAAAGGAAATGATCAGGGTTAGTGTTTAGCATTAGTTTAAAGGTTAATGTTTAGGGTTAGGGTTATTGTTTATGTTGGGGTTTCGGTTGCAATTAACAACATAAAAAGAAACACTAAATACTAATCCTAGCATTAACCCTAAACCCAAAGCCTTATACTAATTCTAATTCTTAGACAAACCTTGAATTATATCCATTGTAGTTATATGTATTAAAAGTACAGTTTCAAATATTCAATGTTTTCTGCTTTCATTTGTTCCGTTATAGATTAATAACTAGCAACTTATCTTGTCTCCGTAGCAAAACATAGCAAAAAGTTTCAATGTACCAATTCCAAACAATTGCCGAAGTTTGAACTCACTATTAATGTCTTGAATGTACCCGAACAATACACTACAAGTTCCAATTCATGTCTTGGAATGATTAAGCACTTCTTGTTGGATATGAACGACATCTTTGATTACCAACTCTGGAAGCTGAGGACAGCGGTCTGCTCGCCACCGCTTTGTCCACTAGACACTTGCATCAGATTCCTGTGTGCCTGAGTCTGCAAAGATTCACAAGGACCGTTCACCCTCAGGAAACAGTCCGTGATCAGTTCTCAATAAAGAAAATAAAAAATAATAAAAAATTCTCCTAGCCGTCACTCCATCACGATCAATCCCCTACCCTCAGCGAGAGATAGAAAGTGTCACAGGGGTTCGGTCGTGTTTTGAGAGCCGCTAAATCAACCCCCGACCCGAATCAGTCGCAAGACCCGTCTGGACACCGTCACAACCACCATCATTACTAGCAAAAGTAACGGCACAATCTCACCCGGAAACGTCTTCCCTTTTTGCCCCCCCCCCCCCCCTTCATTCTAATTTCAATAATGAGTTGTTGACATGAACGTCAACTCTAGAGCATGACATCGGGACAAAACGTGATGGTGGCTAGGGTGCGATCTAGAATATAATTTCCTAATTGAAAATGGCGGAAAAGAACCCAAACCAGGTTTAAATCTTGTGCTTTGGACATTTTTTTTCTTGTTTGTTTGTTTTGTTTTGTTTTTTGTTTATTTGCTTTTTTTTGTTCAAAATTTGAAAAAAAAAGACTGATGAATTGTCTCTCCTCCGAAATAAAATTTTAAAAAAAGCAAAAGCGTTCCGCAAGAGATAAAGGACAAGAGTTTCACATTCCGCCCATCAAAAATATCCAATCTCAATCCAATACATTAAAATATATGCTTGCCCTCAGTAATACAAACTGACCCAATATGTAGCCTCACCAACTGAGACAAGACATTATCATTATTTTCCAATTAAATTAGATCTATATTAAATCGTTTCAGAGATTGCTTTTTTTTCCAGTAACCTCGTGTCTTTCCGAGATTTCTGACGATACTTCACTCCACTCAGCATGAGAGGAACGATTGTCAATTGATTTCTGGTCTTTATACAAGTATCAACTAATATAATGAACGGTGCGATTTTTCTGTTTGTTCCTCTCTGTGTAACAATGGTTTCTGCCTCTGGTGAGAGATAATTTTGCTGATAAAAACGTCTGCTACAAATATTTGCAACACTGGGCTTTTCCATTGAGGCGAATTCAATAGATTCTTTTCCGGAAAAAAAAGAGATCATCTCAAAAATTTGAATATATTCGTGAATTTTTCACGAAAATTAACTGGTATCGAAGAATACAATCTCTGTTTTTGAACAATAGGACTGGTGCCTAAATTATTTTCCCATTGAAAACGACACAAAAACAAAAAAGAAAAAAAACAAGGAAACATTTGTCGGTTGGAAATTTGTGGATTACATTGACATCTTTTGAAATGGAAGAAACGTCAGTTTGTTTTCTTTAAGTAGAAGAGGCAAACCTTTCATTGGATATTTCAAAGAAGAAAACCAGACGAGACAAAGCTTTCATCGGAGATATCAAAGGAGAATTACCCTTTGTTTCCATCAGTGGATTTTTTTTCCTTTTGGATCGTGTAATTCCGTCAACTCACGATTGTTTTCTTAATATGAGTTTTTGTCTTCAATATTTTTGGTGCGGTTCAAGAGTTTTTCCTAAATGAAATTCAGTGAGATAATTCAACAGTAGAAACATTTGAACATATATATTCACACACACACACACACACATATATATATATACACACACACACACACACATATATATATATATACATACATATATATATATATATATATATATATATATATATATATATATATATATATATATATAGAAACTACCTATTGCACGTACCCTCTCATACACATCCACTAAGTAGATTGAAATTTTGTCCGTCAATTTTGTGATAGCCAATATAATACTTGCTGTATTATATATTTGTAAAATATACTCATTACACATATAAAATATATATTTTTGTCAATATATATATATGTATATTTATATATGTATATAAAGTATACTTATAACATTGTTTTCCTCCAGGCGTAATCAATCTAAAGAAACAAAGTTTTAAAAAATAATGATAAACCTTTTGAAGTCATTCATTTTCCCAACGAAGCAAATTGCTTGATCATATGATTACTTTCTTATAAAATTACCTCAAATATAAGTACTTCTTCGACCATTCTCCTACATATAAAAGTATAGCTGTGTCGTTTATTTTTCCAATCGTTTATCATGAAAATTAAAGAAGAGAAATAACCCCAAGTAGGATACACCGCTATTGGTCGGACTTGAATGCACTAATTGTTTTATCATGAAAAAATCGTTCTGAATGCAGGCGTACTGATGTTGAGCAAAATTACATTCCTGTTTTCCGTTCACAACAAGTGCGGATAATAATACCTACATTTTCTTCCCTTTATTATTTTTTCATTCATGTTCTTTTTTCGAACGACGATACACTAAAAAAATATATATTTTACTCTCGAGGCACACCAATTCTTTGAATCAACGTACAGTAAAAAGAAATTAATGGGATGAAAACATTTCAGTTGTCAATGAATGGGTCATAGTGCTATGTTTAGATAAGATATCCCAACTTAGTCTTCAAGAGTATTTTAGACAAACGAAAGAAATTCATTCATCAAGTACAAAAGGCTTCAATTTGGGATATCTCTATGTCTCATCTTGCATAGCAGCTAGGTATGGATTAAATTCGATAATTAAAAAATGCATTTCTGATTGGCAAAATTTTACAAAAAAATTCAGATCAATCAACTCCGCCTATCACGATTTAAACTCAAATCTAATATCAGATTAAATTTAATTCAATCCTATATTCAAATTTAAATTCAACTAAACATCTGTATTTAGTTCCTTTTATGATTTTTTTCTCATACATTCTTCGTTGATATACTTAGCCTAACCCTTGCATGACCGTTGCCCTCTTCTACGGTGTGACTTTGAAGGAAATTCTGACAAATACTTTTTAATCGAAGGAAAAAATGCGAAACCATTGGTAAAGCTTCTAGATCAGGATACTGCTTGAGCATTACCTCTCTTAAACAAAAAAAAAAAATGACAACATTAGAGAAAAACGGGGGAAAGTAATTATATCAAATATTAAACCTAAACATATACGTACCCCTCGTCCCTCCTTCTTTTCACCTATCGATGAAAAAAAGTTGAGATCTCGCAAAATCTTGGGATAAAACCACTAGATTGGCAAAGCTGTGGTTGAAGCAGGACAGACATGATATTTGTAAAGGACGTGTTCAGGACGTGAAATACGTTTACGCATCCAGAAAAAAAATTACACCGCACATCGGAGTGATAGTTACCGAACGCTATTCTGTTACAGTGACCAGTTTACAAACTACTGTTTTAGACCAACGATTCATGTTTTTTCTAATATTTATTGTTCGCTCTGTTTTATAATCAACCAAGGAACAAAACATTAATAAAGTGCAATGGCGGACAGGAATTATTGTAAGAAGTTAGGCGCAATTGTTGGACTACTGAAAGCGATCTTGTCACGAATTCTCTTTGTTGTCCATGGATTAATCTGTATTTGGAGGTTATTCGTGGTCAAACAGGAACCGCTCTACTTGTGTATGGTGTTAACCCTTGCACTCATAATTCTGGAAATGGTTGTCACCCTGAAGGTTAAACATGGCACCGAATGGGCCTGGTAAGTGAAAGTTTATTTTACTTTTTTATTTGACTTGAGTATTTCAACGATGAAAAACCCATTCCTACCCAATTCCAATGAACCTCGTTAAAATAGATTCCATTAAGACGGACATCGGATTAGACGGACGACAACTGTGTCAAGAGTGTTACCAGAAAGATCACTGCAATCATTCATAGTATTGTATCATAACTGGACCACTTCAAATTACCATTAATGTATATAATGTTTTTTTCAGAGGATTCAGATCCTCATTAAATACACCATGGCTAATTAATCTCGTTATATGTTAAATAATTTCATAAAATATACATGCTTTATATAATTATATGATGCATCATGTTCAATGTACAGGGTGTATCAGCAACTCTTACGGACTTTTGGCAAAAAATGAAAACGTCCCTCAATCAAAATCTATTAATTTAATCATAATAACCATAGTGTTGTTAATGAAAGAAAGATCGTAGTTTTTTGGTTTTTTTTGATAGATCGGTTAATTATAGTAGAATTGATGAAAATTTAGTCAAAAACGTAAACATGGCCTTAATCAGCGCAGAAAACCTCTGTGAGTACACAAACGTATTTTTTTACGACTAACCTCATGCAATTTGCTTAAAGTTATAACAAAAATTAAACTTTCTAAGAAAGCATTGAATTATTACACGACGTTTTAAAAGAGCGTAAATATATCCCGTGAGAGTTGCTAGTTTATCTACTTTCCAATATCGTACACGGTATCAACACCCTACCATCGGAAAATTCCACCCATATTAATCCGCTATAACGAGGGCTTACTGTATAGCAAAAATACGAAGTGCAAAAGGTTTTTCTTCGGAACTTATAATTCATTTCTGACAATTAAGTTGGAAGAGGTATATGTATTCACTCATGTCTTTCTGAATTTCCACCCGATTTCTCCAACACTTCTCAACGGTCATCAATGAAATTTTCTATCCGGGTATGTCATGGGGTAAGAAAGAAATAGTTGAATTTAAGAGAGGATCTCGGATTTTTTTTTCTTCGTTTGAGAGGTATTCTTTCTTTACTTCTTTTTCATACATTTATATATCAACCCATGTTTGTCCACACAATATCTTAAAAATGTCTCTATGTATTGCGATGACATCATGTGAAAAAGTGAACCATGTCCCCCCCCCAATTAATTAGATTCTGGAGCGGATCCAGAATCATTTTTATAGTTATCTACCCTGCGCTGTAGCTTTATATGAACTGATTCTCATTCGGTTTTTAGTGAGGGTGGTTTGTGCCCATCCATGCGCTCTCAGAGTGCTTTCTACTTTCTCGAATGCTTCAACCCAGGTTACCAGTGATAGGCGTCTGCTACAACTTTTTCCAAGACGAGGTTCATGACAAAAGGATACATTTTGGGGGTCCGGGACACAAAAGCATATATTCGGTGAGAGCTTACAATTTATTTCCGATTGTACTATTATTAGGTTGATCGGGTCAAAATTTCCTATGGTTTGCAGGACCCCAATTAATGTATTTTCTGAAAGTACACGGATTGAGGATCAGAAAGCGTTTTTTTCTTTTTTGTTTTTTTTTTCCCCAATTGTTCATCTGGGTTATGTACGATAAGAGTTTATGATGGAGATAAAATCAGCAAAAATAAAATGCAGTTCATAAACAAAATCACAGATAAGTTTGGTGAAGAATCCACTTCCTTTCTGATAATAGTCTGCTCTCAACTTATGTTCTATAAATTGTCTGCATGTGACAATGATTTTGTTTAGTAGAGAAATAAAAAAATAATTTACAAATTCTGGAATTTTTATTCTCCAGAGATGACTTTCTGAGTAGATTGCTTATCTCTCTACCCCTACCTACCTACCTATCTACCTACCTATCTATCTATCTATCTATCTATCTATCTCTCTCTCTCTCTCTCTCTCTATATATATATATATATATATATATATATATATATATATATATATATATATATATATATATATATATATATATATATATATATATATATATATATATATATATATATATATATATATATATATAAAGGTAAATTGCCAGTCGCGATATATGATTAAGAAGAAGAAAACGTCTTTATTCAAGGGAATAACATACATTCAAAACGCATTCACTGTAGGAGGGGGTGTGATCTTATCTTGAAGGTATTTTTCCGCCCATCTTGCGCACCCTCCCCCCCAAAAAAGATTATAAGTAGAAACAAACTTTTTTCTACTTCAATCCTTACCACTTATATAGAAAATAAAAAGCAAACAAGCACAAAACAAAAAGAAAAAAACTAAACTTATTGACTTCAAATGTGGTACAAAATCATCCAATAGAAACATTAATTCATAAATTAATAAACGAATGATTCGCCCAGTAAATCAGAAAAAAAAACGCACCAACAAGATTTCTGACGTACTAACACTCCAGCCAGAACAGAGAAGAAGCAGTTAGTCAACAGGTAAAATAATAAATAATTTCTACGTTTTCCTTAAATATTGTTTACAACAAATTAATAAACCGTAAACAAAAACTGTCACCTGAACTATCAACATAGGTTTCTGTAGTTTTCAAGTTGGTTGGCTATGAATATACGTATATATCATGCGTAACGACTGCAATGACGGAGCTAGGGGGCTGAAATTTTTAACATTAGCTTCTCATTATGTCTGTAAAAACCTTTTTTTATCCAAATCTGAATATATTTTTAGTGTACAGTTTGCAATGTAAGTGTATGCTAAATTGAGCTCAAGTTTATGCCCGATTGTTTAGGGAAAACTTTTTTCTACTGAACACTATACGACAAAAAGCACGATTAATTCTTACTATGTTTTAATTCATCACCCCCACACGACATGCTGCCAAAAGACATTGGTCACGTGACAGTTCCTATTGAGTGACTCGCTCGACCTGGTGGGGCTCTCTTTTAGAAATTTTATGAAATTTTTGGCTTATAAAAATAAAATAAGACCCACTCCTTGATTTACGGACCTTCCCTAGGATTTGCCACATCTCTCTATCGTGGCCGTTGTGAAGACAATATTTCCTAAATCCGTCTAGTTCGTCTCGCCATCTCATATCCTACCGGCCTTGGTTCTGCGTTTGATCCCTAGGGATCCATCTTATCAGTCGTCATATCGATTGGTTGTCCGCTATTCTTGCAACATGGCCAGCCCATCGTCATTGGAGTTTCCTAATGGTTTCTATGGAACCTTGGGCTCCTGTTTTCCCCTGATATACTGTGCTGTCTTGTGGTGTCTCCATGTGATGTTGAGAATGATTCTCTCATGTGCACATTGCATGCTTCTCAGTTTGTGGGTCTGCCTTTTGGTTAGGTTCCATGTTTCAGCTCCATAGGTGCCTATCGGGTGAATGCATTGGTTGTATACTCTTTTCAGGATTTTCTTGTTCTTGAGGGTTTTGTTTGCTCTACCGAAGGCTTGCCATCCTAGTGTGATTCTTTGCTTGATTTCTTCTTCTTTTGAGGATGTAATGGAGATTCATTGTCCTAGGTAGATGTAGTGGTCTACTTTGTCCATTTTTGATTTTGATCACTGTGCGTTTATTCCCGACATATCGGTTGTACATGATCTTTGTTTTGCTGAAGTGCATGTGAAGGCTTTTTTTTTTTTTTTTTGGTGGAAGGAATTTGAATGAGCTCTAATGTAGTTTTAACATGATTACATGATAATACACCTGTACCCTGACTTACGACTAATTCGACTTGTAACCATCTGTTCATACTAAAGAGATGCATGGATATTAAAAAAATTTAAATTTTACAAAATATCTATAAATATAAACATTTACCTGGTCGTACTTGTGTATTTGAGATATAAAAGAGCAAGGGTGTATCATATTTACGCTTGTACATTGAGAAACTTATATACTACTTAAATACTATAAATATAACTCATCGTTGTACGTGTGTATGAGATTTAGATATAAGATATCATATAAATTAAATCACACTTCTACATCAAGAAAAACATTATTCAGAATTTGACGAAGGGTCAGTTATATGAAAATGAAAGATGCGTCATAAACTGAAATAAAAAGAATACAATAATATTTGTCCGACTTACGACCATTTCGAGATGCGACCAACCAGTAGGAAGAGAGCCCGGTCGTAAATTTGGGAGCAGGTGTATAATGTGAACAGATTTGTAGGGGGTGACAGAGGGATAGTTTGAGATGATGGCATTTAGAATGAGACAAAGATTATCGAATATTCTATGAATCATTTTTGATATTACTGTTGTTTAACTCTTACTGAGTTTTGTCTTCATTTTCCTCATTTAACAACAATGACAATTTCAGATCTCCGGTTAAGCTTAAAAAGCAAAAAAGTTCAAAATCATGGATAGGGAGAGGGAAGCGAGAGAGAGAGGGGGGTGAGAGAGAGGGTGGGAGAGGGGAGATTCTGTTCCGGTATCATTAATCAACATCACAATAAATTGTTACAATTATTACTTTCAGAGTTTATCATTTTTAATTAAATAATCTAAAGAAAAAAATAATATACTGCATACATCGTCTATTTACATCCGACGTGAAGGCCTTAATTTCAATAATTAAATATAACGATTTCATTTTATATAATTCAATATTTCAAAATTATCTTTTTGATATATTCTACTAGCGATAATACCCGGCATTGGCAGGGGAAAAATAACTGCAAATTTAAGAATACTGTTTCTCCTTCTTTTAGACCCCTGAAATAGAAATAAATGTAAAAAAAAGTCCCCCACCCTCGCTTTTTGATTCTTGATCCTTCTCACTATTTTTGACATCTGGGAGTGAAAAAAAAACGTTCACGCTCAAATTTGACCTCTGAAAGTGAAAGAAATATTCCCCTTGACTTGGACCCCTAAAAGATAAATACAAAATATCCTCCATCCCCATTTTGACCTCTAAAAATGAAAATAATGTCCTCCTTTATTTTGATCCCTGAAAGTGAAAAGAAGTTCTTTCCAGAATTTCATTCCTAAAACGAAAAAAAATGCCCCCTTAATATCGAAAAATGAAAGTGAAAAAAGTTCCCCATCGATTTTGAACCTTGAAATGGAAAAAAGTCTCCCTTTGAAATAAAATCTCTTCGGTGTTAACACCTAAAATTGAAAGTTCTTCTCTAACCCTCTTCGAATTCTGTGTTCTTTAAAAATGATTAACATGTAAAAATAAAACTAATAAAAAAATTAGTGTTGTCATAATACCAAGTTGTGTGAAAAAAACATTTCTAAGAATCGATAGATAAATTCTGATATGGCATTACAAGGTCTTCCACTGGAAACATAAACAGGGGGTTGAGAATCATAGCTATGTAATAAAACAACCACCGCCTCAAACCCCTTAAACTGTTACAAATCAAATCGGATTTCTTGCATGCTCTGATCCAGTAATGGATACCTTCAATCATTAGCCCCGGCTGCGATACATCATTTGAGAGGAGAAGAATGACACAGTCACAAATATGTCCATTTCTTGGGTACACACTGTTGCGTTGAAAGTGACGAAAAAGGGCCGAGAATAAACAAGATAGGATTTTTTTGTTAAAAAAATATAAGTATAGATAAACTGTACAATTTTTGAGATCCGTTTTCAAATCTTTTCACGAAGTTGATTATATAAAAGCATTGAATTGCGGGGACGATTTTATTTTTTATGCGCTTTGAAGGGAAATAATCAACAGGAAGGATTGTTTTAAACAAATATTTCACAAAAAAAACAAGACGTCCTATTTCTTTTTTTTTTGATTGTAGGAAAAACAGTCATAGTGAAAAAATTAGATTGTCAAGTAATTATCAATATCTTCTTTACGTGATTTTTTTCAAGCCATTCACAAAAGTTATGACGTGTTTTTGCTCTATGACGTTTTTCCCTACATTTTCCCACATAATCGTAATTATGCCTTTCTTCCCGGGACTTTTTTCCCATGACTTGGTCACCGATTTTCACCTCAAACCGTGAGTGATGGAATTCACAACAAGCAAATTTCAATGAACGCACAGATGCTACACTGTGATCTCAGGCAGAGGACAGGGGAGCGATATTGTGACCCCAAGCAGCACATACAGATGTCCTGATCCTAGACTGAAGTGCCGATCCATACGTAAATGATCCATCATTTTCAATAGGTACTGTAACAGTATATGATAAGAGCCGTGTCAGTAGCAGATATCAGACCCTCTCTCTTCCCACCCTATCATCAAACTACTCTTCCTTCTCTCCCTGCCCTCTTCCTATCTTCTTATTGACTACCCACTTTATTTTCTCCCCTCTCCCTTCCTACCATGTCAGCCAAGCCTCATGACAACTCTCAGCGAATCAACGGTTCATGGACTAGTAGATAAAGCTTCGTTCTGATTGCGCAAAATTATCAAGATTTTGTGTATTTCATTCGTTGGAAATATTTTCACACCTCAATTGTTAATTTCAAAAACTTATTACGTCAGCACTGACCTGTCGTGACCTTTTACCTAAAAAATACATGGCACCACCCCTTTCTTTTTTCTTCTGTCTTCCCCTTCCTTTGTTCGACTCCTCTTTCTCTTACGTTCATTTTCTTTAAGGACTTTCGAATTCAGTTCATGGCTTCAAAAACCAAAATTACAGGTTTTGATAAACAAACTATCACACAAAAAAATTTTTTTTTCAAAAAAAAAAGAAAAAAACGGGTCTGGTTTGTCACCCAAAAGAAATCCGTCACCTGACCAACGTCTTTTGGCAGCATGCTGTGTTTAGTGTGATCAATTAAAACATTTGTAAGAAAAGTTTGATCAGTGGATTTTGTTGAGACTAAAAAAACTGAATTTTCAACAAAAAAGCCTGAATGCTAGTAGTTTAGCATAAATTCACATCGTAAACTAACCCCCCCCCCCTTCAAGAACCTATGTAGGGGCATATTTGTTTTCTTAAAAACAAACTTTTTTTGTTGACAATGAGGGATCAATGTTTAAATTCTCAATCCTCTGCTTCCATTAGTGTGGCCTGGACGCGTGATATATACATATATAACCAGCGAGCCAGATATCTAGCCAGCTACACCAATTTAAAAACTGACATAACTCTATGTTGACAGTCTTGGTTGGCGGTTTCTAAAATAACAACAGGATTTTTGTTCCAACCTAATTTTTTTATGAGACATTATCTTTTTCGAACGGCCGAAAACAAGCAATACGAGCGCCCATAATATATATGATATGTCGCTTCGGGTTTGTGCATACACTTTAAAAAAGATATTTAAAAAGAAATGGGAAAGATGCAATAGAGAGAGAGAGAAAGAGAGAGAGTTATCTAATAGTTTTTTTTTCTCGTCATAATGGACCAATGACGTCAGTGACCCTGCTGACGTAATCAAGAGCGAACGCTTGACTTTCAGTGATAGGAGAGCATTTTCAAGATGACAAAAGAAGTCATCAAAAAGATGAAAGCGATTCTCTCAACCTCAGCAATATGTGCTTACGTGCGTGACTTGCCGTTTGGGTAATAGTTAACGAACTTGTGCAGGCGTAAGTATATATATATATATATATATATATATATATATATATATATATATATATATATATATATACATATATATATATATGTATATTCTTGTATGCATTCTTGTATGAATAGAACCGTGGGTGATATATATATATATATATATATATATATATATATATATATATATATATATATATATATACATATATATATTTATACATATATATATATATATATATATATATATATATATATATATATATATGTATATATATATATATATATATATATATATATATATATTCTTCTCTAAATAAGCCTTCTTCTCCCTCTTTATATACAAAAACACTTCTATCTATCTCTCTCTCTCTGCCTCTCTCTCTCTCTCTCTCTCTCTCTCTATATATATATATATATATATATATATATATATATATATATGGAATGGACGTATTTGATCTGACAGGATGAATTATAAAATGCGTTATATCATGTAAAAACTCATTTGAAACGATCTCCCGTCGTTATACGGTAAATATATCATTCAACTTAGACAACGTACATAGAATAAATAATTAAAGAAAATGGGGCTGCCCTATCGGTGGCCGGTTCAATTTATACAGCAACCCCGTTTTCTTCAATTCTTCATTCTATTTACGTTGGCTGTATGTATGGAGACTCTGACTAGTTTAATGGAGTGTCTCGTGTCGTCATCATAGTAATAAACCAACAACTGATCCATGTGTTTTAAGGCGTGTTGTAGCACAACCTTATCCACTATTCCTAGATGCAAAGCATAAATCCCTAATATCCATAATTCCGATACAACGGACCCACACCATGCCCAGAAATACAACCCTGCACCACGACACTCCTGTCCCTGTGTTCAACTACCCTTCTTCTCATGTAACTCCGGCCATCAGACACGAAGATATTAAATTTCGATCCACCTTTTCATATCACTTTAGACTACTGTCCCCAAGCTCCATTCATTATTCCTTTGGAGAACTAGACGTGTTCTTGCCTATTCTCTGGGGGAACTTGTGGCTCTTTGATGAACCTTTTGATGAGTCTTTTTGGCGATTTTTTTATGACGTTTAAACCTATTTTCAAACCCTGCTTTTCACTTACATCATTTCTTATGTGAAGGACAGTTGGTTTCCTATTGCCCATTTTCGTCGAGAGTCAGTGAATATACCGATCTAATCGTATTGATATTTTTTAGGTCCTCTAAATCAAATCTGAGCCTATCTGAGTTTCGGGACTGGAAAAGCAAGCATCTTTATCAATATAGTTTTTTTTTCTATTGATGAACGTGCAAATAATCTATCAATCTGTTCATACCTTCTAATTTGAACTCATGCTCCACACGATGATACTCTTGTCCCCGTTGTTTGTGAAATAAGTGACTGGAGTGACACAAGATGATTTTTTGGAAAAAAGCTTTTCAATGTGTTTAGTGTTTGAAGCCGTTAGACCTAGACTATATATATATATATATATATATATATATATATAGAGAGAGAGAGAGAGAGAGAGAGAGGGGATACAGAGATGTCACTTGTCACAAAAAAGCCACGTCCCCTCAAAGAAAGGGTGAGAACCCATCTAGTTCGCCCGAGAGCATAATGAATGGAGCTTGGGAACAGTAACCCAAGGTTGTTCTGTAGATTCTTATCATATTGTAAGCTGATCTTTTCCAAACTTCCAACTTCGAAAGTTATTGCCCAGTGTGCACACTGAAACGGATATAGCTGTTCAATCTTCATCCTGGTTTCTGCCGTCAAGCAACGTCTTTCACCACAATCATGACAGAAAAACAGGTCAGATTGGACTCAAGAGAGACCATCAAGTGACCAACGTCTTTTGGTAACAAGAAATGGATATATAATCCGACAGAAATAATTATAAATGCGTTATATTACTTTGAAACCCTATTTGAAATGATCTCCCATTTTATATCATCTCTTAAATTGTTTATTCTATTTACACTGTGTAGGCCAAATAATGCATTGACTATGTAATAACAGGAGATCATTTCAAATAGATTCGAAGTAATATAACGCATTTATGATATATATGTCCAAAATGGAGGGTTCAATTATGTATGTATCGGTACAGAGGACACTGAAGCTATTTTATTGCGTAATTTCTTTTTTGATAATTCAAGTATCCTAATCCAACTTGAACTGTTTCAAGGTGCAGTCAGACGTAAAGTTTTGAGAGATTCTTTAATGTAAACTATGACGTAATGGTCATAATAGGATGGTAAATTAATCAATGAGATATTTCAGCGACAAACATGCAGTATATATTTGCATATATGTTCATTCAGCGAAGAACAAACAAAAATTTGCATATGAATTCATTATATGTATATCAGTAACATATGTATGTGTTACAATATATATATATGAGTGTGTGTGTGTGTGTGTGTGTGTGTGTGCGTTACCTACCTAGTGGTACTGAAAGGGATATCGAGTCTATATCCACACCGAAGAGTCTTGATACAACGAAACAACTGTCTGTGGATGAGACAATTATTAATTATTTATATATATATATATATATATATATATATATATATATATATAAATATATATATATATATATATATATATATATATATATATATATATATAATATATATATATATATATATATATATATATATATATATATTCTTATAATTTTTCAGGGTTGAGTTATGCATGAGTGAAGAGTGATTGATATCAGGGATAGATGTATATGTGAGTTGACAGAGACTGAGGGATCAGTGCTTTATGGTGACTCCGAGTTTCACACTGCTACGATCTTAAAGCCATGTGTTACTCCTAGTACAGCACTCCTTATATATATATATATATATATATATATATATATATATATATATATATATATATATATATATATATATATATATATATATATACATCGTTCAAGGTCGCAGCGGGGGAATGCTTATGGGATAGGTTAAACGTGATTTTTATTATTTCAACAAAATGATTATTGTTTTTTTAGTTTATAGACGGTTTTATAATTTGCAATGTTGGCTTGAATAAAGTTTCAGTTCATAAAAATGTTGTATGAACAAGTTTGAATTAACCCAGCTCGGGTTTAAACAATTCTGCATAGTGAAATAAACAAGCTGTAATGCAAAGCCTGAGATGGTTGATGAAATGAATATAAATTCACCCAAAATGGAGATGTATATTGTGTTAAATCTGAAGGGGGAAATAACTGGGACGGGTGAATATTGCTCAAAAGCAAGACATTATCAAATCAGACTCAACTACCCCTCTGTTGAGAAAGTAAGCAAACGTTCGTATCAAATAAGGTAGTGTGAACAGATTGACAGGTTATGTGTAAGTGGATCAAAAGAAAAAAATATATCGTTGACAATGCTCGATTTTTCAGTTCAATTCAGGGCGATTGTGAACCGATGGCTGGGGACAATAATCGTAAAAATATTCTTAGTGATTGCAAATATCATTCTAAATCTATGAGTCATTTAAATAATTATAAACTTTTTAAGTGATTTGGTGCGTGTGACATAGAGATTGCTATTGGAGAGTCTGCAAAGCTTGAAAATTGACGGCATATCGAATAAGTTGGAAAAAAATCGACAATACATCGAACGCTGCATTATATCTTTGCGAGAAAGGACAGCCATTGTGCGGACATGATGAAAGAAGAAATACAAAAGTAATTATTGTGGGTTATTGCATTGTTTTACTGGAACAGATAGCGTCTTTGTATCAAGACTTACGAGTGCAATGAAAAAAAAAATGTTTTTATATCTATAATTGATATCGTTACAACTGATGTAATTCGAACTCAAGTTGAAAGTGCTTCGCTTATTTCAGTGCAAGTTGACGAAACTAATGACTATGCAATATCTGGTTCTCTATTACCTCTATCATGTACGTAACAAATGCAAAATAAATAAAAACTCTCAAGGATTCTATTATGTAAGCGATGATAGAAGTCATCAAGGTCGGCTGATGTGATAGAAATTATCTTACACTCTTTGGACGAAACGGGTTACGAACAAAATTAAAGTAGACACGATTTAGATACTGTGATTCCATTCATTGTTACACACATAGACCCAACATAGTTTTGAACAGAAGTGCTGAGAAAGTTCAATTAGAACATTGCTTTTACATTCACGCAGCTTTAGTAGATGTACATCTTCCGGTAGATAGTGAAAAGGTGTCTTCAGAGATTTTAACATCAACATTCTATCACTTGGTGATAGAAGATGGTATGACTTTATAAAGTTTAAGTCAAGAAATGTCATTTTAAACTTACTTCATAAACAGGGTCTTCGTCGATGATTTTGGTCCCCCCAAAAGCCCCCTTCAAGGCATCAACTGCATACAACCACGGACTATTGACACTAATTGCAGTCAACAAATGCGAAAACAATGAATCAACCTGAACTGATGTTAGACAATGGAATGGGAACATTCCCGGGCGTTCTTTGTTTGGGTGTTCTCCGCCTCGATGATCAAAACTGCACCCATTCATCGCCTGAAGACGGCTGTAAGGTATAACGGCCGGAACGTTGTGCTAGAAAGATTAACCAAGATGAGGACAGAAGTCAGAAAGAAGCTTTTACATACTGTTAGACTTATTCAGCTTGTTCTTGATAATGCCTGCAACTTCGGTTTCAAAAGGAAGAAGCATCGAAACTTTGGACACGATTTGATCATCTTTAATATGCAAATGGCTTGCATTTCCATTGAGGAATAGATATTCATCGATTTAAAACGAAAAAGGAATTACTCCACGAGATATTTGAGAGAAATTATTATAAAACCAAGGCGCACGGAATTTATGTTTAAATAAAGTCAACGTATATTTATAATAAAAAAGTTATGCAATTTTAACGTTTTAATGCATACTTAATCGTAAACTAAATTTTGATTGAAAATAGTGCAAAATTGGAGTCGCATTAATGAGCGAGAATCGCCACTTGTGTGCGGTTTTTGAAACTGAGCGTTAAAGATTTTTTTTTAGAAATATCATAAATCAAATACAGTCCCAAATTACGATGTTATATCATGCAAGTCAGTTATTTTCCGATCGCTGCTAACGTATTGTGTTCAGAGTTTTCCATGTTTACACAGAATTGGATCTAATAACTATAATTCAATCTTGAGTGCTAACTTTATTGTGGGGATTATCAGCTAAAGTTAAACAAAAGAAAATATAAGTATCCAACATCAAATATCAACTTTGAATACTGGTGAGGAGAGTGTATCCGATCAACAGAGCTAAGAGAGGCGATAGTAAAAATGCCTGTACTTTTTTAAATCCCCGAAACAGGTCCGTGGCTAAACAGCTTATGATCTCCACGATAACGTACAGCATCACAATCCAAATTTAAACAACAATAATGAAATTTAATATTCTGTGTTTAATGCAAAAACTTGGTACATTAACAAGGATTAGAAAGTAAATGACTCGCACGACATGACATCGTAGGATGATTTTGAGGACTGTTCGTATTAAGACTACGAAATCTCTAAACTAAAATTCTTTTTCAGCTAAAGTGTAAATTTTATGACTATATATATATATATATATATGTGTTTGTTGGCATGATGAGTTATTAACCCCTTTCACTTGAAAACGTACACTGACTTCCTCACACCAGGATATCTATGCACGTGTGCAGATACTCAGAACATAGTGTTCTTTCGGTTTCCAGATAATTTGTTTACAAAAACTCTTCTCGTGGTTTTCTTTTATATGAAGAGATCGTTCTAATCATTTTCTCATTTATTTCGAAACTTCCAAGAATCACTTCAACTTTAGATGATTTGTTCGAAAAATATCAAAATGGAGGCGTTGGCTTGACGCTTTGATCAATGTTGCTTACTCAACAAATTATTTTCCTGCTGGTTGACCGCCAAAAGCACTAAAAAGTGCTAAACGTTTTTTAGTTTGTTTTTTTTTTAAACACCCAAAATGGTCATAAAAAGAAACACTAAAAAGAGTCATAAAGTTATCAAATGATGGTCAAAAAATGGTCGAAAATGGCCGAATTGCTCGCGTTAATTTAGCGATTTACGCTCCACCAAAAACGAGAAATGCGCTCGATTTAGTTGTGCAAAGCGTTGAATTGGCAACCCTGGCTTTTATAAGCAGGTGGCGCCCACTTAACAAGATGAAATTCAATCTTATAAAAAAAAAAACTTTTGAAAGAGTTCCAGGGATCCATTTAATTGAAATGCAATTTTAAAATGGTGTGACTTCTAATACACACACGCGTTTGTGTGTGTGTGTGTGTGTGTGTGCATGCGTATGTGTGCATTCTTCTATGTGTATTCATGAACTGGAAGAAGGCAATTATCGATGGTATTGCATAAGAAATGTATATAAATCACAATTAATATCACAATTGTTACTTATATACATTTTTATGTTTTTTTATGTTTTAGTTTGCCATAAACCCTTTTTTTTTTCTTTACAGATACTTTAAAGGATTCTCTTTTTTAATTCAAAACTTTTCAGAAACACTTCAAGATCAGAAGATTCGTTTGAAAAATATCTGAATACCTAACGGCGGCGTTTCTTCTACTCTTTGATATGAAGTCGGCGCCCACTCAACTTGATGAAAGTCAGTCTATGAGATTAGAAGAAAAAACTCTTAAAAGAGTTCAAAGGACTCATTTAATCGAAATACATTTTAAAATAATATGGCTTCTAATAGATCAAAGCATAATAGCTGATGATCCCCACAATATAATTAAGCAAATAACATTAGGGTCCAAATTTAAATGATAGTTACAGAATCAAATTTTGTATGAACACATAATATTCAGTATAGTCTAGAAAGATTAACAGCTTGAAATACTAAATATATATTTTTTCTAATTCTCAATCTTTTTTGTGTGTCATTCCAGTCACTTGTTTCCCAATAACTATTAATATAATTCATGTAATTTTCTTCGGTGTTTTTAGGTCCAACACAGACTTTGATATTATGATACTATTATGAAGTTGTTTCTTGTTGGGATATATATATATATATATATATATATATATATATATATATATATATATATATATATATATATATATATATATATATACATATATGCGTGTGTGTGTGTGTGTGTGTAGAAAGAGAGGGAGAGAAAGGGAGATAGAGAGGTGGAGAGTGATAAGTATTAGTAATCCACAAGAAGGGTCCAATAAATGTAAGAGATAAGTGAGAAGTAATGAAAAGCTACACTGGTTGGAGATTATCTTATACTTGATAGAAAATGTTTGTTATCATAGTTGTATTCGTATTTCACAAACCACTTTGAACACAAACCCTTTTCACTGAATGTCCAAGTTATTAAACCTAAAATAATCTCCGATCAACGTGGCTATTCATTACTTCTTACTTAACGCACACTTAGGTAGGGAAATTCGTCCATTATAAGCTACTCTAGCTATGCTCTTCCAACCCTGGAATGGAGCACTCTGGTGGATGGGGAATTGTGCACAAGTAAATATATCACTCAATTCAGTCCTACTGATCGTCCAGATCTGTGTTGGGCAGGGGTAGAATGTCAGCCCTTTGGGTCTGAAGCAAAAGTTTCGATCCTACCTCGCGGTACCGGATGGGATATTGTATAGTCTATGGCCACACTGACGAGTTATAATACAATGAAACAGCTGTCTGTTGATGTCACAATTATTTATATATATATATATATATATATATATATATATATATATATATATATATATACATATATATATACATATATATATATATATATATATATATATATATATATATATATATATATATATATATATATAACATGCAAATTGAATGTCTATTACAGCGGAGACTTCTCTGCTTCAGTATACAAGATTATTCAAACAGATCTGTATGAATATATATATATATATGTGTTTTCATAGCCGTGGCAAGCCCGCCCCATATCCCTCATGGGGGGGGTAAATGCTGGAGAGGCTCTGAATGACAAAGGACCTTAATGATCTTCCATACAAGATCCTAGTAAAATATAGTTTGAATTGAAAATAATTAAAGTATATATTTTCTCCCTAATGTATTTTTTATGAAGTCTCAAGAGCAACATACTAGAATTCCCTAGAAATCCTTGTTGAAATTCCAAGATGGGGGCCATTGTACAAGATGGCTTCTCATTTTACTTCCATACTTGGTTTGTTGCCAGGAAATCTAACTTTTGTACAGATGACAGGATAAATCGTGATGAAGAGATTATTTTCTCAATTTTGTGGTGCCTCTTGTCTGCTTGTATCTGTTGTGCAGAAGAAATTAAAACCCAAACTGTGAGGATAGGTATTCCAGCATACACTCTTTTTAGTCTATCAGGGAGTAGAAGTATCTTCGGATAGAGGATGAGTGGAAGGCCAAGTGAAGTACAGACAAGGGGCCCCAATACTTATGTCGCTCCTAAGACTACTCAAGAGAAAAATAGTTTGAATGTAACATACAAAAGCAATTTTTTCAGTCAATTAATTTAGGTGGCCCTTCCAATATTGTTCGTGTGTTATGGACACAATTTTTCTTTCAACTTGTTTTGGGGGCCCAGTTATTTGACTTTTTTTTACATCATGGTGACACGTCTGCAAAAATACATGAAACACGCAACGTACTAATCTTATCGTACCAATCCCTGGGTCATTATTGAAAAGAAAGGTTGGAGAAAATTTTCCCTGGAAAACTTTTTGTAACCTGAATAGAAGCGGAGAAATCTGTGTTTGAAAACTTGCTTCACACTGAACAGACTAGTGTTTCATGAGTGTTTGCAAAGAGGATTTTTAAGCGCAAAGCAAATATATATACTAAACTCTAAACATTGAATAATGAAACGATTTCAATAGAACTTCCGTCATCTATTTATTTATGAATGAAGTTTTTTTTTTAATGAAAAAGGTCTTTTGAATGTGAAATTTTTTCATATCAAAATGTCCAACCTATTGAAATATCAATGGCAACCACTTTAGAGTATTTCAAATACTGGGTGACAATGAAATATGTCTTGCTGAATATGTCTGTAAAAATGCCAACAAGTCTTTAGTTATCTGTGAAGCAATCAAAAGGTATTCTCTTGATTGCTGATGAAATCAAATTAGCCAAGTACTTCTCGATATGTATGTAGATTCCACGGCGGCTGTCATTCACTAGGACCAGTTAACAGTGATTGTCCACTATGTTTTACAGTCCGGTCTTATTGAACGATTCATAAAGTTCGTACCAAATGTTTTCTCACCACTGGATCAGATATCGCCAAAGTCAAAATTCATTTCTTATGAGTAAATGTCATAAACATTTAAAATTATGCGTCCGGGCTATTTTTCGTGAAAAGTATAAAGTTGTTCATTATGTGTACTGCTCAGAGCATTCCCTTAATTTGGTTGGAAAGAAATGCGATAGAAGAACAACGTGCAACACGAAGCACAGAATTGGAAATGTTGTTGCTGGACACTCAAAACTTTCCAAATGTCCACATCGCACTGTGCATCGATCTCTCAATGATAATATTGAGTTACTACAGGAGCGATCGTTTTCAAAGTAGAAGAGAATTTTAAAAATGAAGTTAGAAGTTGCATGGGAAAGTAGAAACTCAGTCTCTCTCTCTCTCTCTCTCTCTCTCTCTCTCTCTCTCTCTCTCTCTCTCTCTTAGTTTATTTTTGGGGGTTTGTCTCAGCAGCTTTGATAAATGCTAAACCTATATGTCTGGAGTACGCAGATGTATTCTATATTGTTTCAACTGAGATACTCTTTCTTATGATCCAAAGTAAAACATGAATATTTCCCTACAGGTTTGCAAAGCTCTTGATAACCAACACGAGGTCACTTTTTGCAAATAAAAAAGACATTAAAATGTTTTCATTCATTCTGCAACAAGTTAATACGAAAGGTTATACTCAACATATTTAAATATGTATAAATATGCACAAACTATGAATTACATAATTGTAGATCTTCATTCGTTGTGTTTTTTATACTGAACTGTGTACGGAGGGGATGTCGAACATGGTTGTCTATATGGGACACAGATGCCAAATCAGCCATTTTCAGCTATATCTAGCCAATTTTTTTTCTTATATTGCCGATAAAAATCTGGGACAGTAGATAACTGAAAATCTGGTCATTTTTTGTTAAACAATTAGTTCATTTAATTTAATTCCATAGCTAAATCAAAGAATATTTTTAGCCATAAAATTAGCCGAAAGCAGAGCAAATTTAACCGATTTCAGAAATTTTTGAAGCAGTAAAGGTTACCCACATTAGAGCCAATTTACTTGCTTCCCGTATAAGTGTTACTTTTTCTTTAAAAACGAAAAGTTTCTGGAGGAAACGAAGGTCAGTGTCAGTTAAGGCAGATCAATCTAAATATGAAAAATATTTTTTCGTAATATCGACAAGCTGAAGTTTAACCGAAGCTTTCTATTTGATAATATTTTGGGGGTCATCCACTACTATTTTTTACAAACCTAGTAAGTTTAATAGCAGTAGATGTAAAGTTTTTATTAATAATCTCTCCCGGGATCTTGGTATAGAGTTACTTTATTTGATAATTGGACTTCGAATGAGATCAATATTGTTAGCCGAAAGTGGGGAAAATTTTGGCCGATCTGAGCAGTTTTTGCTATGGGAACCGATATAGAAGTGTAGTGCCCCCTATACTTTTAGTTAGGAATTTAGTACGAAACTCTTCTTTTAACTAGATATCCAAAACGTCACTTCCGACGACGACCCCTATAAAACCCCCGGACGCACATGGTCAAATGCTCACGAGCTCCAGCACCCCTAGCTGGTTCCGCTTCTAGTCCCAGCCTTTGCGGCCGGCCATTCTCTCTCTTTCCATCTTTCTGATTCAATGCTCATTGGCGCCCGGACCCCTAGCTGGTCATGCCTCTAGCCAGGGCCTTTGCAGTCGGCCACTCTCTTTCTTTCTCCCTAAGATCGTTATCATTTTGCAAATCCGATCTTAACCACCATCCTCACTTCGGGAAACACGCATGGATAAAACTCCATGTTCTATGTCTTTCATAGTCTGTTCGTCGAGAGTCTAACAGCGTCAGAGAATAGCCCCCAAGTTAACTCACTTACTTGGCAGTAAGGCTCGCAAGCTGAACCCGGTTTCCACGTATTATCTTGGAGCTATCCAACCATACGGAATTCACACGTTCAGACAACTCCGCTCCAACTCCGACGCCAGGACTATCAGCACAAGAAAGCTCTCGCCTTTTACTATCTCTTCTCCTAACATTACTTCTCACGATCGATCGTATTAATGTTATCCTTACATGTACCTCATCTTTATTCTTGTATTAAACGTACGTCTCTTGTCTGGCCATAATACTTGTATGAGTTCATTCTGCTTAGTTATTTCGATGCACGTCCAACTTCATACTTGGTGCGCATTCCATTCATTTCCTAACACCTCTTTTCTCCCTTCCCAAGAGCAGGGCCAGCGTGCTACACTGCCACCACGACGAGGACCAAATCCCCTCGTCTCTCAAACAACAATCCATCGTTGTTCGGATTCAACAGAAGATTGTACGCGCGAAAGAAGCTTGTGGGGCATCACAATCTCTTGATACGACCTGGTGTCTGTATGTGTGTGTGTGTTTGTGTGTCGATGACCGCAAAACAGCGCTAATTTGTTTACTTCAACCTTCTTTTTTTTAATTCCTTGGAAATAAAACAGATATTTTCAAGTATTTTCTTTTTTTTTATTTTGAAACTTTCAAGAATCACTTCAACTTTGTTTACGCTTTAATATCGAGTGTGTATCAAGTTAACCTGATGAAAGTGGAACTTCTGAGACGGAAAACTCTTGAAAGAGTTGAAAGGCTCATTCAATCAAAATGCAGTTAAAAATAATGAGACCTCAACAAATAAATAAATACCAACTTTATACGTGTATTTGTGATTTATTATTTATCATATATAACGCCAAATACCTGAACATTGTACATTATCAGAGATCGGAAAGTAACTGACTTACACGAGGAGACAACGTAGAAGTATTTGAAGGACTGTTTGTATCAAACTTACGAAATCACTAAACTATAACTCTTTTTCAGCAAACGCGTAAAGTTTATGTCTATATATTTGAATTAATGGCTTGGCTTCGCAAGCAAAGATAATTAGGAGAGATTGTCATGTATACTTATACATAAAACTTTCGAAAAACATTCTGTTTACCATTCCCAAATGAATAGATAAATGAATGAATACAGTAAAGCATACAGTGAAAATATCTACGGTCAATTAACGTAATTAATTTCATAAAACTAGACTGCATTGCATTGGGAAAAAATGTTTTTTTTATGTCTAAAATACCGTTTGACTAACCGGTTCGCAAGTGTAAAGAAGTTCAAGTTTTAGATTTCCAACTGCAATTGTCTCCGAGTTTATCAGGTCTGAAAAATAATTTTCTGCTGATAATTTTTTCTGCGACCTTTCTTCTTATTAATAACACAAAGATTCTTACGATGGAAATAATTGATCCAAAGCCTGTGGTAGTTGTTATATCATGAATATATATGAATCCATTTTTTTATGTTTTGTTTATATTGTAATATATATTTTCTATGATGCAGATTTCCATGATACGCAGTGAAACTTCCCAAAACATTCTCATTCAATCATTCGAGACTGAACCGCGAATTATCGAAACTGCGAATGGGCAACCAGCGAATTGAAAGGAATGACTAAGTATATCTACTTCTGTTTCGTCAGTGTATATGTACCTACACAAACACGATACTTTCATGGGTTATTCTGTAGATGTTCACTGGTATGTGTATATCTACTTTACCTGTAAGACGAGAAACCCACCTGCTTTGTCGGGTGGAACATAATAAGAGCACGTGTTCTTAAATGAGGCTAAGGCAGAGGAGCCTAGTCAAGCGTGTCAATTATATTCTCTTGTTGGACGCGTTATTGTAAACAAACTAACAATGGCCAGCAAGATTAATTTGCTGGTCATTGCTATACGACGTGTGTCCTTATCTGAAACCGTCTCCCAAGGTTTCATCGGTTTTCGAGTTGTTCAATCTGGCTGGCTATGTAATGAAATAGGAGTTTTCACATTGGAAAAAAAGAAAAGAAACCATTAGTTTTAGCGGGAATTAGTTGTGGGATCGACGGATCAATCACAGTCTCCCTAACGAAGAATTTTGATTCGACAGGCCAATCATCGAACAGCTGAAAAGTAGCTCTCTATTCTCATTGGGTGACTCTTCAAACAGAGATATCATGGTGACAGGAGAGTGAATTAAGACATTAGGGACTAACGGACATCTCCCCAGCACCAGGCTATTTGGAGAGTGGGAGAGTTGAAGACGGACTAACAGGTTGGGTAGGATGGAAGACACCAGTAACAACTATGAACGGTAGTAGGGTTTTAGATACACGATGCTAATTCCTGAAGTTTGTAGTGAAAGTTCTTCTTTCGACATCTCAGTTTTTCTGTCGGATTTGAACACCTTATTACCCTCTTAAACCTTTGCCCAGCTCTTTCTCGTGTGTAGTTTTCGTCCTTATTTTTCAGAGGTTCCTCTCATGACTTCAACGAAACCGTCTAATTCACCATGGATTTTTCTCGATTTCTTTGTGACACATGCAAACGCGATTTGCGTGCAGTTATACTACATGCACCAATGGAGCTAGAGGGCTGAAAATGGAGCATTTGCTCCTCATTATATCTAGATAAAAAAACTTTCTTTTTTTTTGAATTTCCAAAAATGGTTTTAGCGAGAGGGTTCAATTTGCAATGAAAGTTTATGCCAAATTAATTCCTTACTTTGGGTCTGGTAGCATTCACGTTTGTTTGGTTTTTTTAAATTCGGACTTTTTTAGTGATCACTACCTGCTAAAAGGTGAAAAAAGTAACTTATTCAATGATCACCACTTTTTCAAATTTTTTAATTAATCACCTCTAACACAGCATGCTATCAAAAGACGTTCGTCATTTAACAGGTTCTACTGATTAACTAACCAGACCAGTTTTCGTATTCTTTCCCTATTAGTTATTAACTTGGCATAGTTGGGTATCAAACCATCAATAGCGGAAAATCTAATGAGTATTGATCCCACTGACAACGGCTAGCAAGTTTGGCTGGCTGATCATTATTATACGACGCTGTTGCTATAAACTTAGTCCTCTTCAAAGTACAGATCAGGGTGATGGTATATTTTGGACAAAGAATCCAGACGATAAAAATGATTTGCCAGATCATTGCGGATGCGACGGTCACACTGTAAACAAGCTCGCTCGATGGCGTCTCACTGCCAACTGGCTAACCCTACAAGAGAGTCCCTTTTTATGAAAGCACTGTAAGGTCTCCTCTGATTGGTTACCAAGTTAGATCAAGGCTATACAGCTAGTTATCAAAGTGTTTGACATGGTACATAAAAAGTAGGTTTTTCAGCTAACTAACCTCCAATACAAGACGACTCCATTAAACCTAAAAGGAAGGATATACAAAAATGCATCCTCCCGAAAGTCACCTATGGAGCTGAAATATGGGATCTAAGCAGAAGATTGACCCTTAAAACTGAGAATCATGCAACGTGCTCAAAAGACAATCATGCTCAACATCACATGGGGGGATCACAAGACAGCACTGTACATTAGAGAAAAGCAGAAGCCAGAGATATCATAGAAACCATTACAAAACTCAAATCGTAATGGGCTAGACATGTTGCAAGAATTTCAGACAACCGATGGACATTATGATTCCCAACGTAGATCATATGAGAAAGTGTGGCTCGCAAAATATAAGATGGCGTGACGAACTTCAGAAAGTATTGGTTCCACGATGTCCACGAGAGGTCTGGCGAATCTTACGGACGGTCTTTATCCAACAACGGACGCTGCTGCTGCTGCTGCTGATGATGATGATGATTGTTGCATGATAGTTATATTGTCATGCAAACCACTTGGCTACTGAAGTGAGTTTGTTCTTCAAGACAATATGATAAGATATTCAGTGTAGATCGAATTCACCACCCTAGCGAATCAGTCTCCAAGACACCAACCGTATGGAGGGTATATTTTTCAAATAAGCTTAGTCCACTTTCCCAAAAGGCCATAAATGTGGGACACCCACTGAGGATCGAACTCACTACAGTAGCAGTTCGGTCTGTGGGATTAGATTGCTACCATTGTACTACCTTTGGCGCCAACGCGTGCATATGTAAACATAAGTAACAAAGGAAAAACAGGAAACGATGTCGTTAAAATACAAGGTCGGCCACTTTGAAGATGGCGTGCGAGTTATTAAATCAGCTAATGGCCATAATAAAGGTAAAGATGTTTGCGTATCGTGACAAACGAAATCTTTCTGGAGCCGTACTCCGTATGACAGTAATAGGGGCGTAGCTGAGGGTAGGAGGCGAGTCCCCCAAATCTTCAGGTTTTGGAACTACTGCGCTGAATCTTATGGGGGGGGGGGCTCAAGGAGCCAAGCCCCTAAGCCTCCAAATCTCCATCTTCGCCCCCTGAGAAGGATTGAGAACTCAATAATCGTTATTACGAACCGTCAATAACTGTCACCAAAACTATCAACATAGGTTTTTTTTTCAGTTTTCAAGTTAGTCTGGCTGGCTATGTATGTACGATGTATCACACGTATAGGCCACACAAATGAAGTTAGAGGGCTGAAAAACGATACCCTTATTATGGCTGAAAAACGTTGTTTTTTTTTTCACACACACACCCAATGAAATAGGTTTTTGGTGAGGATTCAATTTACGATGTAAACAAATCTAAATTGGTCACTAGTTCGTGCCTGCTTGTTATTTTTATTTTTCATTTTTTAAATTTGAACATTTTAATGATCAAACAAAAGATGAGAAAAGTAATTCATTCATCACCCTTCATTCCAATTCGTTGACTGATCACCCTCAACACGGAATGTTGCCAAAAGATGTAATGGTCATGTGACAGTTTCTATTGAGTGACTAACCAGACCAGTTTTGTTGAACCATTGCTCCTCGTGAGTATCGAACTTACTAACAATGGCTTAAAAAACTTGCTTGTTAACCATCACCCCTCTAGCGGGACCTCTTTACTTATAATTATATCTTAATAATATAAAAAGAAAAAACAATAGTGTTTCTTGCCGGAAACTCCAAAGTGATTATTCTTTGCCTGTGGTGATAAGATTCCCTGATCTGTGTGAGGCGGAAATGACGTCACGCATGCACTAGCCAATCGGATGGGTGTGATATCTCCCCAGGAAATGTAATAACCTGTGTACTATTAAGTCCTTTCCGATGCATCGAGTTGGCAGTTGTGTTCACAACACGCATAATTGGTGCTTATCTATCTCAGTTTGTTCATATATATATATATATATATATATATATATATATATATATATATATATATATATATGTATATATATATATATATGTATATATATATGTATATATATATGTATGTATATATATATGTATATATATATATATATGTATATATATATATATGTATATATATATATATATGTATATATATATATATGTATATATATATATATATATGTATATATATATATATATATGTATATATATATATATATATATATGTATGTATATATATATATATATATATATATATATATATATATATATATATATATATATATCTTGGCTTGTTCATGTCTATCTTAGTTTATCCATATCGAATCACCGAAGCCCCCAAAATGGATTCCCTGACCAGTCAGCCATGTGGGCAACGGATTCTTCTCTCTTTAAATGTCTGTGTGTCTGTGTGTGTGTATACCTCGGTAGTCCTGGTCACATCTTGAAAGTGTGCATAAAAAGCCACTAGGCATCATCTATAAACTTTTTGGGATTTGCTTGTTTGGTGAGGGGTGGCAATAGGGTCAGAAAAGTGCTTTTTGGTCTCTATGGACATCGTTGACCCAAATCTTCTGTCGGAATTTTGTATAATTTAAGATAAAGGAAGTATTTTCATTTCTTTAGATTTCAGATTTTTGTGGTCGCAAAAATGGTTTAAAATCTTTTTTTAAATCTTTGATCTTTTTTAAAAAATAACGTTCTTTTTTCTTAAATTTGGAAAAATGCATTTGTTTCTCGAAAAGTAAAATGGTCTTTCAAGATTGTCTTTCAAGCTCGATCTTGTGTCACATTTTGCTGTGCTGGAGAGGTTTCTTTGGTCGCTTTGCAAACCAAAGCTGCGTCGGCTGGAGTCATTTCGGGATGGAGGGCTCCTATTTTCCCCACGTTAAGCCTCGACCTTGTGTCACATTTTGCTGTAGTGGGATAGTAAATTCCTTAGTTGGAAGAATATATATATATTTGTGTGTGTGTTTGTGTTAAGGTATGGACGTATGTGATCCGACGGGATGATTATAGATTGTGTTAAGTTATAGAAAAACTAATTTGAGATGATCTGCCGTCATTAATGTATCTCTCACCTCGGACAACGTAAATGGATTAAACAAGAAAATGTGGCTACTGCTGGAACCTAACATGCCACCGATAGGGTAGCCGCTCCATCGTAGCTATGCTCTTACCATTTGCATCACCCGCGGCTATTTAGCCCAATGGTAAGAGCATTGCTAGATTGAAGCGGCTACCCTATCGGTGGCTGGTTCGACTCCAGCAGCAGCTCCCTTTTCTTTCATTAGAGCTTCAATGTAATATAATCCAATTATTAATTCTGTTAGATCATATATCCATTTCTGGTAACCCTGAGGGACAGCAAGTCTCCCCAGGTCTCCAGCCCCACCCCTTTCTCCACATTCTCACAGTCCACAGCAGTGCTGTGGTTTACAGTTTCACATCAGTTGTTTGGTAGTTATCGCTGACGGCTGAGAGACAGTAAGTCTCCTCAGGTCTTCAACCCCCCTCTCATTTCTTCCTCACTTATCACAGCAGCGCTGTGGTTTGCACCTCAACCACCATGTTGTGCTGAGGTTTTTTTTCTCTCTTCTTCTCCCTGTTAGGCCTCTGCTAACAGCTTGGGGTCGTAGATCTCATATTTCTAACACTCTCCCCAGTGCTGTGGTCTATATAGTCTCAATCCTTCCTTTTATCCTTTAGTTTCTCAATCTCGCTTTCAGGGTCCTCGGTACAGTTCCGAGTGCACCTACTATCATTGGCACAACTCTTATTATTCCCTCTAATGTATGTTAGTATTCATTGACTGCAGGCAACGATCTTATGACTTAGTTGGCATTCTATTTCATATTTACAAAAGAGGGTTGTCTGTACAGGACCAATACAGGAGGCTATACAAATTATCATTATCATTATTATTATTATTATTGTTATTATTATTATTATTATTATTATTATCATTATTACTACTACTACTATTGCTGCTGCTACTACTACTACTACTGTTATTCTTATGAAAGGTGTCTTTTTGAGATATATGGACGCATCTAATGTCTGAAGTCGTGAATGAAGAAGTGAAGGGAAATTTCTTCACACCAGGAAATAGTGTGGGAAACCAGCAGATTTACTCCCAGGACACGGCATGATTAATTCATTCCTCTTTAGACGTGTGACTTGTTTTATTGGCAAATGTACTCAGACAGACGTTGTCAAAGATCTTATCACTAATTGGACTCAATTAGAAACCACCAACCAAAACTGTCAACATAGGTTTCTTCAGTTTTCAAGTTGGTCTCGCTCAGGTTTTTTTTTATTCTGGAAGTCAGTCTCAAATTGAAAATATGACTTCCCAATTGGCAACACTGGATTTTAAGACACGAAAAAAAGAAATTAAACATATTGATACTGTCAATACAGGACTCACTAATTCGGACAAATAAAACAAAGAAAACCCCTCTTAAATTGACGAACATGGATGGCTGACAGACCTTGTATTACGGGATGGAGTTAAAAGGCTGAAAATATAAACATTTGCTTCTTATTATGCCGAGGAAGAACGTTTACTTTTGTTTTTCAAACCCACCGAAAAAAGTTTTCAGTTGGGGGGGGGGCAGTTTGCAATGGAAGTTTTTGCCAAGCTGGTCCCTCACCCACACTTTTTTTTGGAAAATTCGAACTTACTTTCAGTGATCACTGCTGAACAAAAGAAGTGAGTGATTCAGTGATTACCATTTTTTTCTAATTTTCTCATTTGATCACCCCTGACACAGCCTGCTGCCAAAAAACGTTGGTCACATGACAGTTTCTATTGAGTGACTAACCAGACTTGTTCTTTTGTTATGTTTTGTCTATCTTAGGGATTAATTCACAATTTGTTTGTGTCTTTCTTTCACGGTGTCTATTGATTCTCATTGCGCCTTTGAAATGTTTGTTTGTTCTTTTGCGTATTGTAAATAGTTCATTTTCATGCTGTCTTCCAACATGTAAACTTGCTTTCATATGACTAAGGTGTATATATATATATATATATATATATGTGTGTGTGTGTGTGTGTGTGTGTGTGTGTGTGTGTATTGTGTCATCCACAGACAGCTGTTTTGTTGTATAACAACTCTAGAGTGTGGCTATGGACAATCCGTCATCCTATCGACGAGGCAGGATTGAAACTTTCGCTTCAGACTTGCTAAGCCACAGCCTATGGCCTTAGCCTTGAGAAATATACTCTTGGTCAAATTCCAGCTTCCTGGGTGCAAAACTGTGGCATACAACTTGGAGCATACTCACATACATTCACTTTTATATAATAGATATGGTTTTCTGGAACGAGCCAAGAAGGATGATGATGTATAGTGATGAAATAGAACTGGTAATGTCCTACTGATAGGATACCGGTAATGTCTTAAACTCAACCAATCCAGCTGCAATTACTATTGATAAATAACTGAGTAACAAATTAATTCGTCAAGGCCCAACAGTGTTTGCTATTCACGGTTTGTCATTCTGAAATATCTCATATATCCGAAATACTCATTTTTATCAAATGACGGCATCAACAGAAGTCTACATGTCGTACGAAGAGAAAATCCATCAAATCCTCTGGCATCCGGTTAGCCATTGTGCACCTATGGATAGCTTAGTTAGACATAAGGACACAGGAGCGTTATACCCCGTGAGAATCGAAACCATTCCGCTAGCATGAGTAAGCGAAGCGTATGGAGATCATTGGAGAGTAATCTTCTCTTATAAGGACTACCCTGCTACTTACCCAGATTCATGCCTTTCCCAGGGGTATTGCTGTGAAGTGAAAGTAAGCTCAAAACTATAACACAGTTCGCCAATACCGTTTTCCGTGTCAGTAACCACTACGCCGCTCTGCATCTCCTGAGCCAGACAAGAAAATTAAATTCCTCGATACAACGTGACCTTTTCATTTCTCTTAAGCGCCAATAGATAAATAGAGCTGAAAAATGAAATATTTACTCTTCATTATGTCAATAAAAATAGTTGTTGTCCGTTTGTTGTTTTCCTCAAAATATTTTTTTTAGTGTGGACGTTCAATTTAAAATGTAATTTATGCTAATTTGGTCACTTTTGTTTGTTTTACTTTCCAACATCCACATTTTTTAGTGATAAAAAGGTGAGAGAAGTAATTTATTCATTTTAATTGATCCTACCCAAATGATATGCTGCCAAGAGACTTTAGTCACTTGACAGTTTCTTTTGAGTGACTAACCAAACATGTTTTTCATTCTTTTTTTCTTTTCTTTTTTTTTTTTTTTTTTGTTTCTTCGCACAGGTTCTCACCCACTGTCTTCCTCTACCTAGCCTACACTGTCCCCCCAATATGGCTCCTCGAACTGGACCTTCTGCAGCGTCGTATAGAACATCCTCATACCAAGGATAATCTTCGGACAGCAGATGCAGAAAAAGTTGCTTTCCTTCCTGGAAAAGTAAGTGAAATCTACGAAATATGAATTAGATCGAATGTCGTTACCTTTTTTTTTTTTTTTCTTCTTCGTCTGCTCAAGGGCGGTTAATTGCCGGTGGGGTCGGAATTAACAGAAGGGTTTGAAAACCTGTCACGATTTAATGAGTTGCGGGGTGGAATAAACCGGTGGGTTTTAAACTATGGCCACTAACACAATTTAATAGGATCTGAACTATAAAAAGTTATTTCAAAAATATTTATTGTAAGGATTTGGTCAGCCCATGGGAAGTAAAAAGGTACAGTCTTGAAAGGACAAGAAAAATCTTTTGTTTTCCGAAGAAATAGAAAAGTCTTTTTCTTGTAGAAAACTTTTAAATTGCTGAAATTAGCAGATACGATTAAACTTGGTTAACCAATTTTTCTCTCTTGAATTATCTTTTGATGGGAAAATTTTGAAAAATCTGTAGGAGGAAGGAGAGAGTAGAGATGGACTCTCGAAATTAATTAGCAGGGGGGGGTCCTAATGAGAGCTGGAGTGGAATTTTTTTTTTCAAAAACTATTACTTGGTGGAAGGGTCGGCAATTAAGCACCAAAAACTCATTTTCTTGGTTGGGATTGCCATTTCTGCTATTCTCATCCCAGTGGTGATGCTAAGCGCATCGGGGGCGGGGAGGCTTTGGACTCGTCCTTAGGCTCTCCCACTATTACTCGGCCCAGCTGCGGGGTCTCAGTTACCCCAGGGCAGCACTGCTCCATTGCACTTAAAGGAGCAGGTCCCCTGGTGGATGCTTTCGCGGATGACGTTGTCTAGCCATTACGATGAGCTTTCCAACGGTAACTGCGTCGGCTGGAGCCATTTTTGGAAGGGATGCTCCTATTTCTTCGCACGTTAAGCCCGACCTTGTGTCACATATTGCTGCGGTGGGACAGTGATTAAATAAAATAAAAAAAATCCCAGTGGTGACAAACTTATTTTAGCACGATGTGTCGAAACTGAAATTTCTTGAATGATCTGTGATGTTATCGAAGTACCACTTAAACATGGAACTTAACCAAGAAACAGACCCGTAAGCTGAGAACCATGCAACGTGCACATGAAAGAATAATGCTGGGCCTCACATGGAGAGACCACAAAACAGCACAACACATCCGGGAAAAGACAAGAGTTAGAGACATCATAGAATCCATAAAAAATCTCAAATGGCGGTGGGCTGGCCATGTTGCAAGAATGGCTGACAATCGATGGACATCACGACTCACAACATGGATTCCCCGAGACCACATGCGCAACCGAGGCCGGCAAAATATTAGATGGAGAGACGAACTAAAAAAGTTCAGGAAGTACTGGCTCCGTGACGCCCATGATAGAGAAGTGTGGCAAATCCTGGGGAAGGTCTATGTCCAACGACGGACGCTAAAAGACTGATGATGATGATGATGATGATGATGAGTCTCAGGTGAATGCTCAAAGATAAGCAACCTATTTTTCCAATATATATATTTATATAACGAAAAGTTTAATAAAATATAACTTGAAATTTCTAATTATATTAGAAATCTAGGACGATAAAATTGAATTTTAAAAAGTTTTTCTTTCGAAGTTCATTGAGTACTGCTTAAAAACCTTCAGCGTGTCAGTGCTGACACGCGTGCTCAACGTCACTGTGTCATGCCCTTCTCATCATCATCATCATCATCAGTCTTTTAGCGTCCGTCGTTGGACATAGACCTTGGTGCTCCGAACATCCACTCTTGTTTTCACATGCCCTTCTAATACAGATGAAATACAATTTAGCTGAAAAGAGGCATTAGATTCATGCTTGTCTCTAAGTTGAAAAAAATTAATTATGTGACAATACAAACGATTGTAAATCAGAAGACAGAAAAATGTACGCCCAACGTGGGGCTCGAACCCACGACCCCGAGATTAAGAGTCTCGTGCTCTACCGACTGAGCTAGCCGGGCTTCCGTTATGAGGTAAAGCAATTATTTATTCCAATCTTATCAATACGTAATATTACTTCTAAGGTTTCGTCGCCTGCTGGGTAGTACCCATTAGATATGATAGGAATAGATACTTGACTTTAAATTCGTTTATTATTGAAAAAGAGAAAAAATTCTTTCATCACTGAATAGTGACGATATGAATTTTTATATGAAAAAAATTGTCTCAAAAATACTGGAAAGTTATGCATCAAACTTGAAATTCTTGATGAATGTGGCAAAATGAATGATTGGAACCATGGGGGTTCCCTTGGGGTGGGGGGCAAACGGGATATATGCCTTCCCCTGGATCAGGCCTTCTTACCGACAGTAAAGGGGGAAAGTTGAAACTTTACAACTGGTCAATGATCAAGGGGTCACTATAAACTGTGACAGCTTTGGACGAGTCAGTTCAGGCACTTCCTAGCCCCTTACCTAATCATCAATATGTGTCCCCACCGCCGAATATATTCTATTGTCTCCCACCCAGAATTTTCTTTTAGCCCATCTCTGGAAAAGCGGCAGCGGACGTCCACGATTAGAACATAGCAATTGCATTGAATGAAAAAATGAAAAAGGTTCGCCCAACGTGGGGCTCGAACCCACGACCCCGAGATTAAGAGTCTCGTGCTCTACCGACTGAGCTAGCCGGGCTACTGAGAGATACAATGAATAATGCATTATCTCACCTTACTAATTTCATCTATTGCAGTTAGAATATAACCAGTACAGTATTTCCGAGTGGTCAGGGTGCCACGCTCTCACCACGGCGACTGGGGTTCGATTTCCCGCTTGGGAAAAAATTTGATCCTTTTTTTCACTTCATCTTGTTTTTCTTTCAAATAAGACATTGAATTTTCGATTGAGAAATTTCAATTAAAAAAGAATCACCAAGAAAACGAAGTAAAAATATAGAGGCAAACTTCTTACCATAAAGAACCAAATTGACCATAACATCAACATAGTAAAATTAAAATAGATGATGCGCCCAACGTGGGGCTCGAACCCACGACCCCGAGATTAAGAGTCTCGTGCTCTACCGACTGAGCTAGCCGGGCTTATATCATTGTCAAGTGAAATCACTACTTTTAAACTTATCAATACATAATATTGTTTCTTGGGTCCTTCTGTCAGCTGGAAAATAACGATTAGTAATGATTAGTATGGGAGTTTCACAACTCGTTGTTCGAGAGGTAAGTGTTCCATCCTCCGTAGGTACCTTAATTTTCTTACCATGTACTTGACAAAGATCCACATTAAAACTTGTATGGTGCCTTGCATCTTCGGGTGTGCTGAGTGCTACGGTTGCACGAAAACGCAAAAATGTCTGTAAAAAGCCTCTTTGGTACAATGTAGGAAAGGTGGTCTCACATCCCCCTTCATTCTATGTTACGAACGGCGAAGAAATAGAAAGAAATGAGAGGATTATTGAAAGGAAAACAAAATTTGGATTGGACACAATTATTTGCTGATTATAATGTCTCATCCAAATTCCACTTTTCATTAATTCTCTTATTTCTACAATCAGGACCATATTCCCTACATTGTGCCAAAAGGTTTCAGCTGCTCATTGCTCTTTACGAACTCTAAAATATTTCTAAGTTTTTGCGCATCCTCAGGACACTCAAGAGAGAAAGCACAATATGCAAATAGAATCGAATTTTATCGTTGAGTATGTGTTTTTCTCACAATGTCTCTTCTCGGCCAAAACAACATTTTGCAATACTCTGTATGTATCGACATTTAACTTAAATTTGACTAGTCATGATTTTGATCCTTACTATTTGCCCCATACATTTGAAATGGTTAAACTATAATCGGGAAGTGGTTAAGAATTGAAGGAAGCGTTACTGGTAGATTTTGTCTAAACCAGATCGTCGGAGGTTGTCACATACTCATAATAACATAGATACTAATTAATAAAACTGTTAATACTACAGACAATATCGATAATGCTAAAACAATTACGCCCTCTTGCTTTGGCTTCATTTGCCTATACAACACACAGTATTAAAGATGTCTTCCATTTGTAAACCACGAGCTCGACTTATTTATCCACCATCCTAATCTAGTCACAACTCATCCATACACTGTCCATATACATATAGAAGAAGAAGGTACGATCAAGCAAGCTGATTTATTGTGATGTATTCAAATTAGCTTTTCAGCAGCTCTTCCAATACCTAAAGTGTCAAATGTTTCCTTGAGTCTCAAAGGACTCGTTCGAAAAAGTAATGTTAATTGTCGTTTCTTCATCTTCGTTTTATTTTTATTTTTTTCCCCGGGGGAATTCCGATTGATTCTTCAATTAGTGTTTTTTGTTTACTGACACCTGAAAATTCAAAAGGCCGTAAAATTGATGTTTATCTATTGGAAAGTGGTTCTCGGAACTTTTTTATATAACGGCACACCAAAAAATATATTTGAATTATACGGCACAGACTCTCTTCACTCCATTAAAATAATAAGATGCATTGGTATTGCAAGATAGCATGTTTCATTGTTTGGTTACCATTCCGCTTCCACAAAGCAGTAAACTTTGAAGTAGTAAAGAAGGCGTGTACGGTTAGTTGATGTATTGTTAAAAAATGTAATAAATTAAACGAAAACGATTCAGTAGTCAATGAACGGAACCTTTATATCAGCATACTGATGATATACGTACTCATTTTCCAATGACGTAGCTAGGGGGAGAGCAGGAGAGCGGTAGCTCGCACTGAATACATACCCAAAGAGTTGTGCCTTTTAAACATGTTTTTGAGCTCATTAATTCTATTGTGCGATCAAAAAAGAAAGACAAATCTCATTTTAACTGCGTCAAAAGTCAACGATTCTTAGAACGGTGAAAATATCATGCTAAGACCAATTTTCGAATCGATTAACAGCGTGTGTGCGGAATTAAGTGACCGAAGAGAAAGTGGTTAACGAGAGAGAGACAACGTTCTTTTTGATCGTTTCATGGCGTTCGTTAGGATAGAAAGATACATCACAGAGAGTAGGCGAAGAAAAAAGATCTTTTTCTCTTTTACGTGACACAAGGTCATATTATTTCTCTTTTTAGACCGATTTTTGAGAGAAATTACTAGAAAGAAAGAAAGAGATAATATGGAGAGAAAGAAAGAGAGGATAGAGAAGGAAAAAAATCAGACTATCTCTTGATTATAACTAATTTATACACGTCGCATATATATATATATATATATATATATATATATATATATATATATATATATATATCATCATCACCATCATCATCATCAGTCTTTTAGCGTCCGTCGTTGGACATAGACCTTCCCCAGGATTTGCCACACTTCTCTATCATGGGCGTCACGGAGCCAGTACTTCCTGGACTTGTCTAGCTCGTCTCTCCATCTAACATTTTGCCGGCCTCGGTTGGGCATGTGGTATATGACTTTTTCATTCGCCAATGAATTATATTTCAGTTTGCATGATATATTTCGGGTGTTTTATATCTCCATTTCTGTTTCAGACGTTTTCACGGGTGATAGCTTGTAAACTCAATTGGAAACCAAGAGTTTTATTGGAGACTCAAGTGTAGAAAAATTATCTTGAATTATCAAAATAAAATAGATTTTTTATCTAAAATTATCTAAAAAAAATACCTGCTCAAGATTTTAGCATTGTTGGTTCAAAGTGACCATTGACATCCGAGAGAGAATTTTTTTTTCAACCAGAGAATGTTTTTTTTAGATGGTGTCTAGAGATGTGATTCTGAAGGCTGTAGCCCCCCAAATGTGACCAGGGGCACCTGGACACACACATACACGCACACACACCGACGAGCACAGAAAGAAGAATCTGCAGCTCACTTGGTTGGTTGGTTGGTTGGTCGAGTGAGTGGTTTGTGGGGCTACAGTGTTTCGATTCACTTACCTTACTGAAAATCATTTTTGTTGTTTCGATTTTAAATACAATGATTCAATGATGAACTCCCTTTGAAATTATCGTGCGTTTTGGTTTTGAATACCCCAGATAAAAATGTGTTCTGGCGCCTTTTCATGGGCACGCTACTCACCCGTAACCACAGGACCTGTCCATACTCATCACCCATCTTCCTTTTCATCTGCCTCAAAAAGGTGGAGGTGTCAAAAATCTGGTGATAAAACTGATAGAGTATCGACTCTGTGGCGGGAGCGGGACAGACCTAATACCCGTACAGGACGCGTTCAAAGCTCAAAATATACGTTTGTGTATTTGGAACAATTCATGTGGTTCATTCGAAAAACAGTTACGACAACCCTATCATGCTGTGGTGACCGCTCAAAATGCATCAAGACAAAAGGTATCAATAAAAAAAAGAGAAAAAATAGTGTATACTGTCTACTGCAAGATGCGATCGGTCGAAAGGCATCAGTCAAAATAACAACACAGTAGTACGAATATTCTAATTAAATTTTTAATTATTAAGTAATTTAAAATAATCAAAGATAAAATCACAATTCATTCTGTTGGATTAAAAATCCAGCTCTTGATGGTCTGCCTTGAGAAACAATAGTGCAGACATGTACAGTGAATGATCAAGATGAGAACGTGGGAATAGAGCAGTTGTTTGGGCCTCCGTCTTTCCGACTGGCTGTTTAGCTCAATGGTAAAGGCAACGCTACGTTAAAGCGTTGAACCAATCGGTCGCAGGTTCGACTCCAGAAGCAGACCTATTCTCTTTAATCGTTTGTTCTATTTACGCAGTCTAGGCCAAGTGACACATTATCCGCGTGAAAATGGGAGGTCATTTCAAATAGAGATTCAAAATCTCGATAAAACTTTTATTTATTTGAATTTACAAAAAAAATACCGAATTGAATCACCTAATTAGTACATATTCAATTAAAATGTTCGTATTACAGTGCTGGCTTTTTTACCGAATGTGATTGTTTCTTGCAGTAGTCCGTACTATACTGTGGTTGCATTTGACTGATGTCTTTTGTCTTGTTGCCTTTGGACTTGGATTGCATGTCACACTGCACAGTTTGGAAACCATTTCGAAACGGCTGTACAGTAATTACATTAATTGCCGAAAATTAACGAGACTTTTAAATGGCGTATATTTGAATTAATATCTTTAATAATTGAATTAATGCTTTAATAGTTTCCTGTTATTTCATTCTCTTTACAGATACCTATTCCTATGTCACTGGATCCCGAAAAATGGGTTCGCATCTTACAGCAAGTCCTCCTTCTCTTACTAATCATCGGCCGATGGCTCCTTCCCAAGGGTAAGATCTCGCGTGAACAGCTTTCCCAGCTGCTGCTCATTTACATCGGGATGGCTGCGGACATCATAGAACTGTTTGAGGCTTTCAATGAGACCGCCGTCATGTACAGCTGGGACCTGACCATCGTTATCCTCTCTCTGTGGACAGTAAGTCTGCTTCAATTCACGTTTGTCGTCAGCACGACCAGGGCAAGGCGACCCAGCCCCGTCTACGTCGAAGAAGCTGATGATGACACAATGACTTCGGATCGGAATGAACCGCGCAGACAGAGACGTGCTTGGAGAAAAAACGCGAGTGATAGTGAGGATGCCGCACGGTCGGGTCGAAGTCGTAGTTGCTCCTCCCCATCTGGTCGCTGTTGTTATTGTTGTTGTTGCTGTACGGCGGAATCTGTGTCCATTTTGACATCGGTTACTTTGCAGGACGGACCGTTCCTCGTTCTGCGCGTGCTTCTGATCTTTCGTTATAACGTGCTGAGTTACACCAACATCTTTTTCACGTCGAAGAACACGCTCGTTATTCTTTTACAGGTCTACAGGTTGATGGTTCTCTATTGTCAGCGACTACATAAGAGGAAAGACAGAAGGGAGGGAAAAGACGAGAGAAAAAACCAGAAAAGGAAGGGCATCGTAATGAACGTTGAAGAGGAGGTGGGTTGCCCCATCGAAACGGACAGTGGGCGGGAAAGCGCCAAGACCGGACTTGGTCAATCTGAACGGAAAGGTTGTACCCAAAAGAAAAGCAACGGCTGTTGCTGCCGTAGAGCTAACTATGATGTGAATGAATTGGGTAGAGAAGAAGAAGAAGAAGAAGAAGAAGAAGAAGAAGAAGAAGAAGAAGAAGAAGAAATTGTTATTGATGAAGAATATCTGTCTGAAGAGTGTAGTGAGTCTGACATATTTGAAATAGTCACGTGTCCTCCGCTCGAGGATTTGCAAATGCAAGAGTGCCTCTCGTCTTCGCCATCGGCGGAGTTGAGTCCGTTGCACCTGAGCAAAGGTCAACCCCCGGACAGAAAGAGAAGGCGAATCGGCCAAAGGAGCGAAGATGGCGCTCACATCGACCTGGGGAGACGTCGACGCCTTCGTAACAGTCGTCCTGGATGCAAACAGGAAGGGGACATGCAACAGACGTTCAAGTCAAACACAGAATTCCGAGGCAAAACTAAAAGATTGCCGATGGCGCTGCATCTACAACGGACAAATATTCCTGGGGAAACAAACCACACGAAGAAGAACAAAGGAGAAACGAAGAAAGAGGAAGGGGAGAAGATCGAGAAAGAGGAACACTTTACGAAAACCCACAAAGAGACCTTTCGGCAACTGAATAAAAAGTCTGGATCCTCGAATTCTGAAAAGAATCCCAAATCCCCTACTCTCAAGTATCCCAAATCGAAACGGCCAAAGTTATTTCAGGTTGCTGTAGAGGCCCGAACGCAGACCGAACGACGTGGGAAGGACTTGGCCGATGAAGACAGATTGAAATCTGATTGGAAAGAAACGGTGTCAGTCGATATGATGGGAAGATGTCCGAACTGCTCAATTTCAAAAACCATACGGCAAAATGGACATAAACGGAGACGGTCACCTGATGGCGTTGTTGTTAGCAAAATCAAAGATCAGAAGAATAATGATTACATTTAGTATCCATGTCTTTGGTGACCAGTAAGCTTGACGTCAACTCAGTTAGAATTTATATTATGATTATATGAATATATATTATGATAAATAAGGGCAACTACTCTGTTATTAGCATTTAATATACCCGTTGTCTCCCTTGATAAATCGGATCATTATAATATAGCTCATCGGGATGAGTGCAGACGCAGATCCCACGCCGGTAATCGGTTAAAAAGAATCGAGACAAAAAGTATCACTCATAATGACAACAATGTAGTACGGACCACTGCAAGTTACAACTATCGCGTTCGGTCATAAGGCAACAGTCAAAGGAACAACATTGTACTTGGAATATCCTTATTAGATGATTTAATTTAGTATTTTTGGCGAATTTGAGTGTTTTGTTTCTTAATCAAACCCACCCCCAAAATCCTAAATTACTTAATTAGTACAAATTCAGTGGAAATATACTACAATGCTGTCCTCTTGACTGATGCCTTTTGATCGAACATGACTTGCAGTAGTTCGTACTACTCTGTTGTCATTTTGACTGATGCTTTTCGTTTCGATTGCTTTATATCCGAATTCCCTATATCATTATTATTGAGTTGCACATTGAACTGGTAAATGCTTTATTAAGTCAAGTTATAGAAAGTATTGTAACGCTATTGCTTCAACAAAAAATCGCTACGAAGTGTCGTTTTTCGCTTCGTTACGGTAACAGACATACGCACAAACAAACTAACGAACGAATGCACACAATCGGATCCTTATGATATACGTTCGGTTGCATTTCAAGGCAGTGCAAAAACGACAGCCTATTCAACAAGAAGTACGATGGTTGACAATAACTACTGACTCTACACTGATAGGTACACTCAGAGGTCTACTTTCGGAAATAATGTTTTCACATATATATATATATATATATATATATAGAGAGAGAGAGAGAGAGAGAGAGAGAGAGAGAGAGAGAAGGATGCTATTATTGAGAAATGGAGATATAATCCGACGGAATATTTATGATCGCGTTATATTATTTGAATCTCTATTTGAAATGACCTCCTGTTGTAACACCGAGAATTGGTCACTCGGCCTAGACAGCGTAAATTCCTACAGCAGCCCCATTCTTCTCTGATTGTTTATTCTATTTACACTGTCTAGGCCGAGTGACCCATTCTCCTTGTGACGTCGGAAGGTCATTTCAATTTGAGTTTCAAATAATGTAACGCTTTCATAAATATAGATACTAGCATATACACGTAAAAAAAACGACGGGGTTATTCTTGTATGGGTTGGCATTTAAGAGCATAAATCTATTTTATTAGGCGATTTATTTTTGATAGTTCAAGTATTTTGATTTCAAGTTTCTATTTGTTTTTCTTTTCGAGTCTCAATTCAACTCAAGCTGTTTCAAAGGTTGATCGGGCATTAAGTCCCGAGACGAAGTGTTATGAAAGAAAAAACACCACTGATATCGTGCGGTTTGGAGAAAAGTCATAGGATGAAACTTATTTTATTCAAAAATATGGCTTATTTAATTACAGAATTAACTCATACACGTACTTTTCTTTTGGCTTTTATTCCTGTTCCGAATGATCGGCGTTTTCGTGACGTATTCTGCATTGTTATAGCATCAGCCTCTCTCATTTTACGACGCTTCTATTGTTTTTTTTGTTTTTTTTTTAGCTCTGTTAATGTTTTTCACATCATGATTTCAAGGTTATAACAGGTCTCGGACATCATACAAACAAATAAATATACAATTAAATGTACTAATTTGCGTGTATGGCTTTTATATGGATAGATATTATACGCCCGTAAACCTCTGTATACAATCATAAATAAATGCAAAAAAATCAAACAAAATAAATGCACTGGTCACTTCAGGTTGGTTAATCCAATTGAGTGGCCGCGCATGATAAATGACCGTCGAACCATTTTTGAAAAGTTGATGTTTTCGTCATTTCTAAGCTTCAATGCTCAGTTTTCCTTTCTTTATTTTGATACTTGAACACTCTATGAAACATAATGCACATAATGCAGTGTGTTCAAGCCTCAAAATAGAAATGAATTGAGCACTGTAGCTCTAAAAATAACGATAATATCAGCTTTTTTTTTTTTTTAATGGTTTGTTGGGCACTTATCAAGTGCAGACACGCCGTTGTTTTCTAAAGTTCTTTCCTCCGTTTGACTTGAGCTCAGTAATTGTCCACTGTGGCGCCATCATTTTGGCCACTCGAGTTGATATGCCTAATTTTATTTGTACTTTTTGAGCTTGCATGATTCATCGGGCCCATAAACACATCCCATGTAAATAATCAAGGTTAATTGAAACATCCACCAATACGAAATAGGTCGAGGTTCAATCTTTAACGTAGTGATTTTTAGATGCGTCTGCATATCTCTATAAGACGCTTTTCGATCCGTCAGTCGGTCTGTCCCAGTTACGTTGAACAATGGAAATGGAAAAGGAGGAAGGGTTATGGTGTCATTAAAGGTGTTACATCCTTAAGAAACTAACAGCAACGATGTCATTATAGAATGTACGGGTTTTTTATGTAGAAGAAATTGGGAAAAGACGACAAAAATGGCCAGGAACGCTGAAAATTTTTATTGAAAATAATCCTCTCGGAATATTTCCAAATCGCAATATTTTACAAATACGTGAATCAATTGACTCAAAGAAAGACTATTTGCTCCCTTTCGTTCTGCTACTACCACGGATGGTGGTCACATCGTTGAACTTATGGTTCTTGTTCCTTACTCCGTGTGTGTTGAAGGATTAAAGATTTGCGAGTGCCACGAAGGTCAGGAGAATGACGAGTGTCTTGAAAGTCTGAAGATAAACGAACGAGGATTAGCAGGTATCTTGAAGGCCTGGAGATTAGCGAATGTCTCAACATATAGCAACCCCCACAATATCTTCCGCTGCGTTTTCAGCCTCGTTCCTAAGAGTGGGATCGGCATCGAATGATTGGTCGGCTACCATTCAGTGTAGGAGTGATAAAACAAAAGGTGTTACTGAACAAGCCACGACAAAGGACAAAAGTTCTCCGGTCAAACACAGAACAAGAGCATAAAGTGCTCGTCAGGAACGATCCATATTTACCAGTACATAGAAGACAATGAGTGAGTTATTCAAGAGACTTACGGGTCCGACCAAAATCATGTGATCAACACTGAATATAGACAACTTTGTTGATGAATGAACAATAACGTCGGTATTGTGTTTTGTGACAAGTTCAAAGGACAATATTGGTGCTGAGGTAATGAAGGATAAACTTCAACAATGAATGAACTTCTTCTCAATCCGTTAAAACACGAAATGTCTCGATTGGCTGCCTCGTCGCTTTTCAACATTTGGGGCTAATGTCAGCACTACGGTACGATCATGGATTTTACATAGGGATCACCTGCCACACGTCATGAAATTGCACTGATATGAGAGAAAGAGAGGGGGAAAGGGCAACAGAGAGAGGATAGTGTCTGTACGGTGTTGTCAACTTACCAGTTTTAGGACTAGCATTTAGTGCATCAAACTTTGTATCCGATTTTCACAACTTATTAAAAAAATGGCTCGTTGGACACTCATCATGCGCACCAACTTATATACGTTCGTAAACATTCGTATACTATTATAGATGAATGTGAGTAAATTTTAAACAAAATAAATACGATGGCACTTTTCATATCAGTGCTGTTAATCCAATTGAGTGGCCACTTTACTGCTTTTTGTTGTTCTTCAGACACGCGCATTGATTCTTTTTGATATTGTTGTTACTGCCATAAATGGAATGTTGAAAGTAAACCATTTTTTTTTCCTTTTTGTTTCATCACATTGTAGCATTTGTTTTTCTTGGTTAATATTCATGGCATTACAGCAATTTTTCAACAACTACGTGGTCTCTGTCGCTATGTGTGTTGACTGGTATTGATTATTATGACGGTGACCGGGGAAACGTCATCTTATTAGGATATTCAGATTTCATGAGTACGCAATTTGACTGGGTACAGTGTATACGTAATAAGAAAAATACTTTCTCATAGATTCAAATCTGTTCTCAACCATACCCGTATCGGCATGACAACCTGACTTTGATGACCGAGATAGTTGCATGATTCCCGTCAGCGATCAGCGTTCGAGTACGCATAAAACGCCAGAATTTTGAATGCTGATTCTCTCACACAGACAGTCTCTCCACAGTCGTAGGTCTGACGCAGCACAATCTTCCAATCCTTATTTGAACTTTGTGCCTTACTAAGCTGAACTTATTATCTCTTATAAATGGGCCTGCCATGCGGTTGAGACAGTTGCGTGTCTCTCAACGATGCTAGTGATTGGGATTCAAACCGTGATAAAAATGTAGGATTTTGAATGCTGATTTTCCAGTCAGGAAAATCATCACTCTTTGGAATATTGGTGCAACACGATCTTCCTACCCCCATTTCCTCCAATAGGTCTATTGTTTCGTAAATATCAAGACCAAAGTTGTTAATACAGGTTTTCCCCGTTACTCGTTAGTGGAGCGTTCCAATAAAAACCTTTCGAGAGCCTAAATGCGTTTTGGACTGCTGCTTGGTTGTTGAAGATCTTCCCTGACAGGAAGTAGTCGAAATGTGTAAAAAAAAAACGGTTGTGGGTCGGAGAGAGGTCGGGTGAGTGAGCTGGGTGAGGTACAGTTAATTCAATTTCAGCAAGTTCATTGGCGCGATTTTTTGCGTTTTGAACTTGGTACAAATGTCGATCGACTGTTGAATGGTCAGCATTTAGTTCCTCTGCAACAACTCGAAGTGTTTTTTTGCGGGTTTGCTTCAATGATTACCCTCAATTGGGTGTCATTAATTAGAGAAGGACGTCCGTATCTTCAAGTCTCGCGTCTTCGTTTCGAAAATTTTGAAACTAAATTTTACCTGTACGTTCGTTGATGATCCTCTGGTCAAACACTTGGTTGATATTGCGAGCAGTTTCTGCTGCTTTACGTCTGATTCCGATCTCATTCAACAAAATCGATCGAATTCGCTTCTTCTTGCTATTTTCATCCTTGCTTTGACGGTCACAAATTAACAAGAATAAAGAGTGAAACTAAAATGTCCAGCTTAAATACATGGAGTTTAATTCACGCTTTAAAATGGTATATTCGATGAACATAGTTAAATAATAGTTTATTCCAAAATAAGCATCAATGTCTGAAGTAACAAAAACTGCAATTACTTTTGCACCAACTCAATACTTACTACATATTTTTTAAAAAGTAGACAACAATGAAAAGGAAGAGGAAAACTGGAATTATTACCTTTAAGTAAAAGGCAGTCAGCTTCAGTTAGTAGTATTAAGTCAGCCAATGAAACCGTTTGAGTGAAATAACACGCAAACTTGAAACGCTAGGCCGATTTCACCACCACTGTGTCCAACCAACCAAGCATATAGATAAATGCACTCAGATTTATGTAGTCAAGTTAACAAGTTCGTGGCCGGAGGATGACAAGAATCATTTAATTTACGCAACAGATGTTTATTTTTCAACAAAGTCTTGTCAACGCACTCAACCCAACGATTCTCCATTCACAGATCGAACATTATACAATGAACATTTCCGATCGTAATTCACCTGATATCTGTGTCAGGCTACGTTCTTATGTATCCACCCTCGTGTGTAAGCAACGGAAAATATAGTTTTACATCTGTTGTGAAATTGCATTCCCTTGTTTAACGAGTGGTTTGATTTTGTGGAATATGTATTCAAGTCTTTTTTTTAACATGAGTAATGATTACACAGGTTCAGTAGGAAAGTCCAGTGCTTACACTCTGGAGAAAGATTAATGCTGAGCTAAATCGCTTAAAGCGTCCAAGTCAATAATTCTAGCGCAGTGGTCTTCGAACGATAATAATAATAACGAATAATTACATTTCCAAGGGAAACTCTTAAAAACAACTTTCCATTCTACGTATATATATTTACGTATGAGTTTGCTTGTAACTATTGGATTTGGGGCATTGTTTATGGAATAATCCGAATATGTATAATAAAATAAAAAATTCGAATGGAAAAGTAATATTGAAACTTACTGAAGGAATATAGACTTATGAACGTCTACTAACTGAACAGTATCCGCGTCACGTAAATAAACAATACTTCTTTTAATTAAGAAGGCAAAATGTTGTTAATTTTTTATATATATATATATATTTAAAAATACTGTTCGTGTAAGAGAAATGAAACGAAGTTTCGTAAAAGCGGTGATGGAATCATTCATGTAATGAAGAATTATTAAGCATATTGTGAAAATGTCTCTTTGTTCCACGGAACCCCTGGAAAGGTCGTGCAGAGCCCTGGGGTTCCGCAGGAGAGTTTGAATACCATTGCTCTAGCGTGAACGAAAAATCAACTCAGCCTCAAATTGCTTTAACACGGACTGAAAATTCTGTGTTACTTAGAATGGTTTGTTGATTATTGCTAGGACTGTCTCTAGAAATAGCTAGAATCAGCTAAACTTTTCTCATTTCTGGCTAATTTTCCAACTAAACATGTTATACATACTCACTTAAAGCCCACTTATCAATAATCATACAATAAAACTCCAGATCAAATTATTAATAACAATTGTTTACTTATTTTCATCAAACTTGGTAATTTTTTTTTTCAAGTAGATTTTCGGCGATCGTAGATTTTTATCTGGTAAATTGAAAAAATGAATCAGCCAGAACTAGCCGAAAAATGGCTAATATGAAAACCCTGTGAAAAAATACCTCTCAAAATAGGTATGTCTGGCCCAGTTCTTATCTGAACAAGATCCTCTGAGTGAAAGTGTATTTTAAACTTGGTTGATACGTGATACCGAATATCACCGACCTAGAACCCTTGAAACAAAGTGTCGGAATTCTCATCCGACGTGTTAGACCATTTGAATAGATTACTAGCTATCAGATTCAATTAAACCCTTTCGCTAAGAGAACCTTGTTTAGATAAGAAGTGGGCTAGACATACCTCTATGGTGCCCATGATATTCAAGTTCAAGTCAGACATAAGGTCGCAAAGGTCTCTTGCTAACCACTTGGACTGCTATATTGACCATTTTATAGCCAACTCGGACAAAATTAGCCTTTTTGAAAAGCATTTGGCCATGGAATGTTCGATCCGGCCATATAACATTTTAGCCATTTTTAGTAGTTTTTCATTTCCTTCGAACTTTTCATTCATTTAGATAGAAAAAAATTTTCTCTTGAAAATTGTCAGTTTGAAAAAAACTCAATTTTTAAAGGTTATCCTAAGGGGACTCTATTTACAATGTGATTCTGATGCTAAACTGGGCCCTCACTTTCTGTCACTCGTACGGCACGAATAAGTTGACCTTGTTGCAGTAATATTTTTATGATTTCTTATTCTTTGATGTGCTCCGCACTTATACAATTTTTTTTATTCGATTTTGTGATTTGGCAATTTAGAGGTCATTGTTTGGTGTGTTTCGGACCATTGTCCAACTATCTGGCAAAACTCCACAACGATGCACTTTAATGATATTCTCTGAACTTACCCTAATCAGGCACAAGACCACAAGTCGATGACACAAGGAGACATTAGATTGATTTGAATGATATTCACTGAACCTACCCTAATCAGGCACAAGACCACAAGTCGGTGGCACTCGGTAAGGATTGGACTAAATAATATCCACGAGTCAAGTACCTAACCGTTACTCAACGAAGAGACATCAGATTGATTTTTATTAAGGTTTATTTAATACGGCACAGGCCACAAGTGTGGGATACCCACGTGTGAGATTCAACAGTATTAATGATCTGCTTGGTTGGTGTGCTAATCACTATTCCACGCCAAGGATCCTAATTGATATTTATCAAACTTAGCTGCGTCTGGCACAAGGCCACAAGTGTGAGACATTAGGGAGGATCAAACTTACTACAGTAGTATCGATAATCTTGAGAGAAAAGCTTAACCGAGTTTTGATCAAGGTTACAAATGATGATAGAGCCTTAACTTTCGGCCGTATTCATCAAGGCCAAAAAGCATCAAAACGATAGGCATCAGTCAAAAGGACAACGGTGTTGAACATTCAAATCCAGGACAAATAGCATCTAGACAAAGGCCATCTGTCAAAATGACCGTCCACTACAACGATCACGTTAGTTCAAAAGGCATCAGTCTAGTATACTAATACTCTTGTACGAATATTTCAACTAAATTTGTAATAATTAAGTAATTTAATTTCGTATTTTTTTGTAAATTTGAATGATTAAAAGTTTTGATGTGATTCTATCAAATTACTTAATTAGTGTAAATTTGATTAAAATATTTGTACTATGGTGTTGTCTTTCCGACTGAAGCCTTTTGAACGAATATGATTGCAACTTTCTGTAGCACGTACTACACTGTTGTCCTTTTGACTGATGCCTCATGTCTTGATGCCTTTTCACTGATAACCCGAAATGACTGTGTATTTACCAAGACAACAGAAAAAATTATTAATAGAAATTAATATTTATTAAACTTACCAGATTTGTAATGGATTTGCTAAAAATAAAAAATGGTGCCTGATTCTAGAAAATAGTCTAAAAGCAAATGTTTCGTTTAAAATTCAGTTTATTGATCTTGAAAAAAAATTGAAATGATGAAAACTATGAAAAAATATTCTTCCCTTGGAGTTTGATTTGCTTTGACTGACCTTCAAAACTGGATCAAATCGGCTGCATTTTTCCCACTTTCAACGTTATGGCTAAAAATATCAAATATGTATGTCTAGAGTTCGGTTAATTATTTCTATAAAACAGCCAGGTTTTTAACGGCTGAATGGATGGAATATCGGCTAAACTTGGCCAGAAAAAATGGCGCTTTGGCGTTCCTGAGCATGACGTGATGTATCGATATATTGATTTATATAGCTAACCATTAAAAAAAGCATTAAGAAAGAAAGGTGATCATTTTTTAATGAAAGTAAAGGTAAATAAATGAAAATATACGTGCTAAGTGATCGACATTTTATATCAGAAGGTTAACATCAAGTGTGGCCTTATAAATTTGCTCTTTTGAGAGTTCGATTATCAAAATGTCGAAGTGTATAAATGTATATTCAGACAAACGCACTCAACTTGCGTTTATTTGAATAGATAGATAGATAGGTAGGTAGATAGATAGACAGATAGAAAAAGAAGCATTAACACAGGGTGTGTCAGAGATAGATAGATAGATAGATAGATAGATAGATAGATAGAAAAAGAAGCATTAACACAGAGTGTGTCAGAAAAAGAGGGAGAAGATAGATAGATAGATAGATAGATAGATAGATAGAAAAAGAAGCATTAACACAGGGTGTGTCAGAGATAGATAGATAGATAGATAGATAGATAGAAAAAGAAGCATTAACACAGAGTGTGTCAGAGAAAGAGGGAGAAGATAGATAGATAGATAGATAGATAGATAGATAGATGTGCGTGCACGCCCATCATCGAAAAGTGTATATGTGCGTCAATTGCATCATGTAATTCCTGTGACTTGACGGTTAGTAGGCTCGTTTTGCAGACCATTTCGCGCGTGCAGTGGTTCCAGGCCTCATGAGTGCTCCACTGCAGTGGTCTTGTGCCAGACTAAGCTGAGCTTCTTGTTTTTGTTTTTTTTCAAAGGTGCGCCTTAATTAGAGCGATGATTAGAAAATTAGTCTGCTATAAAATTACGAAGTGTCAGACCAAACTATGTTTTATAACTGCGGTTTCCGCCTCCACTAACGAAGTTAGAAGAGGTATATGTATTCATTGGTGTCCAGGTCACACGATATCTCCATAGGTTCTCAATTTATTTCAATGAAATCTTGTGGATAGACATGCCATAGACTACAGGAGAAATTGAAAATAATAAAAAAATAAAAAAGCCAAATTCAAATCTCGAGGGGAATTACACAATAGTTGCACTTTTAATGCTCTCTGACTCGTTTTTTTTGTAATATCTTATTTTCATTCAGTTTTTTAGTTACTGTACGGCTTTGGCAGAGGTATACGCTCCTTAAGTACTGTCTTGTTGACTGACATGGAATTTAGCCAAGCCCAGCACTAAATAATTCTTTTGATGCATTCTTTGAGGCTCCAACTTTAAGCAGAATTACTCAACCATCACAATTTCCGGTGAACTTCAATGCTGTGCTCTGATAACAAATTCACCGCAATAACAGAGACAACGGTATCTTTAAAGTGTGTCTTGGTTTGGCGCTAAAGCCGTAAATGTGGGCCAACCATTTTACAAGGCAGTTCTGCAGTACCTGGTGTTGCCAAATTCTCTGGCTAAGACTGCTAAAATCGGCTAAATTTTTACCATTTTCGGCAAATTTTATGACAAAAAAAAAGGCCAGTCACCAAATGAGATAACTATTTGGGTTTGCAAGTGGATTTGCAAAATGAATGTTTTTGTATCTGCTCCAAAGCAAGTTTCGATCAAAATTCGGTTTATCGAAAGGAAAAAAAATTAAGGAAAAATAATTTCCCAGTGTAATCTGATTTGCTGTGACTGTCCCTGGCCCTTGTTTATTCCTGATTTTTTTTTTCATAGAAAATGTGACTTTTATAAGCGAAGCGAGTCGGCTCTACAGCAGGTGACTGTTTTATAATGTACGTATGATGTTGAACTTGACGCTTACTTAGTTTTTTTTTCGGCTAAAACCTCTCTGAGAAATAGCTAATATCGGCTAAATATTTTCCAATTTCCGTTAACTTTATTGCTAAAAATATTGAATATATATCTTCTGAGTTAGCTATAAAATAAAATTTAATCGGCTAATCATTTTTTTTAATTGCCAGATTTTCGACTACGGGCTATCGCAGATTTTTATTGGTTTAATAGGTGGGGGTGTGAATCGTCTAGATCTAGCCAAAAAATGACTGATTTGGCATCCATCCTTCGAAGAGGAATACCGCTGATGTCACAATGTAATATGCTGTGTTAGGAAAAGCTGAATAAAAGCCAGCGGTTTCTTTGTTTTCGAATTTCACTGTTTTTTAATTGAAGTTCAAGTCTGAAAAAATTAAAACCTAATTACAAAAGTAAACTAAGAAGCATTCAGAGAGCACATATTTCTGCCGACACCTTTATCACTGAATGAAAATCAGCACATAGATAGTTACGAATGGGGGAAGGAGAGGGAAGAATATTTTTGGATCCAGCCCCAAATTCAATCCGTTCTGTTATCCGTGGCCGACATTTCCAGGAAATTTCATTGAAATTCCTTCTCGTTTCAATTTCCAGCTAACTTTACAGTTAGAATATTATATACACTCATTTAAAGCCCACTTATCAAATAAAATAACCATACACTAAAACTCCAGAACAAATTATTGATGAAAAAGGAATTCTACACGTACCTTAATTTACACTCATTGTTTGTTTTTTTTTATAACCAGATCTTCGGGAGAACCATAGTAGCCTTCCTCTTCCTATTCCTCCTGATTCTACCATACCAACTAGTAATGCTACAACTAATTAGTTTAGAATCCATTTGAAATCGGAAATCACAGATGTGGACGTATGGATTGTGGACACACCGTTGAACTTATGATTCTTGTTCTTTTATCTATGATCCAGTTTGTGCACATGATAATCTTTACATAAACCTGCAATCAACTGATGCTAATCAGAGCAAGAGCGAGATGACGATTACTTTTTCGGTCACGTAGTTTTAACATTGAATACTTTTCAAATTTATCCACATATCTCTATAAGACGCTTTTTGGTCGGTTGGTCGGTCGGTCGGTCGGTCTGGCCTAGTTATGTTATAAAACGAAAAAGATGGAAGGAAGAGGTAAAAAGCATGACGTTGTTAAAATAACGTCTATTCCGATCATTTTCTAATGATGTTAAAACAGAAAGTACAGAGTCTGCATTTTTGTATTTAAAAAATGGCTATTGACGATTTTATTGAAAATAATACATGCAGAATATTTCCATAACACAATATTTTACAAGTATGAGAATCAATCGACTCATAAAAAGACTACTTGGTTTTCTTCATTCTCCTCCTTCTGTTATTACTACCACGGATGGTGGACATGTCGTTAAACTTATGGTTCTTGTCTCTTCATATGAAATCTTTTTCAAACTTCGTACACAGCATTCAAATTTTACAGCGGGTCATAATTCTTTTATTGTGAAGTTTGGCACTAGTTGGGACCCTCAAATCCACCAAGTACCCATGTTTTTTTTTACGAAGTTATCATTGGCATAGAGCCACGTTCATGGAGTCCCAAGATTCACGATGAATGGTCTGGGTTCAGTATTGCCAACTCAGAAAATATTTGACTTAGACTGCCAAAGAGCGCTGAATTTTAATAAAGAATAGCCCCCAAAACACCCAAAAGATGTTTGAATGGCCAAAATCTTTAAACATTTTTTCGCATTGCCAAAACACACAAAAAAAAACGCGCTAAACTTAGCGCAAAATATTTTTTTTAAGTAAATTGGCAACACTATTACAGATTGGATACTGAACAAACAGGATTTTAACCTCTGCACTAGTAGATATGAGAAGATAAAAAGTGGTATCAAAATGACCCACGACGTAGACACCAACTCTTCAAAGGTGGGGTGAAATTTGACCAAGGATACTTCAAAGGGTTGAGAACCACACCCAACAGCTTAGAACAATACGTTTAGATTGTATCCGATAAGTAAATAATTTACCTAGAATTGAACCAAAAGATTTCTGGTTGCTTGGGATTTTGAGATGAAGTATTTTCATTTTAGGTCAAATAATTCGTATCGTTTTCTTCGGCTTTCAACTTTATCAACGAAATTGGAAGAGTTAAATAGTTGGTCAGTCACTTGATAAAAACCGTTAGGCGACCAACGTTTTTTTTTTTTTTTTTCGCCCTCCTGGGGATGATCAATTAAAAGAAATGAAAAGATGTATGATCAATGAATACATTACTTCTTGTGCCTTTTGTTGAGCAGTGATCATCTCAAAAAAAAGTTTGAATTTAAAAAAAAAAACAGAAAAAAACAAGCGGACACAAAATAAGGGATCAATTTTGTATGAACTTAAATTACAAACTGAACTCCCTTAAGAGAAAGTATTTAGGTGTAGAATTTTGTAAAAACGTTTTTTCCTGATTTAGTGGGGAGTAAATGTTTAAATCTTCTGCCCTCTAGCTCTGTTGGTGTGGCCTGTACGCATGATAATACATAGCCAGCCAGACCAGCTTGAAAACTGAAAGAAACCTCCGTTGAAAGTTCTTGCGAAAGTTTTAGTTGACGGTTTCTGATATGTATTCACTGGTGTTTATCTGTCAGTCTGTTCACTCAATATCACCAAAAGGTCTCAATGAATTTCAATGACATTTTGTGGAGGGATGGGTCATGGACCAAGGATGGATTCATTAAATTTGGGGATGGATCCAGGATTTTTTTAACAGATACACATCTCCCCTGTATGGCAGCAATATGACTGTCTACACATTATCTCCAAAAGTTCTCAGTTAATTTAAATTAGGTTTTCTGGAAGGATAGGCCAGAGTGTGAGAGAGACGTGTTTAGATTTCGAGACGGATCCATCAATTCATTTCGTCCGCTGACACTTTTCCGATGGGTGGGGATCAAAAGAATATATTTCCCGGGGAATATATTCCTAAGGGAGTGCAATAGGATACATAATAATACCATCTTTTTATGTGGGTACGTGAAGTTAGGGATACATAAAACAATTGGACTGCACCATTATCCTTTACTGACCATAAGGTTCCAATTTTCAATTTTGTCTTTGAATTGAAACAAGCTTTCGTCCACACTTTCCGACACACTGTGGAGACAAAATCTCGCCATTTGTCAGTTTCCTCTTAATGTCGAATACGCTTCTCGATATTCCTATATTTTGCGATCCCATCGCAACTTGAGGAGGTATGTTTCAGATCTACTCCCATCTGGTCCCTTTTCCTTGGGCTCAAATCTTTACCAGATCCTTTCATGACTAGTATGCACGCTACTCATAACTACAATCGTAACATGTTTGATTTGAGACCTGTTATTTCAAATGAGTTTTGATGGACAAACAACAGGAGACATGGAGTCTCAGAAGTGCATACTACTTCAACTTGGGTCAGCCACCATCTTGGGATAGGATGAGGTCAAGTTTGCTTGAGGTCAACCTGATGTCACGTGAGGTCAACAATAGTTCTCCTGGTACAAAATACTAAAATGAATGCAGAATCCCAAATGCATAAGAATATGTATTATTGTTCACATCTTTGTAGTTCAAATAGGGTTCTGAAATGGAATCAGTCTATTCTGAAAAGAATGCACAATAATTTTGATGGTTGGAACTATTTTTGTCCATTACAAAATCACCTTGGATATAAATAAATATCGTATTTTGTGGCATATATGACGCACTGGCGTATAGGTCGTATTCTGAATTAAGAATGAAACTGTCCCAGACTAAGCTAAGCTATGGAAAAATCGATAAAGTATAAACACACAATTTCCACTTGTCTAGACTTACATCTACCTTTCCTTGCAACAATCATTCAATCCAAGGCGCTAACGGGATGGCGCGTGTGTGTGTGAGTGTGTGTGTATGTGTAGAAACATTGAACATATGTCCATATCAGGATGCTAGCAAGTAGTATCTCAAGTGTCTCCAGTCTCTAGTGTTCAGTACTTCAAAACCAAACAAAACCATTCTCTGGGAGAAATGTTTGTTTATAAAGATAAAAAACAAATAAAAAATTTAAAAAAAGAACGATTTTTCAAAAAACAAACAAGGGGTCAAAGGTATATTTCCAGGGGGATAAATTTCTAAATGGGGTGCTGTAAGATGTACAAATTTACCATCTTTTATGTGGGTACATGAGGTTGGGGATACGTAAAACCATTGTACTGCACCATTATCCTTTACTGACTATAAAGTTCCAATTTTCAACCCCCTCATCCGCAGTGAGATGGTGACTGATCCAGGTCGTGGGGAATGACCCCTCCCCTCCTTTTGCTCCCCACCCCTACACACCATGGTCGGCCAAGCCTTCACTGTATAGAAGCAGGGAGATTTTAAGAGTCGACATTTGAAAAAAATGCGTCCTAAATGCCACAAAATATGGTATATATATATATATATATATATATATATATATATATATATATATATATATATATATATGTGTGTGTGTGTGTGTGTGTGTGTGTGTGTGTGTGTGTGTGTGTGTGTGGTACAAGTCAAGCTAGCAGTATAACATAATATAATAATATATCAATAATATAAAGCCACTTCTGAAATGTAATGGATTTATTTCATTGAGTGCTCGGTATATACAACTTTTTATACTAGGAGTTAATTTGTTTTTAGAGTATATATATATATATATATATATATATATATATATATATATGTGTGTGTGTGTGTGTGTGTGTGTGTGTGTGTGTGTGTGTGTGTGTATGTGTGTGTATGTATCAGAAGCTGTGGCTTTACTTTTGCAGGCGGGCAGGGGGGGGAGGATTCCCTCACTATCTATATTCTACCACTATTCTCTACTTGTGTAATTCCCTGATAAGAAAAGATAGCCATATCCTCATTCCTCGTGGCCTCAAAACGACTCTGAATCTGGTTAAATTTCGAAAATTTTGTCGCCAGAATGGGATTAAAGCACCACCCCAAACCACCCGGCTGTAGAGTCCTGCGTTCCCTCACTTATTTAATTAACACTTAGCCACTGGTCATAATAACATCAAGAGGGCCGTAGCTCATCTGGTAGAATCATATTTCCTCTCTCATCATAAACCAAATGACCGTCTGTCGGTTATCACAAAACTCAAAAACGACCCGAGCCATGACGAACAGGTTTCCTGTAGTTACTAATGGGACCTACCAGCAGGGTTTTAGCGAATTATTCTTTTAAAATGCTATTGTTAGATTTTATGTGGGGAAGTCAATTTTCGAAAGTCAATTGGAAAATTACCCTCGTGCTTTTTTCACGATAGTAAGATTTTTTACGTTATACGGCACACAGATATAGTAAAAAAAATTTACACAATGAGGAAGGGATCCATGATGTATTGACATAATGCTATGTGATTGTATTTATCTATGCTAAGCTATTCCGACATATGTGTATGACCAGTCATCTACGGGCTACACAGTTAGACATATATATAAGTGGTGGCCACTAACTTCTCCTTGACACACATACACACGACACAAATTACATTCATATAGAAATGTGGAATGTCCATAAATAAATTTTGATTCGCCCAATATGTGTTTTTCTAATTGTCTATAAAATATGTTTCACCATTATGCCGGATGTAACCTATCTTTCCATTAATCATATATATATATATATATATATATATATATATATATATATATATATATATATATATATGTGTGTATATATGTGTATATATATGTGTTTATATATGTGTGTATGTATGTGCGTGTGCGTTTGTAGCTCTTTGAACAAACGATTTTATTGTAGAAAATCAAATACACTTATTTTTGTATCAATCTATCCAACCACCAGTATGCCATATATATATATATATGTGTGTGTGTGTGTGTGTGTGTGTGTGTGTGTGTGTGTGTGATTTACATCGCTGGCGTGTCATGTTAATACAATTGTTTTGTTTTCAAATCCCCGAAATCGTTACATGGTAAACAATTTTTTTAATCACAGACGGAGATTACATGAATTACATTAACAGATATTGGGAATTAAATGACTGAAGTGTCAAAAAGAGAATCTTTGAAAAAAGTCTCTTAATGTGTTCAATGTTTAAAGCTGTAAAGCTTTCTAGACTATTCATATATATATATATATATATATATATATATATATATATATATATATATATATATATTGTCCTTTCTTATAACTACGCCCCTTTTTTAATGTTACTACGTCACTTTATTTGAAATCACACCTCCTTCATCGAACATGACGTCTATCGTTTTTCATAACTTTAGCTCCCTCAATTTTGTACATTCATCATCATCAGTCTTTTTTCGTCCATCGTTGGACATAGACCTTCCCCAGGATTCGCCAAATCTCTCCATCGTGGGCGTCGTGGAGCCAATATTTTCTGAACCTGTCTTGTTCGTCTCGCCATTTCATATTCTGTTGGCCTCGGTTCAGCATTTGATCTCTGGGGATCCATGTTGTGAGTCGTGATGTCCATCGGTTGTCTGACATCCTTGCAACACAACCAGCCCATTGCTATTTGAGTTTCCTACTGGTTTCGCTCCTTTGGAACATTAAATTACTTTATTTTACCATTAGCCCTAATTTTTTTAACATTATCCCTCTCTTTTTAGGGGGATATTAGCTCCACATTTTTTAATATTGATTCTCCCCTTCTTGGAACTTTAGCCCCTCCTCCAACATGCCCCCTTTTTTTCCACCCTCCATTTTAGATAACATCACATTTTTCTTTTCTAATATTTGCCCCACCCTTTCTTTCTGGGCATAACCCTGTTTTCACATACTCCCCCCCTTTCAACATTAACCCCCATTTTCAAGATTGCTGCGTCTCCTTACTGAACATTAATCCAATCCTCATTTTCAAGATTATACTCCCTACTTCTTTTTATTTAACATTATCCCCTTATTTTCAAATTAACATTCTTTCTTTAACGTTATCTCCTTTCTTTCAGACCGTGTAAAGAGAGAGTGATACTAAACAAGTCTTTAAAAACAAATTAAACCCAACCTGAATTCTCTCTATCTCTCTATCTATCAATTTCATTTTTTATTCATTTTTACAGCAATCTATTCTGTCCTTTAAAACGAGTATTTAGTCTAGTTTCCATAATCGACAAGATGTTTCTCGTCACACGAGGGTCGAATGCTTGGATTTTATGATGAGAAAATCAACGCGGTGCGGAGCAGCCGAATAGTTAGGACTCGGAAAATGAGATCGACAAACTTAAATCGGGTTTCGGTCAAAGCTGCTCAAGTTCACATTGCATTAATGTTCTTTGGATAGGCATGAATCCAACAAGGTACGGATAAATAATAGGGCCGCCCGAGACTTGAATCTATGATTTGGTGATTCGGTAACAAACTGGGAGAGGCACATTTCTGATTTCAGATAACAGTCTGAAGAGAGATGCACTCGATCAGACTATCTCGCCCTTGTCATACCCATGATGAAACCATTTGCGGTGCCCCCAACAACTCAGCACTAGGTTACCCAGATAACTGCGGCAAAGTATCTGCTAAAATGTACTTTTGCTGTTTTTATTGCCAGTGACGTTATCAGTCGAGAGAATGAGTAAAGACGCTACTTCAGCTGAAGATGATTATTTATCTAATCAGCAGGTTTTTTTTTCTTGGAATCGAGCAAGTCCACAAAAATTGGAACACACACTTTTCTGTTAGATTCCATTTCCACGCAGTGTTGCCAATTTTGCACTTTTCATGCTAAATCTGACGCGTTTCTTGTTTTGCTATCGCTAAAATTCAACAATTAGCGCGTTTAAAGTCAATTTTTGGCTATTTTTTTGTCATGTTTGGAAAATTTAGGTATTAATATGTCTTGGGGTTTCTAGTACATTTCTTGGCTCTTCCTCGAGGTCATAAATCATCAAATTAAAACTTCCAAGTTGTCAACTCGTTTGGTCCCTCGGAGTACAAAAAAATATAAAAACTCTGGTTTATTTTCAGTGTCATCTTTATTTCAAAATAAGAATCAGTACTACAGGGGCGAAAAGTGTCATACGTAGGGAGAGAAAGGTTTGGTCATGCTTTTGTCTCTGTCCCATGGAAACGTTTGCTCTCTCTCTCTGAGCTGGACTGTCCCTTCCCCACGCGCACACACACACACAAACATATATATATATATATATATATATATATATATATATATATATATATATATATATGTGTGTGTGTGTGTGTGTGTCTTCCTATATCTACCTTCCCAATTGTCCCCCAGAAGCCGCAAAGAGAAGGCACTTTCTTATCTCATCTTGGATTTCCAATCAAGAAAGATAGGTTCAACTGTTGGTGAGATTCGAACCTACGTCCCTTATTTTCGGGTAAAACCTGCCTTACTGACCAGGCTACGAAGACCAACAGGTTAAAGCAGGAATCTGACGATGTAATTCTCACTCTTGATTTTTCCCCGAATATCGATACTCAGCTCTAAGCAATGTCGGTCGGAAATAAGCAGCAAAGAATAACGACTTGGGAATATCAATTAAAAAATGATAATTGAAACAGGTCAGGTTAGTCACTCAATAGAAACCGTCCCGTGACCAAAGTCTTTTGGCAACGTGCCATGTTGGGAGCGATCAATCAAAAGATTTGAACAAGGGATGATCAATGAACAACTTTTCTCGCCTTTTTTTTTCCCCCTTTCGTTTGGGATGACTGAAAAGTTTGAATTTTCAAAAAATAAGCTGGCATAAACAATAAATCAATTCAGAATACATTTACATTGTGAGTGGAACCCCAAATAAAAACCTGCTGGGAGGGGGGGATGAAAAAAACATTCTGTCGTTTTGAAAGAGACGAAAAAGACCGAGAATAAATGAGATGAGAATTTGGTTTGAAAGCAGTTATTACCAGTGGCTGTTTAGCACAATAGTAAGTGCATCGCTGTGTTGAAGCGGCTACCTATCAGTGGTAGGTTCGATTCCTGCAGCAGCTCCATTTCCTCTAATTGTTTATTCTATTTACGTTGTCTAGATATATATATATATATATATATATATATATATATATATATATATATATATATATATATATATATTAACCATGTAACGAAGGGAGATTATTTCAAATAAGTTTTTGTATAACATAACACTATTCATAATTCATACTGCCGGACCAAATAATATCCAATTCTTAGGTAAACATAATAAAAGGTAAATGTTGAACTTGTCAACTGTCTATCTCGATTGATACTTCCTGAACGTGAGATACATACATAATCAGCCAGTCAGCTGCACCAACTTGAAAACTGGAGAAACTTATTTTGATAGTCTTGGTGTCAGTTTTGGTTAGGGGGTTCTAATTAAGATGATAGAAATACTTGCCAAAGAAAAAGATATTAACCATTGCCAATGATCTATCTAAAAAATTCGAATAATATTACTTAAGACCCTCTTATTTGAAGAAATGTTTTGTGACCGACAGAGGTAACTAAGTGCGTTCTGAAAGTAAAAAATGAACCAAATATTATTAACAAGAACGGAGAATTCAATGAGGCGTCCACTACAAAATTTAATGACATAATTATCAGATCACGTGACCCTGTGGAGATTAGATAAAAAACATCATATGGAGGAACACGTTTTAGTCAAGTTTCAAGTAAATCTAACTCAAAACAGCAGAGGGAGTATAAATCATAATGTTTAAACACTATTTTGTCAGATTCCAGGTAAGGAGCATCTTTGTCAAGAGACACCTTTCAATCAAGTATCAAGAAAATCTGACTCAAAACAGTCGATAAAATAGATTTTGAAACAGAAAAATTTAACGTTATTATTGGCAAATCATGCGACTGACTGGAAGAATTTTATAAGAAGCACCTAGCCAAGGTACATCTTTCTATCAAGGTTCAATCGAATCTGACTTAAAACAGCCGAGTAAGTCGATGTCAATCGATTTTGAAATTAAGTCTAAACGCCATCATTGCTAGATCACGTGACCCTGAAAGCGGGAAATTTTTTTAGGTGAGAAGCTTCTTATCAAGGGACAGCTTTCAGCCAACTTTCGACTAATCCTACCGTAAAACTACTGAGAAACCAACATTATGGGGACAGATTGACGGACAGACAGAGCCTCGTATAGTTAAAATGACGGAGCTAGGGTCTTACATACTTGTTTATACATGATCTCAACAGGATGTCTCGTTCCCTGTGTTAATGGGAACTCCACAGTACAAGGGAAATAACTCTAACTAGATTAATAAGGAAGTGACCCTTGGCTGTAGGAAAGACAGTATACATTAATTATATCTATTAATCATTTATAACAGCGGCAAATTAGAAAAAATTGTTTTATTGACAATTATGATTTTTTCTATCTCATAATAGTGCCCAAACCAATGGATAAAATTCATAAACGAATTGTTTGTGAATACTCTTTGAAAAACAAACTTTTGTACGTAGTTATGTGTTCAATATCAACAATCTACATATATCACAGAAGATAATTATGCTGAGTCAGTACAACGGCTGGTATTACAAATTGAAGCCCCAGGACGACCTTTGCATGCTTGCATAAGAAAAACAATAACGGGAAACGAACGGAAATTGATAATTGAAACATTTTTTCCTCAAATACGTATTTCACCAAGATGGAGTAGTTTCCTCTTATTTCTTGAATCGATTTACATCGAAAGATCACCTCAAATATCAATAAAATTAGATGGTTTCAACATTTTATCTTTTAACATTAGTCTTAACATATCTGTCTAAATATCTATCTCATTTTTTTCTTATCTATCAATGAAATATCAGTAAATGGACAATTTATATCCGACAGAATGTGATAATGAAAGACGATTTATTAGGAACTGATTGCTCGGTTCCAATATTATTTGCACGCCAACGAATTGCCTCAGATCGTGTTAATAAATAAAAAAATGAGTGTCGTGCGTGGATCGAATCCGCCTCCATCTCGGAAGCAGCGTTATACACAGGGTCTGCTCTTACCATTTAAGCTAACAACGCTCTTATGGTAAGGGAGGAGTTTGAAACGCACTTACATCACTTATCTCCTTACTTGACGGTCTTTGGTACAACTATGCTGTTCCCTATCTATTTGAGGTAGATAGATAGATAGATAGATAGATAGATATGAAAATACTAAGTCATTTCAAATCTGTTCATCTATCTCCTTTGAATGGTTCTCTTTCGACTATCGCAATTTCACTAGTTCGTATTTTCACGCGCGTATATTTCAAGTCCTTTTAAGCTACATTTGATCAACAGTTTTTTTTATGTTACTTACAACACCTGTGGAAATAGTACGTTGTACTTTTGAAGTTTCAAGAGAACTATTTGCAAATAAGTTAAATCTACATATGATAATGTGTTTTTATTCATTCATTTTTTGGTCATTTTTTTAAACAAAAAGAAAACAGTGTTTCTATCTGAAATCATCTACAAGAACAAAAATAATATGCTAACACAAGATTTAGGCATTGTTGGTTCTAAATGACCATAGAGAACCAAAAACATTTGGTGGTGGGTAAGAATTTTTGAGATAGTGCCTCATGACGTCATTCAAATTTTCAAAATGTGATCAAGTGACTTCCACACACGAACACACATACACATTGATGAACAAAGAGAGAATAATCTGTATTCCATTTGGCTTGCAATTTGTGGGGTCATTTTAAAAGTTAAATCATTTAATTCAAGTCATTTTCCATGACACAGCAACACTATTTAATTAAAAAAAGGGTAAAATTTTTAACAATAACTGTAAAAATGATACAAGACCAACACATTTTAGTAGTCAATAAAGGACTACTCCCAATAATGACAAAACAAAATACCAATTCCATTATTTTTTTTTACGGCACGAGTCAAGGAAATAAATAATTTACTACCTATAAGATAATGGTAATTCACAACGTATCACTCAATTGATAAAGGGAGGTAACTTACACTATTTCCACTAATCCAGTTATTCCCCTTTGATCTTTGTTTTCCCCCCTTATCGAAATAGCAAGACGCCTTGTCGAGTAGAAACTGTTAACAAAGCTACCTTAGCAGACTATTGCCGAGACTCCAATAATGGCCTTAACCTTGTATTAAAGTAAGTTTAGTAAATTTCAGGGTGTCTCATCATGATGCAATACTAAGCAAGCAAGCCTTGCATACTCTCTGGTTGTCTCATGTGTTACTCGCGCCCGACTAAGCTGAGATCTTTTATCCAGCAACCTTGGAACCTGGCCATTACCACACGACAAAAAAAGAAAATGCCAGAAACAAGAAACTTTTTCTTTTTTTTTTTTTTTTTTTTTTTTTTGTACTATCACTTAATAAATTTTTGTAGTTTATCAATTTCAATTTTTTATTTTAATGATTTGGAAAACAGAACGATGTATTTTATAAACATTGTTTTTATGTACATATTTCGGGGGTCGGGGAATTTTTACTTTATTACATGAGGTACCAAAAATTTGCAATCAATAAAATTAAGATTAAGGTAAAAAATGGTCTCAACAGCTTTTTTTCTTAAATAATTACCACTTGTATTACTTCATCAGACAATTTTTTTCAAGAAACGAAAATATGTATCAAATACTGTAACTACCAGAATGTAAACGAACGTTCAGAGAGAATGATTGGTTTAAGGGTATTATTCAAGGTTCAGCTCCCGGTTGAAATCTCAGTCGCTTAATTGGTAAAGTAGACCGGGTTAATCAGTGCTTTCCTTAGCTAGGGGATGTGGGTTCGATCCCATCTGAGGATTATTCTCCGTTTATTCAATCAAAGCCGTTTGCTCACTAATGAGGCAAATCAATCTGAGCGAGAAGTTATGTTAAAAATGAAAATATAAATAATTTATATGATATAAAACGAACATTATTTGTGTTTTCTTATGCTTCTCAACTAGTTGTATTGAAAATAATTCAGAGAAAAATTGATAAAATACATGTCTAATGTTATGTTTGAATAAACATTGGAAGTAAGGGTTATTAGATTCGGTTTCGAACAGCGATTAGACTTTAATCATTCGGTTTAACAATTCATTTAATCGGCAACTGAATTGATGGTTCAGACTGTAGTTTGGAATTGAATCGAATAACTCTTATGGCAGATCCATAAACTAATGGCAGCAAATTCAAAACATGATAGATCATGGGAGTTTCCGTACTAGAGAGTGTCGGATCAGAGGCACAATCAGTACTGCTTCATATTAAGGTACCCACCATGACTCGACGGTTAACGTCTATCTCGCAAATAAATCCATTCTGGGTGCTTGACTTCTGTGGGCATCTATCATCATATACAGTACACTGTATATTATATCAAGCCCATTTTATGCCTAAAATAGTCGTTCATTTCACTCCATCACGGTGATTCTCTAAGGGGAGGCACTTGGCACCCAAGGGGGTAAGAGAAATTTTAATCATGGGAAAAGTTTTCAATCAGAGAACGTTCCATCTTCATAGGATACTTCTAGTAACGTGACCTTGTGCCAGACGAAGCTAGGCGCAGTAAATAACCATTTTGTGAGGAATGTGCCAAAGACCGATGTTTAGTGAGTTAATGATTAAATTCCTTGAATGAGTGAATACTAATCTGGACTCCGAAAACATTACACGGATTTTTTTAAAATTTTGACTAGAATTCACATAGACAGCGTTTTCAAGTTAATTTAGATCAGAACATTTATTTCGGGTAATGCTTAATTGGTTCTTCCCTGAATTAAAATATTTTCCCTTTTTTGATTAGTATATGTTGTCGCACAACCACCCAAACCTCAAGTGGACTTCGTTTTTCTACCGTAACAAGAACAAATTTAAGGTTATAAGAAGTAATATTCCCCTTCTTTAATTTGAAATGACGACCAACAGGTATTCGTGTCTCTTACCGACCGAGCTAAATTGTTAAGTTTTACCCCTGTCAGAAATATGCAAGGACTCATTTCATTCGAATAAATGGATGCATTTACATTGTAAAGTAATAATAAAAATAAGATAATTTTATTTATATGCAATACAGAAGTTACAATAATCTTTTTCAGTCGTAATACAAGTTAGAGTGGTGCTTGACCTTGTAGAGGCAGAGCTTGTTTAGTATTTGAAGCCATTAAGCTGTGACCAATCTACCATGCAAACCATCTACCATATAAGACCCCCAAATTTCGGCTGGGAATGTTCGGCAGAAAAAGGGAAAAAACAGCTTTTGCGTGAATCTCTTTCATACATCACTTTTTATAAAACCCCCCAAGGTCTAGCCAATGAAGATTAGGTGAACCTTTCAATCCATTTTTAGGGTTTTTTTACCTGGTGTCAAATTCGGTAATCATATCAATTCAATAGAAGGAAGATTGAAGACAATGGAGTCGACCTTTCCCGTCTAAAATGTTCACCGGTTACTTTTTAAATCATTTGCCTCAGTTTGCATGTTTACAAAAATTCAACATTGACCGTCTTCAAACTCGAGAAGAGTTATTTCCCTTTGACCGCGTTGAAAAATGTTTAAGCAAGATATAATCAGTTTTTCGGACGATTGTATTCGTTTGTGTTCACACGACGTTTCGGCCGATCCATACTACGGCTCTCTTCAGGTGTACTATCTGAATATGATGGTGGTGAAAAGAGTTTTTCTCAATTTATAGCGACGCTGACATCTTTGAATTCAGATTTCTTATAATATCTATAACATTCAAACTTTTGCTACTGACCAGTTTTACATCATGCAATTGTTGGGCAACTGATTTCTCTTTTCGCTCCGTACGTAGCTGGAAAAATTTTCCTCATTTATTATTATCAGTCTTTTATCGTCCGTTGTTGGACATAGACCTTCTCTAGGATTCGCTATATCTCTCTATCTTGGGCGACGCAGAGCCATTAGTTTCTGAACCTGTTCAGTTCGTCTCGCCATCTCATATTCTTCCGGCCTCGGCTCCGCATTTGATCTCTGGGAATTCATGTCGTGAGTCGTGATGTCCATCAGTTGTCCGACGTTCTTGCCACATGACCAGCCCATTGCCATTTGAGTTTCCTAATGGTTCCAATGATGTCACAGACTCCTGTTTTTCCCATATATACTGTGCTGTCTTGGGATTTCTCCATTTGAAGTTGAGCTTGACCCAAGTGCACATTGCATGGTTCTCAATTTGAGGGGCAATCTTCTGATTAGTTTCCACATTTCAGCTCCATAGGAGACTATCGGGTCGACGCATTGGTTGTACACCCTTCTTTTTAGGACTAATGGAATTTTCTTGTTCTTGAAGGTTGAGCTTGCTCCACCGAAGGCTTTTGACCCTTAAGTGATTCTTTGCCTGATTTTTTCTTCTGTTGAGGATATCATGGAGACAAGTGATCCAAGGTAGATTTAGTGGTCTACATTGTCCTGCTTTGCGTTTTCGATTCTGATCGTTGTACGTTCACAATTCCAAAATATTTGTTGACCATGGTCTTTGTTTTGCTGAAGTCCTTGCTTGCTTCGTTCAGTTCATTTAGTATCAGTTGGGGGTTGTGGAGGTTCTCTGCAAATTCAAGGTTACTCAGGCATTCGCCGTCTATTAAGCTTCCTTCGTTTTCCCATTCTAGGTTTCTGAAGATCATCTCAAGAGGCTATAAAGAGTTTGGGTAAGCTGTTATCACCTTGTCTTACCCCTTTTTGGATTTGAAAGGGCTCAGAGTCTTCATGCAACCTGATAAAGGAGCTGCTGTGACAGCATATATATGATGCAATACTCTGACGTGTACGGGGTCTATGTCTTGTCGGGTGATAGCATCAATGACATTAGTAATTTCTACAGTCTAAGGCTTTCCAGGAGTCTATAAAATCTATCACAAGTAACATTCTATATTCTGCAGCTTTCTCTTTCAATTGGTTCAACAAATGGAGATGGTCCATGGTTGAGTAGCTTCTTCTAAAGCCAGCTCGTTCCTGTGATAGGTTTTCGTCTGGCATTTCTGTGATTAGGTTGATGATAACTTAGGTGAAACCGGGTTCAATCATCAAACTCCTATAATCTATATTCATTACAAGGAACTTAATTTCACTACTCATTGCCATATAGATGCTACCTAGTTGCCTTGGAACGGTTTAGCTTGGAAGATTGATTCTCTAAGAAATATTTGTTTGTAGAATTTTAATGGCTTCGCACAAAGCAGGCACATTAGCAGTCTACCTTTGGTTACAAAACATCACAACCATAGGTAACCCCAGGAGTTAGTTGTAGCCTTAAAAAAAAAAATTAAAAAAAAAAACTGACTAAGTTTTTCAACCCATTTCTATCAAGATATTTAGAAAAAAAAATTCTCGCCCTGATGATACATTTAAGATAACTAAGAATAAGTTTCAAAGTTGTAGTCCTGCATCTACAAATCCTTCAACTTACCAAGATGTTCCCCCCCCTTAAGCACCTATCAAATGTGAAACAAGCAATGATCCTGACAGTCCTCTTCAAGACTTCTAATATTTTATAGACTTCAAGAAAAATCTAACAAAATGTCACATTGGGGTGCCAATATTCTAAACTTAGTAAGATATTGATATTTTAATTACTCCATTTTGAACAATTTAAACTCTTATTGATGATATAGTCACATTTTAGATGATTTTATTTCTATGGCTCTGTTCAGGTGCCACTTGTAATATCTGTAAAGAGAGTTTCTCCATTCTTTTCTTCCAGTCATTCAATGGAGGAAAAAAAAAAAAAAAAAAAAAAAAATAGATATACTTGTAAATATTTTACTTCATTAAAACTTGCAAGGCCACTAATAAAATTTCTAACATGGAAACTTTTTCATTTTCTATGTTAGAGAATTCCGTCTTGGTTTAATTACGGTAATTTATGTACTAAACAATGACTGAAACGAAGTTGGTATGTTGATGACACTTCCCCAAGTTAGAGACAATATCTGTTTCAGTATTATTGCAACATTCATATTAATGTATTGCATTTGACCATTTAATTCATATTCATTTCTAAGTATTAATGCTTTACAAATATAAGATGGCATAATTATTAGGTCATATCTACATTATCAAATGACCATGTGACCTCTGTTAATCTGGAAGAATGGATAATCCAAAAGGATTCTGAAATCAAAAGGGCTGGAATGATCTTTAAAGTACCTGCATTTGGGATTGCTCTTCTGGACAGAAAGATGCGTTTTATTTTGCAACCCCAACAAAAAAGTCAAGATACAAAAATTTTATTTTTATTTTTAATAAAGCATTCATTTCGGGTTCCTGGTTACAGAAGCTGAGTATAAAATGGGAAATGTCAGCCAAACTTCAAAAGCGAGAGAGAAAAGTATTTTGAGAAACGTTTCTTCCTCAAAGTTTTGAAGGGGTTGCAAAATCAAATTGACCATCGGGAATGCAATTTCATTATTAAGAAATGTTTGAATTATGAGGAATACAAATAATTTTTGGAAGGAGAGAGAGAGAGGAAAAAAGAAAAAAAAAGATCATTCAGAATTCTCAAAATCGGCAAAACATTCAACATTCTATGAATAAAATACTGAACTTGAAAATAGAGCTTTTTATACCATTTTATTTTTCTTATTTACTTACAATTGATTGAGAGACAGAAGATAACATGAAGACCGAATACAAGATGAGAATTGAAAACTTGACTGCCAGATTATGATTAATATTTCTTGCTTATTCAAGGATGTTAATTGATGGTCTTGAACTGATCTCAAAAGCACAGCTTTTCAATTTTATACATATGAATGTATAGCTCTGGAAAGATTACGTACAGAAAGAGGAAAAAAAATGGTTCACCAAGAATATGTGAATTATTTGCCATCCAACAAAAAGACTCCAATTTCCAGAACAAATGAGAATCAGTCCTTTCAATAACCCCACACTACTAAAAATGCGAAAAATAGCAGCAAGGAATTTCAACTAAAACATTCTGGATGTACATTTGAATACTATTATTTACAAATGGCCGTACATTGCTTGAACAGGAGTTTTAGCAGAAAAAGTTGCCGAGACAAACTCAGTGTTGCCAACTCAAAAAATATTTTTGTGCTAGTTTGACTGAATAAAAAAAATGCCAAGAATGGCGAAAAAACACTGAAAAGATGCTTATGATGCCCCAAAAATAGCCACCATGTTTAAGCACTAGTGTGCCAATTTAGCAATCTTTTGCACTGCTAGATTTTTATTTGTCTAAGACAGAAATTCAACCTCCACGTTAAAACAATCCACCATATTGATATTAAAAGAATTCAATGCTTCAGAATTTGATGAAAATTCTTTTAAAAAAAGATTAGAAAAAAAAAAAAAAAACTCCACAAAAATGTAGGGATGGTCAGTGTATTTTTGTCTGAATTTTTGAGATGAGGAATTTTCATTATTATAACAACCAAGATGAGGACAACAGTCCAAGTAAATCAGTGTATAATAACGGTCATTTGTATGTTTAGGGTTAGTATCTTTTTTTATTATGAGGGAAGAATCCAAAGTAGGAATGGCTCCAGGCAGTAAGCTAGCAATTAACATCTAAGAAATTACAAGGAACAGTATTTAGCATCCACAGCACTCCTCCACTTCTCCCCCCTGGTAGGGGTCATTAGCCATAGGACAATCGAGAGCCCATAAAAAATAATAAAGTGTTTTTTTTTTTTTCCAATGGGGGAGCAAGATGCTTGTCTGTGTTAGGATCATCTCAGCACCTCAACTACTCATCACAATACGAATCAGTTCTGAAAAGAGAGAGAAAAATGCAGAAATGAACAGCATTAGAAAAGTCATTCAAACTACACAATCCTATCTACAATAAGTTATGTAACCCATTATATCCTGAGTAGGTTTTTCAGAGACATCCTCGTCTCTCTATAAGTAGCTATATCACCATATAGTTTCTCAGCTATTACAGGTCAGATTTACTTGAAGCCTGTTAGAAAGGGATTTCTTGATAAAAACGCTTCTAATCTAAAAAAAAAAAAAAAAAAAAAATAGAGATCTTCCACTCAGGTTCAAGTGATATGTCAATAATGGCGGTCAAACTATATGTTTAAAAATCAATTTTGTCAGCTGTCCCAAGTCAGATTTACTTGAAATTTGATAGAAGAGTGTTTCTCGATAAGATGCTTCTTACCTAAACTTATCTTCTATTCACAGGATCTGGTAATAATGGTGTTTAAAACTTAGTGGACACCTCATTGAACAATCAGTTCTTGTTGAAACAATATATTATGAACAGCCTGTAAGATTCAACAAAACCATTCAATGCAGTCGAGTCAACTGTTTCAGGCATGTAAGTTTCTCTGCTTTCTCAACAGTCAGTCGAGAAAAATTAGATCTTTTACCACATTTTTTCATTTTCAAAATTTTCTTTCATTTTTCCTCTGAATCCTTTTCAAAGGCCAACTGAGAGAAAAAGAACACCAATTGATTTCAGATCGTACAAATCTCAAAGACAACAATGTTCATGTATTCCCCTACATATGCTTTTTCCTTTGCCAAGTTTGTTCACCTTGGAACAGGAAAGGTAAAACAATGAAATTAAAGTCATAGTTTGTACCACTTCATGCAAGTCTTTCCTTTCAGGCATGAGTCAATCTTCTTTGTCAAAAGATTTCGATCAGGACAAGATATTTTGGAGCGAGTGAACTTTCCTTCTAACTTGACCCTTTTTTTTTTTTCCAACTTACAGACTGGTCTCAATCTTTGTTCACAGTAACAATCACTTGTTTAGTTATACAACAAATACTATACAGGGAACAAGCAGATAAGATTTCCATAGAATATTTCATGTATGAACAGATGTTCCATAGATGGGTCAATGTCTTCAAGTTTAATGGAGAGAAATTCAGAGGGGTTTAACAGGGTTGCCACAAGGAAAGATAATCCAAGCTTAATCTTCAGGCATTTGAATAGGATCAAATTTGGAAACAGGGTTAATCTGGAGGTAGAGGTTCAATACCAGCCTCCTGGTTGAATTATGGAACCAAGTATCCTGCAATACTGAAGTCCGTGGTTGGGAGCTTTTAACCACACTTACCTTCATAATTGATATTCCCTTGATTATCTTCAATCCCTTGCAAGAGCTGGTCAGCCTCTTCAGGTGACAACCTTTCACCTGTAAAGGAGAGAAAAAAAAAAAGCAGGTGAGAAACAAACAATATACGCTCTGTAGATCTTCACTCTTTATTCAACTCAGCCAACCAAGTTGGATGACGAATATGTATTCACTCGTCCATCAATATCTCCAGCAGTTCTCAATGAACTTCAATGAAATTTTGTAGAAAGGTGTGGGCCATGGGCTATCAAAGAATTGATACAATTTTGAGGTAGATCCAACAATCTTTTTTTCCCCCCTCACATTACGGATATATATATATATATATATATATATATATATATATATATATATATATATATATATATCTATCTATCTCCCATCTCCACACCACACAATATATCCAGAAGTTCACAAGAGGGTCCGAAGAAATAGGATGATTCCATTTTTAATCAGAATGCAATTTTTCTCTTCCAACATCAAGAACTGAAAATCCCACTAACCAATCCGTCCCTGCCCCACTAGACTTGTTGGTGAGCATAGAACCACATTCTTTGGGATTTCAGTATCAAGTTGGTTCTACATGGAAGAGTTGCTTGTCCCCAAACTGAAGATGAACTGCCTTACGAGGATGAACAGCTAACTGCTATTAATCCTGGGGAGAGAAGTGGATTCACACCTTTCCTAAGGTGCAAAATGAACAGCCCTAGCTGAACTTCAAACACAGTTCACAGATTCTGTTTTCCATGCTGGTAACTGTTACGCCCCTCCCGACCTCCACTCACCTAATCCAGTGAGGAGATGACGCATTTCAGCACTGCTGACAATTCCGTTCTGATCTTTGTCAAAAACTCTGAAACCTTCAACCAAATCATCGTAGGTGACGAGGGGCTTGTTCCTGCTGATGGTCTGCATAATCGGAAGGACAATTTCGAAAGAGAGGCGTTCAACTGAAATAATCAAGAACATACAAATTACAGTTTCTCATCTCAAAAGGCAGGGGATTTTTTTTTCTTCATTATTTCAATATTTGCTAGGGACATTACTTTCATGAATTCATAGAAGTACTGAAAAGATCGGTCACTGGCTAGTATTAAATTGACTTGTGATCTTACAATTTTTTTAAAACTAATAGAGATTTACCAGATGTTTGTCACTGATTTCCCATCCACCAAAACCCAAACTTTGGAGCCAGGATACCCCCCCCCCAAATGGAAATTGAAGCCCTCAAATAGAAAAAGGGTCACAGCATTCCTTCATGACAGCTTTAACAAGGTGCTCAGCTATCTTGAGAAATATCTGAGTCCCATTTGGTATCAACCAGGGATATAGAATAGACTAGTTGTGGGTACATATGTATGCGTGTATGTAGGTTTGTAACTTGGGGGACAGTGTCTCCAAAATAATATCTGGTTGATAAAATTAAGCAAAGGATATGAAAATTGGAACAATTCACATTCATTGTTAGGAATTTATATTGTTATAAAAAAAATTCACATGAAAATATGAAATTAATGAATTAAATTCATTACTAAAAAAAAAAAAAAAAAAAAAAAGTGTTCGGGACAGACAGATTCCGATAACTGTTTGATAACATTATCCATGATAACAATCCACTGGTTTCCTCTATATAGATTTTGCACTTATTACTTGTTCTACCCAAAAAAGAGGGAGAATCTTATTTTTGAAGTTTTATTCCCAATATAAGCAAAAAGTACAAATTTTTCAAGACTCAAAATCATTTGACCTTTACTATCAATACAATGTTACAGCTTGTCTCTTTGTAAAGACCAATTTAAATAATTACATCATCATTGATGTCATTATTGCAGTTCCAATATATTATCACACATTGCTACCAATCCTTGAACATGGTTTCATAATTTCTTCACTAATATCAGTTACTGAAATGTTGCCAAGTCGTACAATTTCAAACTCTTGCCAATTTTCATGCAAAACAACCTTTTCATTGCAGCATTTTATACAGCCAGTCATAATAGATACCCATTTTCAATAGAGTAGGAACTATTGGCTGTTTATTTCTGTAGGCTCCTTGTTAAGTAGAGGAGCTGCTTTAGGGTTTCAGTAACAAGTAGGCTTTATGGGGTCAAGTTGCTACTTCCATACCCAAGCAATCTTCTCTTGGGGCTCCAACTAACTGACCTATTCACCCACAGGAAGGGGAGATTTATACATGAACCATTCAAGGTATTCCTGTACTTATGAATTTTCAGGTTTTTGCAAGTTTATTTATGAATAAAAACATGATAACTATAATAACAAAAGCAAAACTTTTCAATGATACAAAATTTTAATTTGAAATTTTCAAAATATCAAGTAAATGCCCAAAGATGTTTTCTTGCAGCTTGAATATAATTGATGAAATAAAATAAAGGATCCTTGCATAATACACGACGTGATATCTATATTTTCTGTCTACAACATTTGTCATTGGGGGACAACTAGAAGTTGCAAATTAAATCTTCCATACTTTTTGCAAATACGTAAAAAATCTGGATCAATTCTGATAAAACCAACAAGAAAAAGTAGATCAATATTTTTGATGCTTTTCTTTTTTAAAGTACAATGCCATTGCAGAATTATTAAAAAACCAATCATTTTTCAACAATATGTGTAGACTAGTATTAACGATAAATAAAATTATTCATTCTCCCAATAGTGACAGACATGACAAAAAGGGGGGGAAAAAAAAATAATAAAATAAATGAATATCTAAAGTACCCCCCCCCCCCGTTATTTGTCAAATGTCAACTGACCAAAAATTTAGCTTCCTGGCATCAATAGAGTAGACATTGTCCCTCAAATAACAAAATCTAAAAAAATTTCTCACTCAGGATTGGCCAAAAATGAAAAGGATTATCTTTATACATACATTGTTGAAAATACAGCTGTTGAGTATCAAACAATTTTTGAGGATTGACTTGGAAATATAATTCTTTCAGGATTATTGAATCTTGAAAATATTTTATTTAGAAAGTTCCTGTTCAGTATCCAAGGTAATTCTTGGAGGTTATGTCTGATACTCAACTACATTTTCATCATAGCAGAAAAACAATGGAAGTTTTGGACACAAAAGAATTGGTCATTTTAGATGATTACATTGAAAGCCATAAAACTTTACAATTAGAAAGTATTTGTGCATAGAAAATAAAAAGAAAACAAAAAACTTATATCAACACTGAAATAATGAACACAAATCTATGATGTAAAAAACCATTACCTTTGGCGGGGTGTGGTGGTGCTTTTTTCGGGTCCCCTGATTTTAGACAATACAAATACAGGTCTGTTTATTTGCATTTAAACATTGAGATGAGCAGACAACACACAATCAAGTTAGGACAGTGCCTTTCTGGGGCTTACCAAAAGATACGTCTCTCATTCACTGGTACAATCAAAAGGGATCAGTTTAAGAAAATTAGACAGAATCCAGTTTTAGTTGATTTGATGTTTCATATGGACAAAATAAAAATTAAGAATGTACCAGGCAAATTTAAGGTCGATTTTTTTTTTCTTCTCATCGGAACAAATTGACTCAAACTTAATCAGAATTTTTAATATCATATAATTCATTCAAACCTAAGTTGTAATTTCAGACAGATCTGATTTTAATTTAGTATTGAAAATAGAAATTTAAAGATGAATGAATTTGTTTTAGAAAGAATCAAATTTTAAATTTAAGCTTGTGCAATAATGTAAAATTATCTTGATATCACATTTGCGCAGCTAGGTGTGAGCTTAATGGATCAAAACGCGTAAAGTTAGAACTCGGCAATCGTGTCACTTCAATATTGCAAACCATTTCAATAAAACACGAGATAGTGAGGATTATACACTGATTCACTCAGACTAGTGTTCTCATCTTGGTTGATACACAACTTTTCAGCCATTGCATCCTTCAACCTTCTTTAGGTGTCTTTTGTAATTGGAAACCTGACAATTTAAATCCCAAACCCTTGATTCAATTGACAGGCATTGATTGTTCTCATTCCCTTGTCCATGCCATTGGATATCTTGGATCAGTTAATCGTCCAAGCAATATTGCTTGTCTGACTATTCCACTGAACCAAAATATGACTTTTTTTGCACAACCTGACCCCAAGATTGAACTCCCAATCACCATGTAGGTTACTACAACAACACTCTTGACCATTTGGCAAGAGGTTTCTTGAACTGAGTTCTGCAGAACCTTTGGGTTAAGCATCATTTAGTCTGGACGATTTTGAGAGAGAAATCTCAGTTTTGAATGAAATACTATCCAGTATTGATGCAAAAATGAAAGAAAAAATCTTTATGTACCAAACTTCTGGTAGTTGGTTTTCCTTGAAGAAGCCATGTTAGGAATTAGGACTAATTTCATAAATATAAATAACCACTGTCAATGCATTTTTATAAATTTTGTATTTAAAAAATTAACTATGTCATGCTTACAAAAACACATCTAGTCTGCAGTCAGCACCCACTCGATGGCTGCTTCACTCGACTATACCATGTATATTGACTTGGGGACTTAACATTATGGCTTTTAGATTCTATGCCTCATAACCCAGGTGAAGAAGGGGTCCTTTTACATCCTTCAGGACCCCAAAATTTTTTGCTCAGTCTCAAGGGTTCCTCTCAAGAGTAAAATGTTTGATAAACCCTGGACTACACCATGTGTCCCATGAGATAATCATAACATGGAAACTATGAACCTTGAACTTAATGTTGCTCATCTTCCTCTTCAACTGAATCAGTGTATATCACTTTAGCATTGATCGCAAACTAGGAGAAATTCTCTATTAAAGGCTCTCTTATGGTCTTAATTTCTATGCTGGGCCTACTGATGGAGATGTTAGAGCCTAACATGTCCAAGTAAATCAGTGTATAAAAGTGATGATTACTCAATCTTAGAAAATCAGACAGAAGATAGTGAAGATTAGAAAAGATAAATTCAGCCAATTTTGTCAAAAAACTCACGAAAATTAAAACCAAAAACCAATTTATTCAATCCACACAGCAGGAAAAGGTCACAGCACATCACGTCACGTCTCTCAAGAGCCCCCAACCCATATCCTGGTGATGATGTCCCTGTTTGTTGTATGCATTACGTTAAATGATCCTTCCAAGTCTCAATACTGGTTGAGACCAGGACTTAATACCTTCACCCTAATCATATAGCTTGGATTGTACTCAATTAACAGATGAGTTCACATGGAAATTTGTCCAAATTAAATCAAGACTATTTTTCTTTGCACAAGAAAAAAAAAAAAAGTATAGGGCTACATAGGAGCCTGATAAAGAACTGTATTACTAGAAAATCTTTTTATTCTATTCATTTTCTTAGAGAGTATTCTCTTTTGTTATAATTGAAAAATTAGTATTCTCTGAAATCAGTCCATTTTCTACTTTATTTTGATTTTGATCCATTGGTTTTCATGGAGGTTTTTTGAAATCACGTGGCTTTGATTTGTGGCAATTGAACATCAGAAAATACCGGGATACATGTCTTATATCGGTATTCATCCTGACAATCCCAGGATATGAATTTTTGTCTATATCACCCAGCCCTGCTAGATGCTCAATCAACACTTAACCACTAGGCCACCGGTCATACATGACAATCCAGTAGTGGAAACAAAGTCTTAAACTTAATGTTTGTTTTATCTCTCCAACTGCATTAGAGTATATGACCTTTGCACTTCCTATACTGTAACTAGGAGGTACAATCTTTAGTTCTTGATTCAAGGTATTTCTTTTTCTTTTCATAATTAAAAGCTCCCACATTGTCTCCATTTCTATGCAAGGCCATCTGAGGGAGTGAATAGAGCCTAACATGTTCAAATAAGTCAGTGTCTAAGGAAGATAGTTCCTCATTTCAGAAATTCAGACAAAAAAGTGAAGATTATTAGAAAAGCCAAATTTGGCCAATTTTGTCCACAAAAGAAAAATCTTACAAATATTAAAACCAAAAACTCAACCTTCATTTTTTTATCAACAAATCACACACTCACAAAGTCTCAATTTTTTTCACTTCCAAATGGAAAACTCAAAAGTCATGCATATGTTTTCTCGGACCATTTCAGGGACAAACCAACCCTGAAAAATTGGATAACACCACCATCACAGCTCCAATTTTGCTAAAACTGGGGGGGGGGGGACAATTCCCAGGTTTTCAGCCACATCTGACCAACAGCTCAAAAATCACAAGCAAGGTCATTTCGAAGGAATTTTCACTGGTTTTCCTTAATATTCCTAATTACTAATTGGATGGGTGAGCCCGTTGTTCACTACAGTTTCTCACATCTTGGAACCAAAAGGGAGTTGATTTTCATGCAATACTTTTTTTTTTATCATAGCTAACGCCCCCAAATAAACTTGGAGACAAATTGTAGCAAATGGAATTAAGATGCATTCAGCTTCAACACTCAGAGCGGATTCATCTTTTTACTGATACCCAGAATTCAACTAATTCCATTTTGGTAAATTTGGTTTTCACTGAATCATGATTACCTGGAATTATAAAAATGTTTTAGTATTCGGCTGTGCCTAGGGGAGCCATGGCACACACTCGTAGAATCAATAAAGGATGTGATTAGTAGGAATCTTTCAAGTACACAATTTGAAAGTTGTGAATTGGTTTCTTGGGGGAAAAAAAATGGGGGGGTCAGGTTAGTCACTCAATAAAACCGTCACAAGACCCACGTCTTTTGGCAGCATGCTGTGTTGGAGATGATTAGAATTTAAAAAGAATTTAAAAAAAAAAAAAAAAGGGGGATGATCAATGAATAACTTACTTTTCTTGCCTTTTGGTGGGACATGTTCATTAAATTGGTCTGAATTTTCAAAAAACAAGCATGAATACTGTTGGACACAAGCTAGTAATGAATTGAGCATAAACATACATCGTATATTTGACCTCCCATCCCCCGAAGACTCAGATCATTTTTCTAGACATAAGTGCAGTCTGTACATGATACATACCCAGCCAGCCAGATTAACTTGAAAACTGAAGAAACCTAATATTACTAGTTTTGGTGACAGTTTCAAGAAAAAAAAAAAAAAAAAAAAAAAAGGTAAGGAAAGACCCCTAACAAATGCGTGCAGACCATGCATTACCTAAAGGTAAGTAAGGACCAGGGCAAGCAGAGATCTAGACAGGCCCATCAGAACTAATACCAATCTTATTTCAGGAAACAATAGGGTCTAATAACTAGAATTAGTATAAAATCATTTTGATAGTAGGAATTTTGAACAAAAACATTTTTGAAAAGAGATATTTCTTTCCCCAAAGAGAAACTGATAAATTGTCCATGAAAGGTTTCACTTTTTACTTGACGCACATTACGCTGTGGGACTCGTAGTTAAACTGCTTATTTGAACAAAGGTGTTATTACCAAATTGAAATGAAAACATGGAAAAATTGTCCTTTACCAAATGTGAAAATTTTATCAAAATCCAATGAATAGTTGATATTTTGTAATTTAAAGTTTTCACAAATCTTGTAACGCAAAATGAAAACAGCAAACGCTTTGTTTTTTTATACAAAATTTTAGCCAAGAAGCTAAGATTGTTTACAGTCTAACTACAAGTCCCACAAAGCAATGCTTGCAAAATAAATAGGGGAATCTTCCATTTTCCACTGCTTGACAAAAGAATCAAATATTATAGAAAGCAAGGAATAAAATCAAAACCAACACTTCATTTGGTCAAGTCAACACTTTAAGGAATATAAGATCATGTAGATAAAATTCCTTAACCAGAACCCAAGGAAGAGGCTGGTGCAAAAATCTAATAAAAGACTTCTGATGGAAAGCCGAGTCAATTGAAACCCAACATTTAGAAGCTGCCCAATATGAAAACAGCAGCTTACTTTATGGATGATATACCAGGCTTTTCAATCATAACGCTAGGGTACTTCGTAACCAACAATGTTTATCAAAGAAAAATTTTTTTTTTTTGTATCGTTGCCAAAACACTTTCAAATGTTTACTGTAGACCTGTAGAAAATCAAGAGACAGATTTAAATATTTGAAATAAGCTTTTTTTTTTTTGACAGCATCTACTTGCACCATTGCACCAGTTTCAGTTTAGTTGGGGTGAAATTAAACTGATAAGAAGATTGGTAGTCAAATTTGGTATGACTGATACCAGATCAAAGGTAATTTTTTTAAATATTGATATTCTCAGACAGTTTTTTCACTCATGCTATTCCATGCATTTACTTCTCTTGTTTAGAGAAGGTTTTATTCCTAACATCTGTGGAGGTCTGTTAGTTGACAAGGGTCAGGTATTAGACTGCATGATCAAATTACAGTAAATCCTGCTGAAGAAAAGCAATGGAGACCATTTCCATGATCAAGATATGAAAAAGCATTCATTTTGACAATGAGACAGTAAAAACTTGATGTATCTTTCAAAGTAGACGACCCAAGACATTTAACTTTAATCTGATCCTTCTTTACATCATTTTTAAAAGCGTCAAGGGCGAAAAAGTGATTTATAAGCACGTTACGGTTTCTGTTTGGAAAAAACAAAAAAAAATCCTCCCTAACCCAGCCTATTTTTTTTTTAAAGTCGTTTTGATTTGTTTATAAAATTCATGGTTCAACTGAGTCTTAACAAGTGGCATCGGATTGTGTTCAGTGAAGGCCCCAGTGTTGTAAATAAGTAATAAAGCCAATACTAACTTTCTCTACCTTCATAACCACATTTCTTCACTTCAGCCTGGGTGGGGTTCTCCCCCATTGCTCTCAGCACCTCCCCCAAGTGGTAGGCAGCAATCTTGCCATCTCCCTTCTCATCAAACAGGTTGAAGATATCTTGCAAATCTGTAAATAGAGATTCAAATTGAACATTAAGTTTTGAAAATGAATATGGAAAAAAAATTAAAAAATAAATCACTACACAAGCAAATAGGGAATCCTTTGCAAAATTTAGAAAGAAAAAAAAAAGACTTAAAATGTTTTGTTGGAAAGACAAATGCATTGACCTAAATAAAAAGCTACATGATCAACTCCTAGAGAATAGTAAAACTGGTTTTATTTATTTTACAAGTATTATAAATCATTAATTTTTGCGGCTATTAACCTTCATCTCAATTGCTACTCTGACTGGGTACCCTTCTGAAGGGAGTGAATGAATTGAAAGCATGGACTGGAATAAATAAGTTCCAGGTGAGAATCAAATTCATGACCCTCTATGCAGTAAGGTGGCTTGCTTAACACGCAACCTTTCTAACCATTGAACTTCTGGACCTCAGTTCAAAATCGAACCCTCAATCTCACTCTATCTGCACATTGTTTGTACCCAGCCAGAGTTTAATTGCAATAAAAAGCACTAACAATCAAGATGGAGGTAAGTTAGTTTGCAATTTGGACATGTAAGGAAGCAGGATTTGTTTTCATTCTGATTTCAGGCTGACTTTCTTATCCAGAAGGATAAGTGGACGGTATCAGGAAAAGAAAGAAAAATAAAAATCCACATCATCTCTCATGTGCTCAATTGCCGTTGCAATTTAATTAGCGGGAGAGGAATAAGCCGGTTGGGAGGGGGGGGGTATTATGGCCACTGACAATTTGGTAGGATCTGAACAGTTAGTTATGTTCATAATATATAGATTAAAAAGATATAAATATAATTGTTGTCAATTGATGGGAAAATTTTGACTGATCTGTTGTGGTCCCCATCACTCAACTATTAGAGAGGAGAGAGAGTAGAAATGGACAATTAAAGATTAATCAATATGGGGGAGGGGTCTTAATATTTACAAGTGGGTAAGGGGCAATTAGGTACCCAAGAGTAAGACTTTTAGAGGGAAAGAATGAGAGGCATCTAAAGCTTTAAATCAAACTAAATCAGGCCAAGCAGTTAAAAGCACTGACCAAGCAAATGATATATAGGTTGGCTATGTGACAGTTTTTCAACTCCTGCATATCGAAAAAAAAAAAAAAAAAAATTCAAATCAGTTTCCAGTCATAATTATAAAAGGGTTTTACCCAGTAGTGTATATTTTGATTCTTGTAAATTCACAAGGCAAGTTGCATAAATATGGGGTAACCATTTGAATTTCTCATTTCATTGTAACTAAAGTCATTTTTTCCCTCATTTCATTTTTCTTATCAAACAAGGCAGAGAGTGTCGGGATGAGCTCAATACAAAGACTGGCTGTTCAGTAGTCTTTAGACGAGTAAACAAATCGGTTACTTGGGAAGATATTCAATGTCTGGCTCAAAGTAAATCAACACAGGCCTTTTTCCTTTTTTATTCCTTAGAGAGGATGTGTGTGGGTGTGTAGACACATTGAAATACCTCTCAAACAAATTTAGGAATTAGCTTTTAGGTTAAGACACTTGAAAATTATCAAGTATATATATATATATATATATATATATATATATATATATATATATATATATATATATAGAGGTGAAAAATAATTGGGCATAAATGTTTTCAGACTTGTCTCCATCTTAAAATATTGGCTGTTGTATCCTACAGCCTTCTTCAGTTGGATGATGAGGTTTTGGGAGGCTAAGAACAGGAGGTCCGGAATGTCCCTTTCGACTATCTAATTTTGGGTGGGAGTACTTATAAAGGTCAGAAAAATGAAATTTACTAGATGAATGGTCAACATCATTCTGACCTTACAACTACTTCCATCTAAAACTTGGACAAGTTAACCATCTGATTACAAAAGAAAAGGAAGTAAATTTCTCGAGTTCCTGAGGATGGTATGATAGTTTGAGGGAAGAAGAAAAAGTGGGGGGGATCCAAATATATTTCCATCACAATTTTTGAATTTGAGACTGAGGAACAGGGGAAATAGTTATGAATAAAAAAAACATTGATAAGTATGAAAACCGATGCATTCCAGTCTCTGTTCCAGTCCAATAATTTGTATTTGATAATTAAATTAAGTAAAATTTTATTGTATATAACTGAAATTTTGTTTCAGCCTAGGCAAAAAAATTCTTGGTCAAGGCCCAAAAAGTTGGGGAGATACTCATTTCAAGTTTGAACAGGGTTGCCATTTCTGCCTTTTTATGGCCAAATTTGATTTGGTCATGAGCTTTTGAGTTTTGCCATATTTAAATTTTGGCTATTTTGACTTTGTTGCAGTAATATTTTTAAATGAATTTTGATTTGTACATCACTATGGCAACATTTCATAGACAATTGTTATCATCCATTTTTTCAATACTATTGTTCATCTCAATTTTCCAGTCACTCTTTATCAAAACTTCAATCAGACTCATCAAGTTGCAACAAAAGAACTGAAAAATTAAGAGGGAGATAAATAAGATAAATTCAAATTTAATAACGATGATTAACAATACTTCTAATTAAAAAAATTCAAAAGAAAAATGCTTATATGAATTTTGGCATTTGGCAGTTTTTGGCCAATTTTCATGTGTTTTCAACCAGAAATGTTTCCAACTATCTGGCAACTCTGAACTTGATTCATACTTTGGTGTAAGAAGCTATTCTTGATTTATCTAAATCATTGCCAGAACTTTTTTCCCTTCAGATGCTGGAATAGATAACCAGGATATGAGCAACAGAGAATAAGAAGTCCTCTTCTTACTCAGACCATACCCACATTTGAAGGAAACAAGGAAGTGAGTGTCTTTTGGTAGCCCTGATAGAAGCAAGAGACTATGACATTCACAGTGGAAAGAGTATTACTTGAGAGTACAAGTAGGCAGACATATGACCATTATAGTAGGAATTTTAACAATGGGAGTGGTGAGGCGACATGGAAGTAGGGGGGGACACATCGCAAGCCCTACTATTATCTCCCTGCCCCCACTCTGCTTCACTGGTAGAACTGGAAGTGAATGAGAGAGATATATAAATAGGTTCATAAGAATTTATCTCGCTTCCTCCAAGTGAAATAAAGTAATGCCAATCCCAAGGTATAATAAGCAACAAACAGCTGGAAAAAAAAGGATTGACATCGAAGAGAGGGGGAGATACTCTGTTAATCCTTCACTGGTTTGCACTTTTCACTCAGTTTGGGGGGGGTAGGGAAAAATGTTTTGGAGGCGGACCAGATTAGGAATATTTTTGTCTCTAAATAAGTCTGATAAAATATAAAACAATGAGGGGTCTAACCAACCGAATTCAATGAATCCCAATATCAAGTATGTACTTCAAACCAGGATTAAAATCATAAAATACAATTAATGAAGACTAAGATAATATTACGATATGTTAAATTTCTAAATAATTCTTGGATGAAGTATTGAAACATGAATTTTGACTAGTTTTTGAATCAGACCTTAATCCTACAGCAACGATAGCACAGCGTATTCAGAAAATAAAGAGCAAGTCCACAGTGAGAATCGAATTCATACCCTTTAGCCAGAGAGGATCCAGTATACATCTGACTGTTTTTAACCTTTTAGCCACGGGGACTTTATAGTTAAACCGATGCCGATTTTACTCCCTAAACCCAACTCCTTACAACCAATATTCCACGCTGATTAAATTGAGATCTAGTAATCTCAGTATAACGATATTTTCAATCTATTTGTGAAGTATTGTAACATTATCAATTATGACTAGTTTTTACCTTCATCCTAACTTCAGTTGCTTTTTATCACAACAAAAATTCAGTTGTTACTAATTCTATTCTGTGACATGATAAAAATAACACAATAAAACCCATCAAGGAAAAGGGAAAAAAAGCCAAATTTTAGTCTATATCCCTTATCATACAAAGCTATCGAAGCACCTCATTTTTGTGACAAAACATGTTCGCATATCAAACAAAGAAAGAGGGGGACCATTAGCTTTAGTGGGAATTGGTTGTGAGGTAGTTTTGACTCACCTAGCCAATCAGCATACGCCTTGAAAGTAGCTCCCTTTTCATTGGATGACTCTTCAATAAGCGATGCTTGCAGCGAAAACAGCAGAGAATTTGAATTGTATTATAGCAGTTGGAAGAGGACACGAGAAACAAACCCAATAGTCACCAGTTGTCGGCTGGCGAGGCAGCGATAAAAGATCTAGCCATGAAGTTAAGATTCATATTCTTCAAAGTTACAACTCCAGAGGAAGGGGCTAGCGAGTTACTAACCAAACTAAATATATGGGGTAATTTTGTTGTGGAAATTCTTTTGACATCTCTTATGGTCCTATCCGATTTGAACCCTTCACTTCCTTTGTCATCTCTTTTGTTAGCTTTTTTTCATTCTTTTTCTTCCCGGAAACTGTTCTTGTGACAACGAACAATTCAATTCACAATACAGCTTTTCAGATCTGCACGTGTGCCACAATGCAAAAAGCTTTCCATCACACATGCAAATGTGTTTTCCCCACATAATTATACTTCTTTCCAACTATATTAATGGTTTTCCTTACAGGAATACCTACATTAACTTCCAAGGGCTATCAACCAATGGGAACAATGAAATTTTTTTTAGTTGGGTTAAACATTGATTAGTTTGAGGCTGCAGCAAAAATATCCTGTTCTCTATTTTCCTATTCTGAATTTTACTGTTTGCTCAAAGAGTTAGAGAAAACAGAATTTCAGTACACCATATCACATATTCTATCAATGTAGTCAGCAGGACAAATGAAATGAAGCCATGGGCCAAATGGACTGAGGCTGTGGGCCTTAGTTTACCGACCCTATTTGAAACATTCAGTTAAAATGAGCTATATTATGGGGAAGCACAGTAATTTCTTTTCAATTTAATATTTATAAAGGAGATTGTTTTGAGTATAAATAGATGTGGCCAAGACAAAAATCAAGACTATTAGCTCAATTTGAATATGCATACATGTGTGCACGTCAATCAGAACTAGTGTTAGCAAGTGTCATTGTCATCATATATTTCAATGACTTGTCCTATATTGACTCGTGAGAGTGCAGAAGTCCCTCAAATTCTGCGGGCAGCTTATTAATACTATTTTCCAAATTTTTGATTCATGAGGTACCTAAATCAGCAAAGCTTTTTGTTTAAAAACAGCAATTTTTCAGATATGTTCTCATAATACTGGATTATTTTAAGCTTGCTCTTAAATTTCTTTTGAAAAAAATTTAAAGCATTTTCCCAAGCCATTATCAAGATCCCCAAGACACTTGGCACCTCAAAACCTTCCTTCCCAACACCCTATATTTCAATTTCCAACTGTGGGCAACCCTAAAATCAAAGTTCATTTGTATATTTCATTGAAGATGTGGCAAAAGAATGGAAATTATAAATAGCACTTGAAATGCAATCACAGCTGAGCTTGGAATAGAGAAACCAGAGTCTCTTAGAGAAACTCTAGAGTATCTTTATTTAGGGAGAGACTGAAACATAAGAGGAATAGATTTCAAATAAAAAGCTCTAAATAACTTGTATCTGATAAAAGCTCACAGGGCAAGATAGATGTCATGAGTGAGTAAAAACCGGCAGAGACACCACAGTTATGACCTAAATAACTTGAGAAAAAATTTTTGTGTGCGGATAGACCTAGGTTGTATTTTTCTTTTTTTTATATAAAGAAAGATTCAAGGATAAAATTCTTGCCAAGAGAAACGGTGGATGTGAGAGAGAGAGAGCAAGTTATCACCAAAGTACTTGGGGGGGGGGGTTCATGAAAGTGAAAGTGTCTTTATTTTCCTAAAATTTTCAAGTTTTGATAACATACATATTTACCAAGCTAAGCTAAGCTTAGGTGTGGCACAAGATCATAGAGTGTACCCAGTGAGGATCAATCTCACTACAGTAGTATTAGTTCGCTCGGCTAGCTTGCTAACCGTTAAATCACGATATTAAAGCAAATACAAAATACTTGACATTCCATGTCGAATGACAGAAATACAAAATCATCTCTACACAATTTGAGACATGCTTTATATAATGACTTTTCACCACTTTGAACTTGTGCTTTTGAGAACACACCAGAAAAGCCTCGTCCATGTATCATTGATGACAAAAAAGTGAAAAATAGCATTCAGTTTGTTTGGCAACCAGCCATTGAAGAGGCAGTTCACACCCTTTTCCTCTACAATACAATCAACCGCAACTCCAACAAATGACTCAGCCTGACAAACCATCCTCAACATTTTTTGAGTCTGAGGACACTCAAAAATTTTTCCCCTATATAAATTACTGGACTGTTATCTTAATTTATGAAAAATATCTTCCAACCAAAAGAAAATTTCTGGATCCACCAAAACACTTGATCAATTCTCCCTCAGCCCATGGCCTCTCCTTGCAAAAATGTCATTGAAATTCTTTGAGAACTTCTGGAGATATTGTATGGACAGACAAATGAGTGAATACATGAGTTCACACATAATTGCAAAACAAACCATTATAAAAAAAAATTCAAAATTTTTTTCCAAGTTGATATTTTTGTTATTTCCAGAGCCACAATGGTCAGGTTTTATTTCACTTTTTTGTTTTTAAAATTAATTTGAAGCTTGAATGCACTGTATTATGATTAATAGAGTGCTAGAGCTTCAAAATAAAAACTGATTATCTTAGCTCTATAAATAACGAAAAACATCAACTTCAAGGAAATGGTTCGTTGGGCATTTATACATGGCTATTCATATACCTCTTTTGGTACAAGAAAAAAACAAAAAACAAAAAAGCATACACACAAATGGCCATAATACAATCAGATTGCAAATTATACCAAGAGTTTTATAACTTGAACAGCTGATTAAGACTTGACACTAATCTTGAAGCAGGATCACTTTTACTGCAGACAGAAAAGATTTAAAGCAGCACAAATCCAACACTGAGTCCCACTCTGACACGTGAGATTTAAAGCTTAGACACTTGAAAGTCTATTTCTTAATACAGACAACCACTAATAGCAAATGTCATGAAATCTGCCATTATCATTATTCGGCAATTTAACTTAATACTCAACCAAGTACATGCCACCCACATTATAACACGAATCATGCTATAAGGACAGTGACCTGAACTATGTGGAGTATCAAGTTCTATTACACAATTGAAGTCCCTCATTAAAGCAGGGTTTGAGTTATAACACAAGTAGATGGTGGAAACCAAAATTGATGAATTTTATCACAACTGTTATAATACAGTTGGCTTTCTAGAACCCCAACAACCGCGTTATAACAGGGATCCATCATGTTCAGTAAACTCTCGATATAATGAATTTCAGCTTCAAAAAACAAGTAGATTCATCCGAATCAACTTCAGATTTACAGAACGAAGTTCGATAAGTGAACGAATACAAACTTTCAGCACAATAATGTTTATAGGACATGAATGGATTCATCAGAAAGGTGGGGGTTTTCACTAATCGAGAGCATGAAGCCTCACATGCTATATTTTTCAACAAGTTGTGGATTTTTTTAAAAATGTTATACTAAAATAAATGAATAAATACATTAATTCAGTCAAAATTGAATTCAATCAAGACAAGGATGCCACAATCAAAATCCAAGATAAGCGGCATAAATCAGGTTCTTATGTACGCCACCTACATTATGGCAGCTTAATCATTTTGAGCACGGAAAACAGTATATTTTAACAATTCAATACAAAAATATAACAGCTTTTCAATAGTTTCTAACCAACTCATTTGTTCCAGTATCAAATTATTTTAATATCATATAAAATATGTAAATAAATACTTTTTGTACAACTTATAGAGCTAGTGAGGGATATTGCCAATGTACCATCAGGTATAACAAACTTTCAGCTTTAACGAACAGACCCCCCCCCCCCATTGGCTTGTTAGAGCAAAGGTTCACCATATGTTTCCAATAAATATGTGAAAATTTCTTTCTTCAAAATGGATCACTTCAACATCCTTCACACAAATTTTTCTCAATCCAATATCTTCCTCCCTGGAGCAGTCTGATGATGCAAAGATGCTGACATCGTAATTTGGAGAAAGTTGGATGGGGGAAGGAAAAGGGAGAAGAAAAAAAAATCCTTGAAATTATCAGATACAATAAAACTTGGTGAAACTAATTGAGTTCATTAACACAATTAGTTCAATCAAGTTCTCACTTTTGTATTATTTAATAGTTGTCTTTTGATGAGGAAAATCTACAATTCTCACCCGCCAATTATTAGAGTAGAAATAGACATTCCAAAATTAGTGAGGCGGGTGAGATCCCCAAACCCCACCCAAAATAGGAGGGGATTTTGGCACCTTAAAATATTTTCAGATTCAAGAAGTCAGCTAAAAAAATTCTTGCATTTGGGTTGGGTAATGATGAGTGGTCAAGATTGGCAATAACAAGTCACCTTGCTGATGCACGTAATTCACTTGAATATTTTAAGCAAATATTCATTAGTTCCAAAAACACAATTTGGGCTAGAAGAAACTTGTTCCACTTGAACTAGGATAAAAAGATAGACTGGAAAAAAATGTCCAAAGTGTCAAATGTAGAACCTGTCCCTCTTATATATAAAAATGAACAAGGAAGTCCTTTTACACTTCAATTATTAATTATTCTGACATTAAGCCCAGGCACTAATTTTCAAAGTGATGATTAACCAAAATTAGTTCATCAGATGAATGGGCACTCCCATTAAAATAACTTCTGCAAACTTTAAACTAGTAACAGATGTCTTGAATGCTTACTTCATACCTTGGATTAAAGCTTGTATTGATTAGAATATAAAATCAGAAACAAAAGAGAAAACTACAAAAAGAACAGCTTGTTCAAAAACTGATGTATATATAATTTTTGACTATGTTGCCAAAATAGAACTCTTTTTCCTGGATTGATAACACTGGTTGGTATAAGACCTACACGTGTCACAAGTGAAACTGAAGGCCACACATCAAATACTTTAATACTGGTTAAAAAGTTTAGAGCAAAATCAAAAGGTTTAGCACCAAGGCCACTTTCTGGCTGCTCACTTCTCATTAACACCAGTGCAATAAGAAATTATAAGCTTAGATAAACAGATTCTGGAGATGGCAGCTGTGAAAGCTTGACACTAAAACCATAACTATGAAGCTTTTTCTCTTCCCTTTCAAGTAGCCATGTTTGTTGTTGAAGAGAAGAACCACAAGTTCAACAATGCATCCACCATCTATGGTAGTAGAAGCAGCAAGGAGGAGGAAAAAGAGCAAGAAGTCTTTCTCAGAGTCAATTGATTCTATTAATAAGACATTGTTATGGAAATATCCCAATAATTTCATATTCAATAAAATTCATAAATTTTCTAGCTTTTTTAAAGGCAAAAATGCCTTACTCGTAATACTATTATGACATCATAGTAGTTGGTTTCTTAATGGTGTCACATCTTCAATGACATCACCTCTTCCTTCTAATTTAACAATTCTACTTGTAGAATCCTATACACTAAAAGCAATGAAAGTCAGTTCATATATAGCTACAATGCAGAGGAAGTAACCACATTTTGATTTAACATACATTGACTCGATCATGAGGAAATAATCTAACTCAATTCTTCCTTAGCACATGGCCCACCCTTCCATTGTTAACTCTGGGGAAATATTTACACCAGTGGTACCAAAACTTTGTCATAAAACCCTTATACAATTTCTAAAAATCATGGAACCCATACCTATATTTTATGGACAACCCTAGCCACCCTAATTCTTAAAAAAACATTACATGATACAAAAATTGTTTTAGAGAGGATTCATTGAAGAAGAAAAAAAAAAAAAGATGAATTTTCATTAAAATAAAATATATCTAATTTTCATGAATTTGTAATCATAAAAAAGAAATTATTAAAAGACGATCAATGTGAAAAACATTGCTGCTTCTTAGACTCCAGTATCCTCTGAAAATTCGGTTCGATATTGGATGATTGAATTAACATATCTAGTTCAGCATCTACTGATACAATTATAGTTCTTGTGCAAAATATTTTTTTTTTTTTTACTGAAATAAATTATCAAATTTCATCAAAAAACAATTTATCTTGTGGAACTCCAGAATTGTACCATGGAACCAACTTTAGGAAAACCCTGGTTTAAATGAACAATTGGATACATTAACCTGTTTCAGCTTTGTTCTCAGAGAAATTAATCCTATTCAAGCACATCAGATAAAAGAAAATCAATCTGAGTTTGTTTCATATTCCAAACAGTAGAGAACGAAACACATTGGCAACAAAATAAAGAGAAAGAACGAAACACATTGGCAACAAAATAAAGAGAAAGAAAACCCAGAAGAGTTATGAAGTCCAAAAGTTCACTTCAAAGTATATCTTAGTTACCAATAGAAAATTATTGTAAACATAGGACAAATTTGAAGTCATAAGGAGGTTAATCATTTCAATTCCTCGATTGAACCTTTCATTTGAAGAATATAAGTGGGGGTTGGGGAGAAAAATCTTTTGAACATTCCATTCTCATTTGATTCTTTCAAAGCAATCACATTATTTGCACATTTCAATTGGGTAAGCTACACGATCATGACAAAAAAAAAAAAAAAAAAAAAAAAAAAGAAGACTTTCCTTATCTGAATTTTGTTAAACATGGTGTTTCAATTATTGTATATGATTAAGTTGGCCCTCATCTTCGTGGCTCAAACAACGGCTAATGAAGACCCAGTGGTATACAGCCGGAATGTGGAAAAAATGATTAACAAAGACAAGGAAAACAATAGTCTGACTAAACTACATGCAATTATGAAAAAAGGCTGCTGTCCTTACAACTCAATGACCCAATTTACAATTAGCCAAGTCGAAATATAAATTGTTATTTATATCAACTTAAATGTGAGAACATAACTCAAAACAATTGTCATCAAAGCGAGTCAAAAATACTAATTCTCAAATGTCAAACAAAAACAAATATTTAGGAAGAATTGCTGATATTTGTACAAGAATAGAAAGCATGAAATATTCAAGTTGGAGACAAGAATCCAGAAGTCAGAACAATATTTGTGATATGATAAATAAAATGTGGCATAAGTCCCAGTAAGGAGATAGGATGGTGGAGGGCTTCAACATTCTGATTATCAACTTCACTAATCACATTCAGATCCAGCATTTGTTACAGCTTTTTACTTCAAGACTTAATTGACAAAAGAGTAATTTTTTTAAAAAAATCCAATCAATTCACTGCAGAACTAAAAATATACCATCATATACTTAGATTAAAAACAAAATTTATTGGGTTCTTCTATTTATAAAATTTCTTCACCTAGATATTTTTTCAAAAAGTGTAGTTCTGTCTGGTTCAGGGTCTGTAGTCAAGTAAATAAATGCTTATATAATTCAATCAGCAGTTTACGTCCACCTTAACACTAGGAGCTGGGTTGAGTTCTATATTCACGACAGAGTCAACCAAGTTTTACATTCCCTTGATACAAGGTCTAAGAATCATAAGTAGGTAGCAAGTAAACATACCAACTACATTGCTGAAACAGGTGTACTAAAAGGGATAGCTTTCATGGACATAGTCTCAAGACACTTGCGTGTGTGAGATGATCCTAAAAAGAAATTTTGATTCTGAGTGCGTGTACAGTTATGTTCTCTAGGTTTATTTGAGGATGGTACATAAATTCTTATCCTATTCTAGGGAGATTTATCTGACTACCAGTACATTTAACACCCCCCCTTCTTATGTAAATAATCTATTAACATGAAATTTGCTATCCAACAATATACAACATTACCATATTTGGTAAAATGTATTTAATCCTGACCATAGTCTAGAACTCAAAATGACAGACAACCAACCATGAATCAGCAAGAGCCACCTACTTTTTGATAATACTTAGACCATGTATCAACAAAATATCAAGTCAGACTTGACTCAGAGATGGATACAGTATGGAGGACCTGACCCAGCATTCACAGAAAAACAGTATCAAAATTTCAGATTGGAGCCATTTTATTCAGTCCTGGCAATTTTATCTAACACTTGGCAAGTCTATTTACTTATATTAGAGGAAAACAAAATACAGTCATTTTCAAGGCCTATTTTACAATTACTTGCAATCATTAGGGATTTCATTTTATATATTTCTTTGACCTAGATTACGTCAAGGGGTGATTCTGCAATTTTACCAAGGGTAGGGTCCAAAATAAATAAGAGGAAAGGAGACAAATTTTTTTGCTATCATTTTCTGGTGCTTTTCAAAGTTTTCTAAGGTAATGGTAGTGGGAGGGGTACAAAGTAATTAATGTAAACTGGGACGTTAATTTCCGTTTATCTTACGGAAGTAGGTCCTCAAGTTATGAGCTACGTAAAATGGTAAACACTAAAGTAGTTCATCATTGCATCAGTTTTTTTACTGTGGTGAAGTCTTTTCTCAATGTCCACAGATACAAAATGTTGTGATGGTGGCTCTCTCAACTTCTTTGCACAAGTCAAAAGGTTCAACCAAGACAATAATATTCTTGCACGTGAACAGCTCCCGCAGCTCATCCATACTGTGCATTGTCCAACCTATGGTAAAAAATCTTTTTCTTCACCAAGTTCTTTTTCATTAAATTAGGTTTTCTCATTATTTTTACTTTTCCCTGGAAGTAATTGCATACTTAAAAGACCTTACTTCCGTTAGACATTAAATAATGGCTTAGTTTTAGATTACACTTCATAAATATAAGCGACCACTGCCCACCATGAAAATTATGTAAAAATTTTTCAGATAAATTTCCAAAGGTAAATATGGTCTTATGAACAGAAAATAAAATTGAGTTTTTCTCATTCATTTTAATATAAAATGGAAGATTTATTCCAACCTCAAGTCAGCTTCTCCCAGGCAACGCCAGGTATCTCTGCTTATGTGTGTATATATATATATATATATATATATATATATATACATACATGCACACACACACACAAGAATTGATTAAGTACTGCAGTCAAAAATTGCAGAGAAGATGATAGGTTTTGAGTTGAATCTATGACACAGGGTCTGTGAATGATCTATAGATAAGTTACAGTCAACGGATAGAGCATTAGCCCTGGGGAGAACATCTATAAAGATCTCATGATATAAAAGCTAACAGGTATATCAAGTTTAAGCAGACTAATGAGTGAGGAGACTTGAGACAATCTGGGGCAGCAGTTCTCACAGGATTGAAAACAAGAATAAAGACATGCTAGCCATTTAGAGGTCTGGTGAAAAAAAAAAAAAAACATGGTTAAATGCAGTGTTCACCAGACTTCTCTCTTCAAGGACGATTGTCAGATCATTATTCATTAAGTTTACCATTTAAGAGAAATCATTAGTGCAAAAATCATTCTGTCCACAGAATAAAGAACTAAATTTCTCCAACCACTTTAGTGAGAGAGATACCTCAATTGCCACCTTTTTTTTTTCTAGTCACCCCTGCTTTCTCCAACCACTTTTTGAATGTTGAAATTACTTCAGAAGATAATGTCACAGCAAAAATGTGCGACTGGTTGATTCCATTGGACAAATCATTCAACCATTAATGGGTTTCAAAACAACAACAAAAAATGCCAATTAATGACATCCTGAACAGCTATTGACACACAAACAATGCTCATGGGTCATTACATATCAGATATCACCTAGTTTGAGAAAAGTTCCCCCCATGTCAGTCAACCTCTCAAATTTCCGAAGAAAAAAAAAATCTTAAGTCAATAGGAAACTTATGGAGGAATCTCAAACATTTAGTCTGGTGTTAGTTTCGAAACTAAATAAAAATCTTCTTGCCGAAAGAGCCTTTTGGTTCAACTTACAACATGCCTAAAGCTTAGAAACTAAGTGACCAGGGCTACTTCCGTAGAATTTCATTATGCAAAAAGATCAGGTGCATTTTATGCTCTTTTTCTTCAACAAAGCTATAAAAATAGCCGAAAAGAAAAATCTTGAAATAGGTCTCTTTAAAAATATTTGGTAAGATAGAAGTTCAAACTGTTCTACTAAACTGACTACCAACTTGACAAATGATTGTATTTGCATACCTTGATGAAAAAAATTTATTCGCGATAAAAACGAAAGCCAGCTACGATAAGCTGGATTCTATCGGATCCAGGAATGAAAAAAAAATAGATAAAATAAGTTTCGGCTACCCTTGTACCAATGCATCAAGCAACCCACGTTTTAGAATAGCTAAAAGTGACTTGATTAGAAATACTAACCCTAAACCTTACCCTGCGATCGGGCTCGCTCGGACATTATATAGAGTCAAAGAGAATAACGTTATTTGAACAACGATAAAAAAAAGAGCCACTTTCAACATTTTTAGTTCTATTCGTTTTCGTAAACGAAAACAAAAAGAGGGGTGTCAGGAAGAAGTTTAAATGTCCGGAGTTATGTGTTATTTTCGATTGTTTAATGAACATATTGGTTAAATCGATAAATGGTTCCAAAACTGCATGGCCCAGATTTTTTGCAGGGGGGGGGGGGCACTTCATTCTCTTGTAAGGTCACAAATTGGATCCTTACCCTTATCAAGACTAAGACAGCCGACAAAATAAATTCTTGACATAACTTTCCTAACCCGCCGACTCGACCGGACATTGACAGGGGCGTGGCGACTGGCTAGCAAGCAACAGTAGGGATTTTTAGTTTATCAATAAACCGTATGTCATGAAAACAGAGAAAAAAAAATATCCGCAGAGTGGTCCAATATAACATCAAGCAACCTTTTCTGCTATTAACTAAATATTTGACTTCAACAGTCTGCACCCCCCACACACTTTTTTCCTACATAATTACAATTTTAGGGGTAAGATAAAAACTAAAACTGCATGCCAAGAAAAAAAAAATATATATATATATATATATATAAAGTCACTTGAGATGATTTTCGGTTTGGAAGAAAAATAAACCAGACAGAGTGACCCCAAAAAAAAAACTGGGAATGATACTGACGCATTTCCAACTCCAATTAATTGCTAATTTAAAAAATCAATTGGATTTTTTTTCTTTACTTTTTCGTAACCCAACGAAAAGACAATTTCATCAAATTTTCAGACAATAAGATGAAAGGAAACACTAACGTCAAACTTAAACTTGCTATTTAAAAAAAAAGAGGAAAAAAAAGATTTAATGATAGTCAATTGAATCGAAACAATGGACAGTCACCATCCCCAAAATCGTTTCAGACAGGGTTATCATGACATGAAAAAATGTCAATACCAGGTTTCAAGGTTCATTTCAAACTGTCAAAAGAGAAATCCTTACTGAAACAGGGGGATGACTAATACGGGGGGGGCTGACAAGTGTCGAGTAAAAAAATAAAATTTATGAATCACTAACAATGTTGAGGAAATAAAGAGTGGTGGTTGATACTAGTTGTGGCAAAACCAACAAGCAATTGAATTTACACTTTCAAGAGTGTAGACATCCGAACAACATAAAACAAGAGAAATACAAGTCTTTTTTCAAATCTCTTAGTTCATCATCTTAGTGTTTCTAATACTTACGTATTTTTTAAAATCTTGCTGCTTTTATAGTCTTTTAGAATCTTAATCTATTAACAGGTCATGCTATAATGTTTACCAGATTCATTACAAATTCTACATGACCAGTATCCACTACTGGCCTCGATTCTGAGGCAAACATTTTTTTTTTTATACAAACCCTGAGAAAAGGGTCCAAAGACCTTTCTTAGAGTGACCAAAAGTATTCTTCTCAGGGCTATAAAATTTAATAGAACTAGATACACTCAAGTGAAAATAGATGCTTCTTTATACTGTTGTAAGCGATCTGCACGGATATCAAGATTTATATCATACCCAACAATGAAAGAGAATTATAGTCTATTGTTATTGTCTGCGGCCAACTTGTAGTTCAGAGTCCCAAATTATCACATTTATTGTATAAGTTGTTGACATGAAACCAAACATATTTAATGTAGGTTGACGTTTACATCTTTACGGCATTTGTGTAGTTTGCTCTATTTCATCGCAAAAATGCAAGACGAATCCGTATTTTCCAAATTATTAAGAATAGAAAAAAAAATTAAAACAAGAGGAAACCATGATAATTTGGAACGTTAAACTACGAAATCGGTTTGAAATTTTCACCAAGAACAAGTTGTTTGAAGGAAGCAGCTTACACTAACCTCTCAAAATATCGAGATTATCTCGAAGCTAATATCAAATTATCAATTTATCAAGATACATAACAGAGTTTAATTTTAGTGACAATGTTCGAGACATTTCGTTAATTTTTCATAAAATAAAATCGCTTTCAACAAATGAATATAATTAAATAAGTCAACTGCTACTTCTACTCACCGCAGATACGATCTTCTGTGAGCTGAGCCTAGACGACAAAAAAAAAAGAGAGAGATTAAAAATGCATTATTTCGGGATCTGAATACAAATCAAAGATTATGATTTCGAAAGTCTGAATAGGTAAACTTACCATGATAAGTAACTATAAACCGGAGCGAGATCTCTTTGTAAGTAACCCAAATGGGAGGATAAAATGGTGGAACTCAATGATAAGTTGAAAGATGTCTAAGACTTGGTGCGACTTCTTCCGGTGAATTGCATGATGGGAATTTTTTGGGACAGGCAACACAGTGTTACAAATTTGAATGTTTTTCATCTAAATCTAGATGTTTTTGATGACAGGAAGTGATATCTAGATGATTTTTTTGATAAGTAATATTCTTTATTTAATTTTTACAGGGATAAAATAAATGATATTTTCGGTAAATTAAATAATAATTATAAAAGTAAATGTTGACGATTAAAGTTTCATTTGATTTATCCGTAATTTGTGATATTAGTGGTATCTGAAGAATCTAAATGTTTCTAAATGTTTTTTGACTCGATTTTAGATGTAAATGTCAATATAAATGAGGCAACACTGGACAGCATGACAGGTATGAGCGCATAACATGCCCCTCCTCCCAAATATAAAAATAACTTCCTCGAATGGGTTAAGAAAACTTTTACAAATCAGTTCGAACCTAACTGAGTGCTCCATACTTGCGACCTTGTGCCATAACTAAGCTAAATTTAGTACATTTATACTGTTATATTTTTTCTTATAAAGAATGAACACATTTTTCTTACTTTCTTATTTTCCCCAACTTTAATTCAGACTTAGCTGTCTCTTCTCCCTTTAATGAAAATGGATTTATTTCTGAATTAAAATTTTTTTTTTTTTAATTTTTTACTTAAAAAAAATTCATTTAATGGTTTTTATTTCAAGTTCGTAAAAAAAACTGTAGTGCAATATGAGTAGTGATAAAAAAAAAACAATCAACAACTTGTTGGAGTGGGTTAGTACTCTCTTACTATAAGAAATTATCTTTTTTAAGGCCAAGTAATGCTGTACTTATTTGTTTCTTCCCTCCACGCCATATAAGGAAATAAAATGTGGTCTGACGAACAATTTTTACAAGTCGTTCGCCCAATGAACTCTCAAGACCCAACATACTTTTTTCATTTTTCTTAGAGGAAGAAGACCGTTGTCCCTGCTCCACGATCTCTGGGATTTATATGTCACATTCCAAACCATTTATTCAACAAGTTAAATATGATTGACAATTTAATCAAGACGGGGACACCAATTCAGCCATTCTTCGGCTAGATCTAGCCGATATTTCCCCCTATTTAGCCAATTAAGATCTGCGATCGAAGTGAACCGAGAACCTGGCCAGTGGCCATTTTCTGAAAAATAATTAGCCGATTTAATTTTATTTTATAGCTTACTCAAGACATATATATTCAACATTTTTATCCATAAAGTGAGACAAGACTGGAAAATATTTAGCCTGTTTTAACCATTTCTTGAAGCAGTCTTAGCCGAAAAAAATCAAAACAAGGGTCAAGTTGATTAAAGAAAAATTGAACATCGGGTGTGGCCAAGATGGACGTATCGTAGGGATCCAGTTTTATATTATGATGTCCTTTAACGTCCGTTGTTGGACATACACCTTCCCCAGGATCCTCCACATTTCTCTATCATGGGCGTCGCGGAGCCAGTATTTTCTGAATTTGCCTACTTTATTTCCCCCTCTTGTATTTTGTCGGCCTCGGTTTTGCATGTGATTTCTGGGGATCCATGTTGTGAGTCGTGATGTCCATCGGTTGTCTGTCATTCTTGCAACATGACCTGCCCATTGCCATTTGAGTTTTCTAATAGATTCTCCAATGTCTCGGACCCCCGTTTTCTTCTTGATATATTAAATCGGTCACCCTTTTTGGAGACAATACACTCGATTTCTCCTAAAAAGTTGATTTTTTCTTAAGGGAAAAAAAAGAATATTTATTTCATCATATTTCATTCAAGATCGATGAACCGAATTTTATCTAAAAGTCAGATACCAAATAATTGTATTTGCAAATCCACTACTAATTTTACCAGTTTAATAAAAGTATATGCACAATCTTAAACGGTTATTTGGTCTGGAGTCTTATCATAGGGTTATTTTATTTGAAAATTTTTAGCCATCAAGTTGGCCGAAAGTGGAAAAGATTTAGCTATTTTTAGCCTAGAAAATCAAATTGAAGTTGGCAACACTGATAAGACCATAGCAACTTTTATAAACAGCACTTGACGCATTCATAGTCTTATGTCTCAAAATAGGTAATGCCTACTTGAGATAATGATACCTAAAAGTTGGTTTTGTACGACTTACCGAAGGTGGTCCCGATTGGAATTCAGTTGACGTCACGTAGTCAATGTGATCTATCGAAAATTTATGAAGCTAGGCAAAACAATATATCATTTTCAATCATTCAAAGCGATAGCCATATAATTTTTGTATTTGCTTACTGTTTTTCTCTCATATTTATTTTTTTACCTGTGCGCCTTTTTTACGCCTTTTATAACATCGAGTGTGCGCAGGTGTGAAATTTTCTCACTCACTGAGAATTCCAATCGGGTCCACTTTCGCTGAATTGTGCCATTGATTTGACTGGATATCTTAGTTGCCGAAAAAAAGTAATGGAAGAAGATCAAAATGTTGACAAGGAAAAAAGTTGCATTTGATTTATTTTAGAGGATAAGTTCGTCATATTTTTAATAAAATAAGAAACAGCTCTGACAAATCACTCAATTGAAATTGTCACGTGACCAACGTCCTTTGGCAGTCGGGCAGTGATTACTAAAAAAAAAGTCTGAATTTTTTTCTTTGAGCCAATTGATTCTCATACTTGTAAAATGTTGCCATATGAAATATTCCGAGAGTATTATGTTCAATTAAAATTGCAAATGGCCATTTTAGGCATTTTTAGATACAAAAATGCTGAATTAGTACATTCAATTCTGACATCATAGCAGTTTGTTTCTTAATGATGTCATACCTTTAATGACATCATGCCTCTTCCTTCCTTACTATTTCTGTTCTATATTCTGCTCAATACAACTGAGACCGACCGACGGAAAAGCATTTTATTGTGATGTGTGAACACATCTAGAAACTTAGTTGAGAATTAAAAAGAATATTAGAATAATCTTATTGTTAAAAAAAGCATGTCACTTTTTTACCTGCTAGTTAGTTGATTTCCATTGCCCTAAAACAATCAGAGAGAGAGAGAGAGAGATAGGAGGGGGCCAATCGAGCTATACTGTTTGTGTGTTCATGTCTACTCAACTACTACTAATACTGAGGCTTTGAAAGTTCGCACTGAAAACAATTCCACTAAATATAGGCATCTTTGATTTTTTATGAATGGAATTGATGTTTTACTCATATTAAGAGAGAAATTTTTTTTCGCCTAATTCTGTTACCTTATTATTTTGAAATTATTTAAAAAAAAAACAACATAAAAAATCAAGTATTGTAGAAAATCGATAGAAAAATTAATTTCATTCTTTTTTTTCTGCACTGCATCGAAACCAACCATTTTGGACTCAATAACTTACTTTTTTTCGCACACAAAATACCAAAGCTTTTGAATTCAAAATGAAAAACTTGCATAAAACCACGAAAACTCAAGTCCCTTTTCTACTTCTTCTTTCTCTTGAAAATTTGAACCACGAGCTGAAAATATTTGAAAGATAGTTGTTAGGGAATTGAAAAATAATTATTTCAGTACTTCTATCAGATTTTATTTAGAAAAATGTTAATTCGGTAGCAATGCTGCTTGGTCCAAATAAACGGTGCATTGGTCTTAATAAACGGAGCAAATTAACGACGATAACATAGGTTTGTATCCTTTCTTACAAGATGGGTCGTATTATGCGAATTGTCCTAATTAACCGTTGATTCTATTCAGTGGAATCCGTGGAATTTGTATCATTTATCCGTACAAAATGATCCTTACAAGGGAACTGAAAAAATTGTGAAACATTAAGATGACAGTTGTGCCTAAAGTTGTTTGAACACTTGGAACGGCATTATAGAGCCTAGCAAAATGGTTAGAAGAAGTGTAAATCGAAGAAAAAACCAAAGCCGCCCAACAACGGCGCTGCAAAAAAAAAAAACAAAAAAAAAACAGCTAGAATACTGAGGAGAGTGCTGGAGTATTGAGAAGACTTGCATTTATTCAATCTCCAGTGATAACCTCCGAACACCTGGTGTGAACATGCAAATACATTAAATGATGATAGTAAAGATAATATAAAAGCCTAAATAAAATATTTTGGTTCGTTCGTTCGTTTGTCTGCTCATTCACAGGGAAAGGGGAGATTGATTTTATAAATCCATAATGCATATTTTTCTTATATCTGAAAGGAAGAAGAAAGAGAACAATACGGCTGCCTTCCGACATTCCCCGCCCAATACTCACTGTCACCTTGGATTTCCACTTCCCACCTTCAACTGAAACCACGCATGCTGTCAACAGATAGCTTGTGAAGAATTTTTAATTGAATTTCAAATGAAAAGCACAAATCCATCTCCTTCGATAACTTGACCCAGATTCACCGATTTTCCCTCTTTTTTTTTTGCTCTTATTTAAATTAAAAGAAAATACATTCCCCATCTTATTTACAATAGATACATTTATTCTTAGATTATCCATACGTAAAAATGGTTACTATGCTTGTAATACTAATAATGTACTGAAAATGCTCTGTGGAGTATTATTCTGCTTGAATATTATGTTGATAAGTGTGTGAACGCTGGCCGCAACAGCTGTTCCTACCCGGGCTTTATATTTCACAATTTTCTCCTCGCCGCGAAGTTCTTCAAGGGTTTTTTTTTTTCGACAAGTAAGTGACAATCACGCATCACTTGCGTCGCTATACGCTATTTTACCCCCAGCTGAGAAGAACTGTTAGATCTATGCCTCTCTCAAGGACATGAGTCGGAGTTTAAACTCAACTCGCTCAGTCCATTTTTCTGCGCTGCTAGCCGATCGAACACCGGTATTTCCACTGATAATTATAAAACTTTGTTATGTTGGGCTTACAGTATTTCTCAGGCGTAGGGAACACTCCGTCCTCAAGGACGCAACCCAATTTTGATTGGGAAAATTTTGAAAAAACGAATAAACAAAGAATTAAAGTCTTAGGACTTTCATGTATATCGTTTTAAATTATCCATAGTGCATCTGTATCATGAACAAAACTATCACCAAAACTTCTTCAGTTTTTAAGTGAGTCTAACTGGCTGTCTGGCTAATCTAGGTGTCACGCGTGTTCAGTCTGCATCTACGGGGCTCGAGTGCTGATAATTTGAACATTCAATCCTTAAGTCTAGAAGGAATATTTTGTTTTGTTTTTTGTAAATACGCCAAAGAACAGGTTTTTAGTGAAGGTTCAATTTACAATGTAAGTTTATGCTAAGTTGGTCCCTTAGTTTGTATCTGATGGCGTCCGAGCTTATTTTTTTCAAATTCGATTTTTTTAGAGATCACCGCTCAACAAAAGGCGAAAGAGGTAACATTCATTGATCTCCCCCATCCTCACTATCAAACACGGCTTGCTGTCAAAAGACGTTGGTTACTTTACGGTTTCCATTGAGTGATTAACCAGACCTGTTTGTTTAGTATTTTCTAATAAGTGTAATTCATGTACTTCATTAGGATGGTAGAGGAAGTTTTTCGTAGATTACATTCCTCTGCTGGGTTAGGATAGGCTTATGAAAGAAGTAACCTCCGGCCTGTAGGAAGTAGGGTAAATTTCCTAGACTCATTTGAAGGGAAGAGGCGCAGACTTTTCAATACCAGGAAAATAAGGTAATTAAAAAAACGTTTTACAATCTAAAATATGCCAGTCACCGCGAGTGTGGAATAAATAAGTGTTTGTATCAATCAGGCCAAAGCTTCCAGTCAGGGAGTGTAGCTAGAAATATAGGTACTTGGGGGAGAGAAGTGGCTGGCTTGTAGTGCAGTGGTTAACAACCTGAGAGCTGCTGATCCCTGAGAGTTCACAGAAGTATTAGTGGGGGTCCACTGGCTGACATTAAATGCCTGGAGTCCGCGAGCTTGTTGAGTTGGCAGACCTTTAAAAGCCTGGGATTTGTAAAAAACCTTATTTAAATCGATGGAAATCACCCATTTATTAAGATTTGATGAAACCTGCCATGCTAACGTGGGTAGTAGAGGATATAAATCTTTTTTCATTAAAGGCAGAGATGTAGCCAGAAATTTCAGAAGTCTGGGTCCGTGAGTTTATGGATTGGGCAGACCTTTCGAAATCCTAGCAAGAGATTTGAGGGTTCCGGTCGGGGAGCTTGGATTCTTGATGGTCCCCTCCAACATTTAGTGAGATTTGTTCTTGTTCAATCTTTGTAGTATGCAATAGGTGAACTACTATTCCTAAAGCTTAGCTCCCCTCCTGTGGGAGCCCATGTGGCGACTTAAAATTGGTGCAAGATATTGGAGTACATGTAAGGCAGTTCACGACTTGATGAAAGCTGATAAAAGGTGGCACCCCTAGCGAAAAATCGACACTGGGAAGAAGACCTTCAAAAAACGTGCGTTGATGAACTAACCTACCATCTCAATTACTACATTGAAGAAAAAGATCAGTGATCTCCAACAAAATGTCACTGTGAAGACAATTCAAAATCGTTTACAAAAGCTTTCATCAAGTTGTAAATTGCCTTACTTGCACTCCAATATCTTGCACCACAAGAAGCACAGAAACTGCTCCAAGGCATGGAATTTCTCTTCATTTGTAAGCTTACGTCTTCCCATGGCAGCAATCAGAGACAAAGTTATAACGCTCGAAGTGCAACTAAAATGACAAAAAGTCGCAGATTGAGTGGTCAGTAGTCTGTTCTCTTAGATCCGTATTTACTTGCTTTTCTACAAGAGCAAGATGTAACACAAAGTCGGTTTAATGTGGGGGTTCCTTGAAGAAGTATGTTTTCCCAGATGGATAGTTCTTGGTACACTGACACCAATTCTGCTTTGGCACCAAGTCTAGAGGTGTGGATGTCTACTAAATGTACAATGAATCCCTTCCGCCTTTTAATTGGCGGGAAATCAAGTCCAACTCAAACAAACTTATGGTTTTTAGTTTTATTATAAATTTTTTTGAGCCTTTTTTATGTTTACATTTCTTTTGCAGTCACCATATTAATGAGAAATCATAAGAGAGGGGGCGATATAAGTATTCAGGGAGAAAGGAAGCAAAAGCAAACAGTTGTGAAAAAAACAAAACTGGTCTGGTTAGTCACTCAATAGAAAGTGGTACATGACCAATGTCTTTTAGGTGTTGGGGTGATCAATTGAAAAAGGAATTATCAATGAATAAGTTACTTCTGTCGGCATTAGTTGATAAAAGTCTGAACTTTCGAAAAACAAGGATGACGCAAACTAAGGGAATAGTTTAGCGTTAACTTACATTGCAAATTGATCCTCTCAAAAAACTACTTAAGGGGGTAATTTTATTAAAAGAAAAAAAAATTCGATATTTGTGGATATAATAAGGAGTATATATTCAAAATTTCAGCCCTGTAGCTCACTGGTTTCGAAACTGGGGCCTGACAAATAAGCTCGGGACTTCGCTGTTGGGTTCCTTCTGAACCCAACATTACGAATCTTGTGAGAGAGAAACATCATCGTACATCGCACAGCTATCAAATAACAATTTTTGTACACAGACATATACAATATAATAGATTTCAAATAAACATAAAATTGATATGATTTTTAAAGCTCAAAAATTGTTCATTATTGTAGTTCATTGATTACTGTATAAAAATTAAATGACAAAAATAGAGGTCTGCTAGAATATTTCCTTTGTAGAAGGTGTCCTTGTGTTTTCAAAGTTTCGAAAACTCTTGCTCCATTGATATGATGCGTATGTATGATACATACAAATCACAAGTCAGACAAACTTAAAAACTGAAAAAAAATCTATGTTGACAGTTTTGGTGTGTGTTTGGGGGGGGGGGTTAAAGAGGTGAAGATTTGTTGAAGGAGATGTTGATAAAGTAGGGGGAGGGATCTTTTTTGCAGGTTTGGAAAAACAAAAAAAAACAAAAAACGTAAAATGCTTCTGTGGCACTAGATTTGGATATTGAGATCAGACATGACCAGCAACATGATTATGACCTAAGAATTTATTCCATCCCAGAATCGACGGCGAAATGGGGACATTCTGTTCCCACGGTTCAATGTAGACCTTGCGAACACTCCTGACACCAATCTGGGGGAAAAAATGATGGTACAACGATCGGAATCTTGCGTGCAAAAGATGAACCAAGATGAGGACAACAGTCTGAAAAAAATCTAAATATTGATGAAATCAGAGAGAGAGAAAAAAAAAGATAGTAGTCGGAGAAAAGGGAGATGTAAGTGAGAAGGACATGCAAGTAGAAATATTTGTCGACTTGACAAACCTGATTGGGCAAGAAGAGCAATGTAAAGCTTTAGGATCTTTTATACTTGTTGGCAGGATCAAAACACAAGTGTGTTCATGGGGGTTTCGTTAATCAAAAGCTGGAGTGGCTATATTTGAGAATAGGATCAATGCTCGCATAAGATTTATCCGACAAGATGATATTAGTAATGACAATGAGGAAAGGAAACTTGAATTGTTCATTTTTAAAAACATTTCAAGTTTCTTCCCTCGTTGAAAAAGGGCTTTGAATGGGATGTAACCAATCATTGTGATCCGATGATTTACGAATATTTTTAAAGTACAAAAACGAATAACGCGAATAGTTTGCATGTACTTTTCACCAAGAGAAATTCATAGACTTTTCCCGCTTGGGGTCTCACCAGTTATTGATTGGTACTAGCACCCTCAGGGGCATAACTGGAGATGAGAAGTGGGGGTTGTTCCCTGAGGACCTCCTCCAAAATTTGGTGAGATTTGTTATTGTATAATGTTAATAGGAATGCAGTAAGTGAATTACTATTGATAAAGCTTTTGGGGAAACTGTCCATTTGGGGGGCCTGGGTTGTGGATTTAAAATCATCCCCTTTCTTCTGCGAAACCCCAGAGGATCCTAGATAGTGTGTTCTTAATTGCGAAGAATTTTGCCGTTTCAAAGCAAAACTCGCGTGCCGGGTTTGTGGTCTCGTTAATAGAAATAAATTTATTTAAATGAACAATAACCCAAACTATACATGAAAAAAGATACACACACAAATAATTAGGTAGACTAGAAAGTGCTCAGAGAATGCGTACCCCTTCCAAAGCCATTGCCAGAGGTGATAATTGTGCATGGATCCGTGCCAAACTTCAATCACTTCTTCTGTAGCATATGGTCCACTCTTTGGAAAATGCCATTGTAATTCGTTGAGAACTTTTGGCTATATTACGAGGTGTGGGCATAATTACAACGGAGGGGTGATAATGAATTTCAATTTTTGCACAATTGAGAACTTTTGGATACATCGTGTGGACAGCCATCAGCGAGTACACAAATGTAGGGGGGGGGACAAAAGAAAAACGGAAAAGTATCTTTCAATAGAAAACAAACAAACAAACAAAACATTGGCTACCCTTCCATGAAATCTTTTGGGTACTTTCGGAGATATCGTGTGGACAGACAGACAGAATGACGAAAAGATGCGACTGGATACTTCGTAGAGGTAATTAGTTCACGGAGAAAACTATGTCCACAGTTCTTTCTACACTGGAATTAGAATAGATATGAGTGGGTTTGTTGCGTATGGGCCACGTATAACAATACACAAATTTGATTCAAAACACGATCAAATTAATCATTGACAAAGAGATGAATGATAAATATATATTACTCATTCAAAAATAACAACAGCGTGGATAGTTTATCTTTTTGTGTGAATGTCAAATTATGTTTGTGTTCGAAAGAGTCTGCGATGAATTTATGATGTACCGTTATGATTCACAGAAATAAGTGCATGTAAGTGCGAGTGTGAACTTTTTAGGATTTTATGAACGTATGCGCGCATTGGAATAGTTGCAACATTTTTAAAAAGGGTGAAAAAGTCAACAAAGGATCGAAAATGGGGGGGGGGGAGAAGGTTACTAGCTATCCATAGAAATGTATATAAGTATGCGTGGAGTGAAAATAAATCGTAAATAATTGTGCAAGATCGGACTGATTGTTTAACTGATTGTTACTGCCTGACGGCAATGAACTAAACTTGATCGAGTTGACTTCGTTTTATGTTGTTTTTTTTCTTCGGTGGGAGGCTCCAGTGAAGGCCCATATTGCCTGCTGGAAGGCTGGCCTGTGATTGGTCATTAATTCGTGGATATTTTTCTGTTACGCTTTGGAAGGAATCTCATGGAGCCTATTTTTCACGATTTTTGTTCAAATTAGTTCGAGTGGCCCCTACACACTGAACCCAGAGAGAGAATACAGAGACATATCCGTAACAAATATATTTCTTTATTTCCACGATTTATAGACAAAGAGAAGAGAAGTTATCCCGAGAGTCAAGTGCTATCGTATTTCTTGATTAGAATGGATTTGAATTTTCTTTGAAAGTGCTATTTTAGAGAGGAAGATGATAGAAGTTTCTATGCAAAAATAGTTTGAGAAAAAGGAAATTTTTGGCGCTGACAGAATTCTTTACATTTTCAGAATGCATACGAAAAGGTGTATACGTACAGTATTGTCCTACGAAAAGGTGTATACGTACAGTATTGTCCTACCTTGACAAGGGGTAAAAAAATTAATTAGCATAATATTTTTTTTAGCATTTCATGTATTTTGTACTGAAGCTTCTTTAAAATTACTGAATTTCAAGAAAAAAAAAATCTTATCGTCGGCAACAGGACACTTCACTTGGCTTCTTTTGACGGAATGATCTTCAAGATGTCATACTATCCCGGCTGCAGCGAGGCAAAGAGAAGGATTCGGCTGCTTTTTGGCGCTAACATCAGTTTGGGCGCGAAATTTGAAAAAATGGGTTACTTTGAGATTACCGTCTAACGTTTTAAAATGTAAAATCAGGAATTATTTTGATTTATGCTCCCAACAGTGGCCCATTCGCAGGAAGATTGCATTTTGGAGAAAAGGTAGGAAAAAAAGAGAAAATGCAAGGAAAAAAAAGTGATAAATATTATTTTTTGAATAAAATCAAATGCATAAAAGGAATGTCCTGTTTATATCCCTTCTATGAGTGAAGGTGTTTTTTTTTACACTTAAAAACAAGGAAAAATTTCTTCCAGAAAAATATGCGAGAGACTCAAATGATCAAGTGTCAGGAGTTTGGGGCATTCAGGGCACTGGCGATTTCCATTCGTCTGCTATTCCTGTCCAGACACGAGCGGCAGTAGAAATAATGACATTGTCTTTGATTCCAAATTCAATTCTTTATGGCACCCATGCATTGAAACAAATTTCGATTCTAATTCGAAGTCATTTTAATTCTTTAACAGACAATCTAAAAATGAAGAAACCTTAGTTTATAAGAAGACATGCCATGGAAAAAAAAACCAAAAAAGCATCTACTTGAATAATTAAGAGAGTGATTTTGTCTTTTTCTGTCCTTAACATTAGGCTCTTCCACTTATAGGTAACAATTTTGCTAATGAAATATAAAACTTTTCGTAGAATGACAGTAGTGTGTGGGATTTTAAAACGAAAAAAAATCAAAATCAAAGGAGATTAGTAAATATAGAGATGAAGGGAAAGTGGGAGAGAAAAATAGAGGGTGTAAGCAAAGATACGGGGGGTGGGTATTAAGAAAAGATAAAAATACACAGGGAGTAAGAAAGCAAGAAAGATGTAGATATAGAGTGAAATAGTGTAAAAATATAAGAATCAACTTTCAAAGTCGGGTGGTACTTTTTACACCGGGTGGTTCCTGACACTTCCTACCATTGTTTGACTGGCATTAACGAAATATTTTGATAAAAAATTTATACCTGACATACGTTAATGAAATTACACTCCAGAGATCATATGAGAGATTATGGCTGATAGAATACAAGATGGTCTGAGGAGACAAAAGTATTGGATCTACGACGCCCATGATAGAGAGGTCTGGCGAATTTAGGAGAAGGTCTATATCTAGGTCGCTAAAGAGCTGATGGTGATAATAATGCTGATGGCTTTAAATGAGTATATAAAACATTTTAGCCACAAAGTTAGCTATACATGAAAATTTCGGCGATGTTCACGATTTTTAACTATAGCAATGAAAATATGTTGTAAAATGACCTTTCTAAAAAGCTACCCCCTCCCCGAATTGTTCTTGACACCGCTAATGAAATATTTCGATCGAAAAATCTATACACGACACTTTCCTGACACACATTAGCGAAATGTTCCAATCAAAAAATCTATACTTGACACTTTTCCTGTCACACATTGTCGTTAACAAAATATTTCGATCAAAAATCAGGTGTCAGGTAAAGATTTTTTTATCGGAATATCTCGTTTTGTGCTCTTAATCCAATAAGACTTTCCTTTCCGAAGGGAATTTGTCAGTTTAGAGGAAGTTAATTTTCAAAGATTTTAAGGCTATTTTTTTATTTTTTTTTTTTTTTTGCAGGCGATCCCCTTTCATTTGTCAGAGGGGCCAAAGCAACATTCCAAGAGTTTGGATTGGCATGTTATTAAAAAAAAAAAAATGGAATTCCTAATTTGAATTTAAAGAGGAAAAAAACAAAAAAACAAATTCAATCTCATCAATCACAAGTAATTGTTGCGCATTCACTTGGATTTTTCACACCTGCGTCCATGTTGGATAAAAAGCTAAAAAATAAAAGTAAACAAAATAATGCAAAGAAAAGATTGAAGTAGATAGATTATTTTCAGTGTTTCACTTCTCAAATTTTGGTCAAAATAAGTTGAAATAATCCACAACTGAATTTACGCCGCTAATTCATATAATTAATCCAAATCCCCGAAATAAAATGAATTTCAGATAGAGGCAGATAATACGATAATCTTAAATACAGGTTGGAAATAAAATGTTCGCAAACCTTTAGGGTCTGATGATAAATCTTCTCCGATTGCCGATCGAAGGTTTCTTCTCCCTAAATGACGGGTGTCAATAGTTTTACAAATAATCTGTGGAGAATATCATGGTGTTAGGGATGTGCCTTTTCAAGAAGAATTTTTACGTCTCGAAAAATCTGAACGAATCAAAACTTATTAAAAGAACTGTTCATATTCAACACAGCATATTCACGCGTCGAAGTGACTAATCAGAAAGACAAAGAGAGGCCGTTTCTTTCTGTACCAGAAATATAAAATGGGGACAAAGGCAATCAACACAGCAAGAGAAATCTAAGCATTACAGGGTTTTAAATGAAATTAAGAGTTAATCAATGCAAGTACACCTTCATTTTGTTGCACAACTCAATATTTTGTCATGGCTCCTTTGACTTTCAACACCTTTTCAGTTCTTGAAGACATGGATTTCCACATTTTGCGAAATACTCAAGGTTCATACCAATCACGCTTGCTATATCGTCTCTGTCATTTCTAGAAGATAAGCTGGATGAGTTTCTATATCCATGTCATTTAACTATTACCAGCAGCTCTCTGTTGGACTGCAAAATGTTTGGTGCATCACGGATGAGCCTGGTGACCAGAAAAGAACTCTCCATATCTTTTCAGTCGAGGAAGCGGATTTCTGAGACAACTCTTATTTTCATACGCCCAGTAAGTAGGGATTTGAATTGTCGGCGCATGGGCATACCTGAATATTTTCGTAAACGATGTTGTATTGTCCTCATAACCAAGTCCTGCAGATGACCACGGAACTTTTTCACCAATTCAGCTGCTGATATTGTAGGTTTGTTCATCATCCAACATTACAGAATCTTGTCGGTACTCCTTCCTCTTAGTAATGGTTCTCCGGTGCTATCCAGTCCAGGAGTTTTCGTCAGGTCGTAAGCAGCTTCTGGTCCGCACTCCAATATCCTGCGTTACACGAATTACAGAAGACCATTTTCGAGCTTAGCCAAGGAACAAGATTCCTCTTCAATTGTAAGCTTACGCCGTCCCACGGTGGCATAAGCTAATGTGAATTGATCATTTCGTTGAAGAAGTACAGCTTACGAAGAGCAAACAAAAAAAAAAAGGAAAATAAAATGCGGAAACGAAAGATTTGAGACTGAATCAAAAGGGTCCAAATCAGACAGAAATAGATAAACGTTGAAAGATTCCTTTTTCTTCAACAAAGTATTCAAATCTGTGGGATACTGACTTTCCTATCTACTTCCTGTAAAGCTTTCCCAAACCTCATCAGCCAGCCTGGCTCGTGAAGGATGTGCTCGTTTCTGGCGTTTTTTGCCGTCTCTAAACAATTTAAATTTTCCTGCCGCTGACTCTGTTGCCCAGGGTGACTTGTTTGAAGAGTCAAACCAATGAAGAGAGAGAGAGAGAGAGAGAGAGAGAGAGAGAGAGAGAGAGAGAGAGAGAGAGAGAGAGAGCTACTTAAAAGCTGCACGCTGGTTAGCTAGGCTAGCCAAAACCCTTTGTAGAGGAAAGTGCAATTGTCCAGCCGACTTCACAACCAATTTCCGCTAAAACTGATGGCCCCATTTTCTCATTGTTCTATGTGCCAACACGTGTTCCACTAGAACCAACATCCCGCCGTTGTTATTGCTTTTTTTAAATGAACTAAACGTGGATGTTGGTCTTTTAAAGAAGAGATAGTTTGAAATCTGATACGATAGGTGGATCATCTGCTCCATCTTTCTGGCTTCAAGACATTTTTAGAATTCTAAAATCCAACTTTGATTTGCATCTTGTAAGGATGGCTTAATTCAAAATAAATGAGATTTAAAAGAAAAACACACACCTATTTTACTTATTAGAAACCGTCACAAAACTGTCAACATGGGTTTCTCAAGTTTTGAAGTCTGTCTGCCTGGCTGGCTATGTATGAATCACGCATACAGTGATGGAGCTAGAGCGCTGAAAATTCAAACATTGACTCTACATTACATCTTGGAAAGAAATTTTTCTCGAAAATTCCCCCCACCTTCAATTGGTTTGAGTAGATGTTTAATACGCAATTGTTATATGCTAAGTTTATGCTAAATTAGTTCCTTACTAAGCTGAATATTCAGATTTTTTTTCAGCCCAGCAAAGGGCAAGAGATGTACTTCATTCATTGATCAAGCCTTTTTTACAATTTTTAATCGACCGCCTCAAAGACGGTGTGCTGCCAAAAGACGCTGGGTACTTGATGGTTTCTATTGATTGACTAACCTGACCAGTTTAATGAATATTTATTTTAGTAATAATAATAATCAATATCTAGATAATATCATTTTGTGCAAAATGTATTTTAATGTTCTTAGGGGAATATTTCAATCATTTGGGTTTGGTTTGAGATTTTTTGAGAGAGAAGTAATAGAATCGTTAAAATTTCCTATAGCTTCTGGTTTACTGGCTCGAAATACTCTCAGGGGAGAAAATTGTCCGAGGGTCCGAGAAAGGATATCTTCATTAGTCTGTATCTTTATCAGACTATCTATATCTTTGTTGCTATCAACGCAACATTTCGGCTGATAAGCCCCTTAGCCTGATGGTATAGTTCATAGTTCTGAAATGAAATATGTCCATTATCGAATCACCGTAGCAGTGCAATAGGCAAGTAAGAGAGCTGACAAATATAATAAAGGACAGAAACATTTTTTTGGTCTTCTGAATACCTGTCTTTGCACGTCCACTGACATTTTTCTGTCGCGTGTTTGAACGAATCAAGAGAGACCTAATTGTTTATGTAACCGGCGATGTATTTATCAAACACTTTTTATTTGTTCTTATAATTACATACAGAATTTCACAGCAATTACGATTGTATTTTTAGTGCTGACTGAATTTGAATGGAGGCAAGGTCTCAGCATTTTTTTTTTCACATCACTGACCAATGTATTTCACTACTACTCGGCTACTACTTCCCTTTCAGTCATTTTCTGTACTAACAGACTATTTCTAATTGCAGGGGGAGAATATTCGACAAAATATGTTGTGAATTATAAAATCGGGGATAAAAACGGATCCTCAGTAAAGAAAGCAAACGTTACTAACAGACTAAGGTCCCCATCAAAGTTGATTATAGGGATTTTTCAAGCCAAATAAAAAATATATATACCATGGATTGACCAATACATGCATGCAAAACAAGAAAGAAACTTTTACTGAGACTCGAATGGAGAAAGAAGATGGAATATAAGACTAAACTCCACAGGCATAAAGAGCCTCTGGAATGACAAATGGGAATGTTGGAAGAGACAAAAAACACCAGAATGTTTAGATAACATAAAAACAGATCTCCAAAACATAAAGGAAGGGAAAAATAGAACTGAATGCATCTACACTAAAAAACAGCCTCCAAAAAATAACCAACTGGAAAGCACTAGGACCTGATGGTATCCAAGGAAATTGGTTTGAGAAATTCATCACACGACATGACAGACTGATCTACCAACTTCAAAATTGCCTAGAAAAAGGATGGATGACCAAAGGCAGGGCAGCCCTCATCCAAAATGACACTGAAAAAGGAAAACAGGCGAGCAACTAAAGACCAATCACATGCCTACCCTTTATGTTGAAAAATTTGACTGGACAGATAACAGAAAATATATATTTCCATGGAAAGTAGAGGACTCTTACAAAAAGAGCAGGAAGGATGCAGAAAAGGAACCAAATTACCAAATGACTTGCCCTATATTGGATAGATACAAATAAGCTGACAATATGATCCCGCATAGCTTGATACTCAAATGCCTTGGGATATTCAAGATTAATGGATTGGTAGTGAGACTCATGCCAGCCCTATAAAAAAAACTGGAGAATAAACTTAACAGCTTCAGGAGACTCGCTGTGTGCACTACTATTTGTAATAACAATGTTGCCACTAAACAGAATCTTGAAAAACAGAGAAGGATACCAATTCTCCAAAACAAGGGGATAAGTCAACCTCTCCATGCACATGGATGACATGAAACTATTTGCAAAGAACAGGGAAGGACTTGAAATGCTATTCAACAAAACTGAGGAATATAGCAATGACATTGGAATGGAATCTGGAAATTGTTGATAATGTGCAGAAAAAGACTTATGGCGGTTGAAGGGATAGACTTACCAGACAAAAACCTATTAGAGTATTAACCACACAAAATCTATACAAATATCTAGGGATTCTCAAATGTAACTCTATGAAACAAGAAGAAATGAAAGAGAAAATAAAAAATGAATATACTAGGAGAATAAGAAAAATACTGAAAACTAAGCCAAAATTGTAGAAATTTAACAAATGGCAGCAGAAGTAGTAAGATACACAGGACCATTTCTTGGGTGGACACCAATCAATGGACTGGTAAGCTAGGAAACTTATGACAATGCACAAGGCCCTAATCCCCAGAGAGGACACAAACAAATTGTATGTGAAAAGGAGAAAAGGCAGCCAAGGAGTCATCAGCATGGAAGACTGTGTCCAAATGGCCAAAACTCTTTTGGTAAAAGAAGCATGCATTGATGATATTATGGAAAGTGCTTGAAGCAGTTCAACAAACAATAAAAAGGTAGCAAACAAGGTAGTAATGATAAAAAGGAAAGATAAATGGAAAGAAAATAACTCCATGGAGAATCCAAAAGTTAGAAAATATCAAAAACAAAAGGACACCTGGAGAGAGAAATAGAATCCTTCATAATGGCAACCCCAAACAAATGAATTGGGACAAACTATGCCAAGGTGAAGATCGATGGAACCCAGAAAAACAGCAAATGCCGTCTCTGTGGAAGAAGGGATGAAACAATGAACCACATAACCAATGAAAGTAACAAATTAACCCAAGATAGGTCTAAGAACAGGTATGATAGGGTTGTGATAATCATTTATTGAGAACTATTTTAATGACTAGGATTTGGCCATGAAGACAATTGATATCTGCACAAACCAAAGTCTGTCCTGGAAGGTAGAAGCCATAAATTACTCTGGGACTTTGACATCCAATCCAGCCATCCCATCCAAGCAAGAAGACCGGACCTGGAAGTGGTGCACAAGGGAAAAAAAACAACACCAAATCACATGCTGATAAGAGATTGAGAGACAAGAAAAATACCAGGACTTGGATCTGAGGAAGGTGAGGAACATGAAGGTCTTGGTAGTGCCAATGGTTGTAGATGCACTTGGAACAGTGAAGCCAAGATTTAAGGAATTAGAGATAGAAGGAAGGATCTGAACTATGCAAACCACAGCACCACTGGGTCTGCAAGAATACTGAGGAGGGTACTGGAAATATAAGACCAATGACCTCCAGTTGTCATCAATGGCCTCACAGCTAGTATGAAGATGGCATAAGTTATAAAAAAGTGGGGGAAGATTGGGACAGTACAAACAACAGCACCACTGTGGTATGTGAGGACGTTGAAAGGAGGGTTGGAGATCTGAGGAGACTTAGTGTCCCTCAGCCTTGAGCGATTATCACAAGACATCTGGTGATAAAATACAAACCACTGCACTACCGTGGAATGCGGGAATGCTGAGAGCTGGGCTGGGAACTTGATGAGACTTGATGTTACACTATATCGGGTGATGACTAATAGACGCATAAAGAAGAAGAAGAAGAAGAAGAAGAAGAAGAAGAAGAAGAAGAAGAAGAAGAAGAAAAATAGCAACAACAACAACAATAATGATAATAATAATAATGATTTATTTATTTATTTATTTATTCATTTACCATTTATTATTATTATGTGTGAGTGCAATCTCTCCACTAACTTAAATTTTGTAATCTATATAAAATGTAATTTGCTCTCCTCTGTTTTCATATTTGTTTCATTTGTGTGTGTAACGGCTGAACAGGGGATGAAGTGCAGGCCCTTTGGGGTGGGGGGTATGATTGCAACTCCCTCATCCCCAAACTATTTTTTAAATTTTTCATAAAACGTAATTTCTTTTCTTGTGTTGATATATTTTAAGTTTTTTTTTATGTGTATAGGCCTGACAGGGGTAGAGGAGGCCCATGAGACAACCCTGCCCCCAACATAAATAATTTTACACAATCTATATGAAATATGTATTTGCTTTCCTATGTTGTTGTATTAGGAGTTTTTTTTATTCCGAGCAATGCAAGGTACCCCTTCTAGAAAGAAATATGTATCACAATAACCTGTTATAAAACAATAAATATAAACTTGAAGAAAGAAATTGGTCATTTTTTAAATTAAATTTCTTTTTATACTGGCTTTGATGGCATAGTCCTATTCAACATAACTCACTAATTTTATCAACAAATCTGCATATTTGAAGAAGCGACCAATTATACCTAGGATTGTCATAGAAGTCGTTCCCGCAAATATCTCAGCTGGAACAGTTGTGGCCGAATTTTTTGGTTGCCTCTATAAATAATATTATCCCCATTTTGGAACTGCAGGCATTCGAGAAACCTAAACTGCATCATAACCAAACTGGGATCAATTTAGCTACTTTGGAGTAAGGTCTAGCTATTTTGGAGCTAGATTATTATTTTGGGGTTCACTATCCATCGGGGTTATAACACAAACCTTGTTATAACAGAGGAGGCCTGTGTCAGTCACTAAATTGAAAATGCCACACATCAGGTTTTCAGACCAAGTTATGAATAAATTTTATCAACAAAATATTCGGCAAACTTTTTACGTTTTGTGTGTATTTGCTTTCATACATTTTAAAACCATTTACATAGCAGTTATAAATATTCTCTCTGGCAAATAATCATATTATTTGATCATACAGAAACTGTCTCTTCTCCTACCTGTCTAGAAGAAATGGGGGCTAACCTTGACTTTTGGTTAGTTAGTTGCAAACACTCTTTTGTTACAGATTGGACTGTTAATTTCCTAACCGTACAGATAACTTAAAACACTTTCACAGGAAAATAGCTTCAATGACTCCACTGACAATCTACTGCTTCAGTACGTAGAAGTTTTTTTTTCACTTTTTTCATCAGAATTTAGTCCTAAATCAGAATCCAATTGATGCCACCTTTCAAAGCTTAGGCAATTTGAGATATTTGGATGAATTGATAATGATGTCATTTCGGCTGGGATCCAAAAGGGGTTGAAAACCAACTTGTCTGAATGTACACTGGAAAAGAAATTAGAAAAAAAATTTTAAGCTATAAGAACCAAGGGTTGAAAACCAACTGAAAATTAGATAATGATCATTTCAAGCTTTCTATTTCATGATACAACACAACAAAAAGCTTTACCATTATGATACAACACAACAAAAAGCTTTACCATCATGATACAACACAACAAAAAGCTTTACCATCATGATACAACACAACAAAAAGCTTTACCATCATGATACAACACAACAAAAAGCTTTACCATCATGATACAACACAACAAAAAGCTTTACCATTATGATACAACATAGCAAAAAGCTTTACCATTATGATACAACACAGCAAAAAGCTTTACCATTATGATACAACACAACAAAAAGCTTTACAATTATGATACAACACAACAAAAAATCAAGATAGGTTTATATCCCATTGAAAATGATATTGAATTTTTGCAGAGTTTATCACATTGTCTGATTGCAGACTTTTATCATTTGAATTTATGCAACTGCTGAGAGCACAGGAAGTTCAGTCTTTAATATCCTCATCCAGTAATTCCACAACAAGCTTAGCTGAACATCTCTGCAGAAAACACACATTAAGCTGCAAGTGATCTTTGCTGATACACTGAACATCTTTTATTTACTCATGGTGCGCTTGATGAGAAGCCATATCTTATATGATCGATGGTCTCATTTGGTGCTGGTGAAATGCCATCAGGTATTGCGACTTTGTTTTCCTTGCCACATTTCCATCCTTACAATGCGGGATCAAGTTTCAGAGGATCTGATTCCAATGTAGGGTACCAGGTAGTAGACTGTAAATGGGTCCTTTTTTTTTTTCAAAAGCTTTATCTATGGGTGGGCTAAGATCTCAAAGGAGGTACAGTTTTTCTGGTGTTCAAGCTGATTCTGTATTTGGTCATGTTCTTTGTTTCCAACATGTAGCAGCTACTAATCAAGGAAGCAGGATCCTTGATGATAATATCAACACTAGCATCAACATCCCCAGGAAAATTCAATTGAATTCCTTTGTCTTCTCTATGCCATGATATAGTGCAATATCAGAACCAGATACTGCATAGACTGCAAAGAGGCGAGAGATGATACTTTCCTTGTATGTTACAATACCATCTATATAAATCATATCATTCTCTCCACTCATTTCTTGCATAAGAACAATTGCTTTTAGTCCTAATTTCCAATAAAAGTGCATAGAGCACAAGTACATAAAACACACACACTGATTTAGTACCATTCTCAAGGACTGAATGAAAAGTTAACAGAGAAGTTCCATGAAGAGGTACCTTGTGGTTTTTAAAAAACCACTTATTAAGCTTATTGAGACCTTGGACATACTCAATAAATCTTTGCAAGTTAATAATGTCGCAGTAGACGAAGACTGAGCGTTCAGACAATCGAACAATACCTGAGAGCCCAGGGTACCAAGGGGCCCAAGTAGCCAAAGATTAGCTTCTTTGTATGTTGTTGTGTTGGGTCTTCTTTTTCAAAGACAATGCCATTGTGTACTTGGATAGGTGTCATAGAGGAGCCAGTCACAATTGGAGAAAATTGTGTTCTCCTCAAAACAACTGTAGACACTAATTGGTCGCATACAAGTTTGATTATCTGTGATTTACCATGGCTGGTGATGAGAAATGTTGATTTGGCTGAAGGAGTGGAGGGTGGTGCTGTCAGTGAGGTTTTTCCACAGCCAGATCTTGTTGAAGATTTTATACAAAAGTCAAAATATCTATTAAAAACCAGATTAGTGTCACCCTTTTCAAACATGTCCAAGCATGTAACCTCTTACATTGTCTACATAGTCTGATACCAATACCCTCATGGGCCAATTGACTAACTACAATATTGCATGAATTACAGTAAGCTCTGGCTGCTTTATTTCATAAGATATAACTTTATATCCAGTCATCTTTGAATCAGGCTTTGCCTTGGTTGCCCTCATCTCACCACTGTCTTCAAAGAGAGATCTTGGAATCAGGTACAGCTCATGTTTTCAATTTTCATTGAATGATTAGTTAGTTTCGTTGTAATGACTCTGAAATAGATGAGGGAAGTGTTTTAACTTTGACAAAGGGATGGACTGACAGTGATTTGGGCCCCTATGCCAAAGTGGTTACTAGCTCCTTGACCCATCTTATCCTACTCTCCATTCTATTCAGATAGAACAGTGGGGATTCATAGTGTTATTCATCTTAGCTATAGCACATTGATTCATTTGAAGCCACTTCAAAAATGTGACTTTTGCTACTTGGGCCCCTTGCTGCCACAGGCCCTCAGGTATTGCCCAATAGCCTGAACGCTCAATCACTTTGACTTCATTAACTTGTACAGATTTCTGAAGTTTGTCCATAGCCTTTACAAGCTTACTGAGTGGTTTGTAAAACCCATGAAGTAACTCAGCATGAAAGTTCTCTGCCAGCTCTCAACCAATCTCGATACATCAATCTATATTGACATCCTTGTTTGGAAGCTTACCTGGGGGAATGTTCACAATGTCAGATGGATGTTCCTCAGTAGAAAATGGATTTTGTATTTTCTCTCAATCTTGTCTATCTGTAACAATTATAGACGGCTCCCTCTCTCCTGGGTTTGGTTACATCTGTTTTTTGATTTGATTCCTTTAATTCCAAGATCTTTCCCAGGGTGCTGGACTTGGGACTTCTTGGCCAGCAACGCAAAGCCTTTTCATTTAGTATAATTTCTTCCATTCCCAAGGAACTATGGCCATAACACATAATAGTGGTCTCTGTCATCCTATTGGACCAAATAGAATTCCACAGGACATTCTGATGCATCATGACATGCTCTCTGCAAATAAACTCCACAAGAAGATCTTTGGGTAGCTTGGTCATTTTAATCAAATGCACTATTGTTGAATTCCAATGAACACGAGCAACAAGATAAAGGAAACTGAGCTCAAGAGTATGGAATGTGCAAAGGGTTTCTCTGTTTGTTCTGACAAATTGCATTGCCAAAATATTTGGCTGAATAAAGGCATCCAGCCACAAATGAGCAGATCTATTGATGGTGGCAATCAGTTCTAATCTAATTCATCAAATCATCATAATCTTTCAAAGTTTTATCAACCGAAATAGGGCACAGTATCTCCTTTGCATGTGTGTGTAAAGCTTGGTTGTTCAGTTGGAAGTTGTCTCTAATCAGCATCTTTTCGACACCTTCCAATTCAGCCTTTAACGTGTCACCTAAGCCTGTGTTTACCATCAATATGCCAATACAACCAATAAAAGATATCAATGTATGCATTTTGCTTAGAACAGGGTAGATATTTTTCCATCTATCTGGCTGCAACCAAGTGACTTAAGTAATAATTCTGAATAATTGCTGGTCATTTGTAAATACTGTGCAATTCTGATCAGCCTTTTCAGTTGTAGACAGTACAAGGTGCATAGTAGTCAATAATGCATCTGGTTCAGCAGAATTCATATTGATGAGTGGTATGTATGTTACATGTGAGGCTGGTTGGAGCTCTAGCCCCGACTCTCTGGTAACTTTTTGTATTGAATCCATTGTACTCAGGAACTTTTACATCATTGGCAGTTAGTTGGAAGAAACGGAGATCATTTCTTGAGACAAAGTCACAGATTACTGCGTCATTAATAACTTTTTCAATCTATCAATCCAAAAATAGTTAAATCAATTGTTATCAGGAAAATTTATATGAAGAAAAGATCACAGCAGTTCTATCACTCAAAAAGCAGCTCTTACTTAGATTTTATCTACCACAAATTTGTGATAGAATGCAAAATGAACTTAAGCTTGCTGAGATACTGAGAGTAACTTCATCCTTCAAAAGATTAAGGAACTTATTCAATACTATCTGACAAGGTCAAGGTTAATTGAGAGTTTAGGTCAAGTGACACATGAATCAGTTTTTACAGAGGTGACAGAACTTAGTAAATTTGATAAAGCTTCTATTTCTTTGATAAGCTCTCAAATATTTATGTCACTGCCCTTAAACAGTACATGATTTTAGATGAGAATGCCATTAGGTAGTATAGAACATAGGTTATGGGAATATCAGACTTTAATTTCTTAATTTTTACTGAGATACATTTTATATTGGTTTACCTCAGTGAATCTTAAATTGAGTATATATGTAATTTTCTGTTTAGTTTCAACCTCTGGTTTTATAACAATTTGTTTCAGCAAATAATTTTCTTTCGAATGAAATATTAATGTATATTTGGACAACTTGGATTTCGACCTCTATTGGGTCTCAGCCCAAATGATGCCATTTTGGATTTGCCCAAATATTCCTGTTTGTTCAAGCTTTGACAGGTGGCATCAATCAGATTCTGATTCAGGACTAAATTCTGATGAAAAACAGTGAAAGAAAAACCCATAGCATGCTAAAAGGCAAGCTTCTTTGCAATTTTCTGTAATTCCCGCAAGACTACGTCCATTAATTGATCTTAGACTATTTTTAATCTTTAGAATAACTTTTAAAAGTCCTTTTCAGAAAAAATATTTTAATTACTCGTCAATTAATTTGATCTGAGACAGAGCTAATTCAAAAAATAAAAGCAGAAATATGAATAACCATAATTGAGCATTTTAAAGTTCAGCAAGAATTTTAAGTTGTTTATGATTCACTTAGAAAATTTCAGATACTCACCCATTATACTGAAAAATTGAACGTATCAAATAACTGTGGCCCTATGAAGTGCCCAACCAACCAGCCAAGTGAGCTACAGATTATTCTCTCTCGAGTGTTCATGTGTCTGTGGCTATGTGTCTCTGGGTACTCCTGATCACATTTTTGGGGTTACAGCCTCAAAAATTTGCATACCCTCTCCACTAGGCATCATCTAGGGATGCTTCTTTTTTGTATGTTCAAAAAATTGCTTTTTTTGGTCTTTATGGTCATTTTGGACCAACTGACAATGCCCAAAGATGAAATATTTTTTAAAATAATTTCCGATAAAAGATCCATTTGAAAAAATATTTTTCAGATAATTGTTCTGGTACATGTGCGGGCTATGGTGATCCATTTATGTGAGATACAGATATTATTATGATAAAGTTGATGTTGCAATATATAATATAAAGTTCCTGTCTTTATCATTGCACAGAAACTATCATGCAACTGGCTAATATGACAATATTTCAAATTTTAACCGGATATGTGAGCTAGAGGGATGAAAATCTAAACGTACACCTTAATGTGACCACAAAAAACAGTTTTTCTGTTTTGGGGAAAATTCCTCCGCAAAAGAGTTTTTTTGCTTACACACTGACAGAGTTTTCTTCTAATTGTAGTACGATGATTTATATACTAAAATTGATCCTTTAATGGTACAAGAGAGAAGCCCAAATTTCAACTATTTCATCAATCTGATATTTTGGCTGTATCAAAAAAGGTTTTAAATTATGTATTCATTATATGAGACCAGATGAAGAAATTGAACCATTTCATCAATCTGATGTTTTGGCTTCATCAAAAAAAAGTTTTTAAAATATATATTTAATATAAGACCAGACAAAAAGAATTATGTGGAGGTCAGATGAAAAAAATTTGATTCTCTGTAATATTATTCTTTAATTTATGGAAAAAAAGTAGAAAAATGCTCTGAAGAATAAAAAAGTGGGTCACATGAAAAACCCAACAAGAATAGATTGTGGGTGGTATCATTTTTTTAGTTTTTGGATGCAGTGAAATGAAAAGCTTTGAAAGTAAATATTTAGGATGTTAGACCAGGTGAAAGAAAATGTACAGTCACGAATCATTGGATTTTTGAGGTTAGGGGAGGGGTTAGCACTCCAAGTGTTGGGATTTTGTGGTCAGAAGTTTTGTCCTAGGGTGTTTTGTCCCCTGGGAATTTTGTCCTAAGCCCAGTAGCTCTGGGACCCCTAACAGCTGCTCAGTTTGCTTATGCTTTGGGTCAGGCTCCGAAACCAATTCCAAAAAGGTACTGAAAATAAATAAGTTTTCATTGTTACCTGCGATGAACATTGACAGGTCAATAAATGCTAAAATCATTTTTCAAACTAAATTTGAAAAGGTTCAAAGCGTTCGTAAGAAAGGAGTTGGTGAAGAAAGATGAATGTTTTTTCTTCTTTTTTTACATCTCACTATGTCATACTGTTCTTTTTTCAATCAGTTTTCAAAATGAAAATGCGATGTAAGATGCATTCATAATTCAGGAAACGTAGACATTTTTAGCATATTCCATATTGTAAGCCTCAAGAAAATCAGTCAGTGTCCATTTTCAGAGAGTTTAAAAATAAAAAAAAAGTCTCTTAACAGTTCTACATTATTCTTTTTCTTAATCAATTGGAAATAGTTGTTGCCAAATATGGTCAAAAATAGTGTGAACAATATTATAGGTTTTGAATGGAGTCTGTTCTCTCTTTCTTGTTTCCGTTTAAAATAGATAAGGAATAAATGGCATGAAAGAGAAAAAAATGAAGGTTATCTTTGCAAATCAGGCACTAAAAAACACTTGTGTAAATATTGAAAAAATGCTACCTTTCTAAATGGCAAAAAATGGCTGAAAATGGTCAGCTTTTTTCATTTCGGGCTAACTTTGTAGCTAAGAATGTTAAGTACACTTGAAAAATTGTACGAAGACTCCTGAAATGTTTTGTACAAAAACTGAAAAGGCAGTTTGGCACTTTGTATACACTGTTTCTATTGTACCTGTGTGAGTTCATAATCTGAAATGTTTTGACGAAAAACTGAAGATATATATATATTTAGTGTAATTATTACACTAAATATATACATCTTCAGCCTTGGTATCTGATCAATATGAACATGAAAATGAAGGTAAAAAACAACAAATTACTGGCTTCTATTTTCAGTATTTTGTTTATATCTGATACATGTTTTATATATTTTTATTATTGTATTAATTTCTGATCAATGTTGAGTACACTTGAAAAATCATTTAAAGGCTCCAATTATCAAGTAACGTTTAAATCTTATTTTAACAGATATAATACTTTAAAATAATAATAATCATATTTTTTTCATCTATTCTCATTATTGTCTCAACACCTGATCAATGCTTTGTATAATTAGTTACGCCTTTTGGCACCTTTGTATGAATTTTTGAGTGTACTCAACATCCTCAGCTATAAAGTTAGCTTGAAATGAACAGAGGAAAAAAAATCTAGCAACTTTCAATCATTTTTAGCCATAGAGGGAGATAACTTTTTACAATATTTACACAAGTGTCTTTTTAGTGCCTGATTTGCAAGGATTACTGAAATAAATATACCAAGCAACCTGCACATGAAACGAGTAGGGTTGTTCAAATATTTTTGAGATAAAAATAGATATTTGAGGTAGGAAGAATGGAAACGCTGGAAAAATAACGTAACAATATCCGACCCTGATGGGACTTGAACCCACAATCTTCGGCTCCGGAGGCCGACGCCTTATCCATTAGGCCACAGGGCCACGCCAAAGAGGGAAGAAATTTAAGTATATATTCCATAGAAGAAATTTAGCACTGAATCTTCATTAACAACATCGATATTCTAACTCGAGATTTGTGAATAACGTCAAAAATCTGACTAAGAAAAAAACCAGGGTGAAAAATTCACGTATTCTCGTCTGCGTTGATCACCGAGCCAAATCTACATCGTTTTTGTTCTATTTAAGCGACTAAAATTAACGTAAATCAGAAAAAAACGAATGACTACGACATTGTTATTTAGATATTAGGTCTACCTAATTTCATTTTTATTCACTGTGTACGAATTACCCAGAAAAAAGATATAAAAATCTGGTGAGAAAATATATAAAAGAATGTAAATAACAACAAAGTGTTTCGTGCGTGATGCATCCTGCCCAACTTTCAAAGCCTAATTCATTCTTTTTGAGTAAAGAAATAAAAACAGACGATAATGTTCGTCATTCTCAAAGTGAAAAAAAATTATAACTTGTTTTTTTTTTCGTTCTTAGTAAATTAAAAAGTCTTTATAATGAGAAGAAAAAATAATCAAATAATAGGTAAAAAAAGAAAATATCGAAGATAGAGGAATTATATCTCGAGTCAGTGCATCACGTCTTATTTGGAGTAAATGGCGGGAATCATCAACCAACATGAGGTTTCGTGGAAAACTCGTAGATACTGCCTGTATCCAACATTTTTCTCGTATGTCTTTCCTAAATGATAATCTTTTATTTAACAACATAACACTCTGACACTTACTGAAATATCTATCTCTTTCATAACTATGGATATCGTACTAAATTTAGATCACATGAAACGAACACAGTGCAACTGCCACAAAAAATGGACAGATCTCAACTTCCGTATTCTGTGATGTAGTTGTATTTGTTCATTTTGTGGGTAATTGTTTGGGTGGGATTCGCTAAAAAAGGGTAGAAACTAATATAGACGCTATACAACACATGATAAAAACACAATTCTTGAATTAAGTGGACGATTCGGTACTAAAAGGAGACTTCTTATTTATAAGTGTTCAGGAGGACAAATACTGTAACTAGTATTAGAAAATTACTATTTTAGTGTTACTGTAAAGTCGAATATGGAAAGAAAAAGATTTAATCTTTTATTTTTATTGCAATCCCAAGCTCAAACACAAGAGACACTAACCCTAAACTATCCTTTGTAGTTAAATCTAAGTGCAGTTTTAAAAGGTGAAGTTTTCTGTTTGCTTTCATTTGTTCCGTAATAGCTAGCAGCAGCAGCTGAGATAATTATTCATACTAGTTACCTTCCTTCTCTTGCGGATCCTATCTGAACAATTTTCATTTTCTATTACAATTGAAGTATATTTCATTCTTGAATCGCATCGCATTTTAGGCAAAAAATATCAATATTAAAATGAAATAAATAGATTTTAAGAATTCGGATTTTTTTTTTTTTCATGTTGGTCTACTTTGCTTAGAATATATGTATAAAAAGAATTTCATTTTTCAACTATATGAAATCAATATTATTTCGATATATAAAGCAACTAGAAAAACATTTTCATTAATTCAAACTCAGATTTTGATTTATAAAGTCAACGTTTCTTATACTCAGCAAAAACTCAATCATGATGCCATTTTCGATGACAGTGAAAAATATTTTTTGAAATTTCATACTCAAAATCCTCCCAAGAAAAAAGTTCCAGTTAAATGCAGATAATTTATGGGGAAAATACTTAGTTTTATCTTTATTCAACAAAACTGTGCTAAAAACATCCTATATTTTGCATTAAAAAATTGAAAAATACATTTTTAACACAATCAGTCAGCATATTTGTAAAGTGATTAAATGTTTATAATTGAATGATAACTGGTGGACTATTTTTTGCTGTCATCTCAGCTGTACAGAAAACACAGGAAATACAGTTGAATTTATGCATCACAGCTGTGCATTGTAAAAAAAAGTGTTGTCATCTGCATTAAACATTTGCAGGTTCCCATAATTTGAAATGACCGATTTGAATGTCTGCTGTTTAGCTTTTGTAGCCAAGTCGGGTTTTCCCAGTCAGCCACATTTCCAAAAATGGAGAATGCAAGTTCAAATCTTGTCAGAGGCTTATTTTTTCATTCCCTATTTATGCTATTTACTTGATAATTGTAGAATGTAAAAATGACCTAAACTTTGTGATAAAAAGCATCAAAAATAAGATGAGAGTAATAGAGTTAAAAAAAAAATGAACAATAAAAAAAATGGCTAGAAAACTCACTCCTTGGTTAATTTAAAAAAAACACTGTAAATCCTCTTATTAGTGGACTGATGGGGGTGATGCAAGTTCCATTAATGTTGATTATCTGGTATTACCGAATTATGTATAAGAAAAAGAAAAAGTAATTCCCTTGAATCTTTTCTTTTTTAAATTTTCAAAGCCAGATACACAATGAAAACAGTTCCTCACAAAAGGGTTCTGGGTCTGAGCAACATACTGGGAGTTGAATACAGATATTTTTCGTTTAATTTCATTCGATGATTTATTACAAATCATTATTATCAATTTTTATGATTACTTTTTACCTTCTGCTTCAAGGGGAGTTACTTTTTTTCACAGTCATTTAGACCAAACTCTCATATTAGTACCTAGATGTAATTAACACTAAAAGAATATGAATTAGTCATAAATGAAGGAAATAAGACCAATTTTATCTACACTATACTCTAGAGCATACTGCCTTAGTTTGTCTGTGGTCTCAAATATGTCCAACACATTTGTTTCTTTACACCGTCTTCATCACACACCTGTGCCATATATTTTTTGGTAATACCAGTTCCACCTATTTGTTAGGAAACCATTGTAAGTGATAGCATGAGATAGCACAATAAATCCAGGGGTCATAAAGGGAGTGACTTAGTAAATACTACTTCCACTGAGAGTGTAAATAAATAAGGTGGAGTGAGAGTTTCTGCTGCCTACCAGTCACTTTGCGCACCAACTGACAGGACTGGTAATTTCAAATATTTTCAATATTCCTGTTGTAGATGAAATGTTTGCCATGAACAGATTTTGTCCAGTATTTCTGAAATCTGGTGATAAGAGGTCCGTTAATAAGGGGGTTTACAGCATCAAATTAGATTTGGTGGCAAATCCAGAAAATTTATTTAATATGAGAGATATTTTTTCATATATGAACACAGTAATTTGAAGTATGGAAATTTGAAATACTGTTACCTCCCGTGCATCGAATCTATACATGAACTGATTTTCATTCAGTTTTTAGTTTGTGTATGGCATTGAGAGAGGTTTGCACCTTCTGCGTGCTCTTTTGTTTATATTGGATTCATCTGAAGGACAAGGTAGCTATGTTAGGAGAAGATCGGACTGAACACAATGTGACCGGGTTACCAAAAATTAAATTGTTTCATGTTTCTCCTACGTTTGAATTGAAAAATTTTGTTTTTGTTTTTCAGGAGTATTGGGTACAATCGCGAAATTGTGTAAGACATGTGTGTTGAGAATAACACCTGATAAAGTTTATTTCATTCTCATGGAAAAGTCTGTTACCGGTGGAACGCATACGTGGTGTGAACTCCCTCAGGTAAAAACACTCTTATGACAATAGACCTGGTCTGAGTTTTTGTTGTTTTTTAATTAAAGTGTGAAAAAAAAATGTTAAAAAAAACAAGCCTGGTTGTAGCAGGGTCAAACTTCACTCTTCTTCTATTCGAACTGAAGATAATTGCTTTCATGTTATAATATAGATAATAAATATAAAATTATAAAAAATATTCATTTTTTAGTATAGATGTATCAATCTATTAGAATGAAATAAGTCTTTGCATATTTGTAACATAGATTTTCCTAAATATGTAAGACTTGTCAGTTTGGCTCAGTCAGTAAGAGAGCTGTCTACTGGTCACTTGGTTGTGATTTCAGATCATGGTAGGTAAATGTTCATTTTATAAGTGCATTTATCAATTAGAATGAAACAAGCTCCTGCTTATTTCTACTATAAATTTTTGTAGATATATAAGGCTTGTCAGTCGGTAAGAGAGCTGCCTACTAGTCAATTGGTTGTGATTTCTAATCATGGTAGGGAAATGTTAAATTTATGAATCGGTTTGGTTTAATGTAACAGAACTGATGAACAGTGAAGGGTTTACTCCCCTAAATTAGGTGAAGATTGGTCTTGTTATGGTAGAGATACAAAATCAACTTAAGCCCCTGACTTCAACTGGAATTAGACAGAAAAGAGAATGACGTAAAGATTAGTACAGTTCAATATCACTAAGTGAAAATCAGTACCACTCAATGAGACCATTTTAGATTTGGTAATACATATACATCTTACCACACTGTCAACTTTTTTAAAATTGTATTTTGATGTTTTGGGATCTTTATAAACTTTTGATTCAAGTTTTTCAAGCATTTGTCAGTGAGGTAAAATATGTGACAACTTTGCATTTTATTTTATCGTAAAATCAAATCCTATTTGGATGTATTCTGAACTTTATAAAGTTTGAATAGATAAAATTTATTAAAAAAATTGTCAGTGAGGTAAAATATATAACAACTTTGCATCTTATTTCATTGTAATAAGTTTCATATGACCAAATCCTATTTGATCATCAGCAGACTTACACAGACTGCTGATGTCATCTGATGTTGAAACAAAATGTGTCTGTTTCAATTCGATCACTTCTGGTGTACCTGTCGTATTTCTTTTTTCTTTTTTTTTCTTCAAACAAATACTTGGTCTCTTTTCTTTACAGCAAAAGCAAGAAAAAACTTGTGGACAAAATATTATGTATTTTATTCTCAAAAATCTGTGAGAGTAGCTTCCCTTTATTGATAAAAAACCCATGAATAATCAAATCCACAAATTTTGAGGGACTACTGTATATTCACTATAAAAATTGGAGTAATCATGTTCAGTTGGAATAGAAGCAAGAGTAGAGTCTTACCCTGCAGCAACCAGGCTTGTTTGAATTAGCATCCTTATCTTTGTTGTTATTATCATGTTATGACAAATACATTTTCAACCTTCTTCAGGTGTCAGATGCATCTTCTATTTTTTTTTTCAAATAATTTTATACATTTATCCTATAGTCTTTTGACAATTATAATTTTTATTCCCTTCTGGGTCATATCAACATAACTGAGTGCCAAATGGAGATACTTTTCATTTAATTTCATTTGATAAACTTTCATCAAACATTATGAACTTTATAACTAGTTTTTTCTTTCAGTGTAATTTGTTGGCTGCTATTTTATTTTTCTTAACCGGCCTGAATGGAAGTTATAAAATTTCTTATCCACACCCATTTTTTTTCTTGCTTTTGGTTTAAAGAAAAGAGACCAAGTATTTGTTTGAAGAAAAAAAAAAAAAAAAGAAAAAGAAATACGACAGGTACACCAGAAGTGATCGCACAGCACATCCAGGAAAAGACAAGAGTTAGAGACATCATAGAATCCATAAAAAATCTCAAATGGCGGTGGGCTGGCCATGTTGCAAGAATGGCTGACAATCGATGGACATCACGACTCACAACATGGATTCCCCGAGACCACATGCGCAACCGAGGCCGGCAAAATGTTAGATGGAGAGAAGAGCTAGACAAGTTCAGGAAGTACTGGCTCCGTGACGCCCATGATAGAGAAGTGTGGCAAATCCTGGGGAAGGTCTATGTCCAACGACGGACGCTAAAAGACTGATGATGATGATGATGAAATCTATTACGGTGATCTTTTCATGCACGGAAGAATTTTTACTTTAATTCTAAAACAGACATAGAATTCTGATTTGTGTCTTCTGTGCATAGAAACATTTGCCAAATAGATTTTGAAAGCTTTAAACGGGTGAAGGGAAGCTTTATCTATTGTAACGTTTATTCAGGCAGGTTAAGAGAATTAAACATAAAAGCAACTACAAAATTAAGTTGAACATTCAAATTAGTCATAAAAATTATTAGTATAGAGTCATAATTCTTAATCGAATAAAATTGAATGAAAAATATCTTTATTTAACTCCCAGTAATGTCGCTCACATCTGGAAGACAGAAGTGCCTAGATGGGCATAAAAAGTATAACCTGCCTCTTGATAAAAAGTAATTTGTTTGGGGTTATTTGATAAACTTGCATTCTGTCTTCCTGTAATAATGATACTTTCTTTTTTGTTTCTTTTTTTCTGACAGAGTCATTTCTTTGATGAATTCATGTTGGATGGTCTTTCCAAAGAAGATAATGAGATCTTCCTGGAGTTGGTCCCAGAAAATTTACTGAGGGCCATGAAAACTGCCCAAGTTGCTACGTGGATTAAAATAAAATTGACTAAAAAGCACACACCGTGCCTCACAGTAGAGGTGGAATTGGTGAGTTGATACTTTTGTCAAACCCTAGTTCCAAGTCTGGAGTTAACTTTGTTAACTGCAAAGTCAACTGTTCTAAGAATGGAAAATTTCATGTTTAAGATCAAATTTAAATTGATTAATGGTGTTTGTAAGAAATTAGGTAAACAAGGAGAGAATGGTGGGAGGGAGATTGACAGTATTGGTAACAGAGAAAGAAATCTGTTATCTTGGTAAGAGGTAGTAGATGACAAGAGAGAAAGTGTTGGTGAAAATAAAAAGATATGATATAATGAGTGGTCTGAGAAACGGGAATATTTTTCTCTTTGTACATCACATTATGTTGTCATATTCCTGTTTTAAAATAAGAAAGTAGACTAGAATGTTTACACATTGTATGTATGTATGTATGTATGTATGTATGATTTTTTTTTTACAATGAATTATGCTGTATTTCGTTGATCGACAGTGTCTAATATCAGGCTACAAATATTGGTCTATAAGCACTGTACAATGCTCTCCCATAGGAATAGAGCACTCTGGTGGGTGAGGGATTTCTGGGTAAATAAATATATCGCTTAAATCCAGCCTTACTGCCTGTCCAGTTCCGTAGTCCAGAGGTAGGATATCGGCCTGCGGGTCTGAAGCGAAGGTTTCAATCCTGCCTCGTGGTACTGGATGGGATAATGGAAAGTCTATAGCCACACTGAAGAGATGTAATACATTGAAACAGCTGTCTGTGGATGACACAACAATATATATATATATATATATATATATATATATATATATATATATATATATATATGTATATGTATGTATGTATACTATATTTACTGATCTACAAATACTTTTTACATTCTGTACGTAAACAAATACTGACTCACAAACATAAAGCTTGATTATACCTTCTGTTCTATATACTCTATATCTACTGTGTTGAATAGATATAGATTTGGGTAAATGAACAAATTTATCACTGAACAGCTCAGCTCATGGAGAAATGACAGGAATTTTTATTTTGATTTTGTATAAATCTGATTATCTATTTATTAGGATGAAATACCAAGTTGAGAGTTTGTTTTTATAATATTATCATTTTTCTGGTTTTCCAGCGCTTTTGGGTAACTAAATTTCATCCCTCTGAAAGATTGATTTTTCTGACTTCACTGTTTTTATTCATTTAATTACACAATCCTACGCACATGCATTGATAAACTCGTTGGTGATATGGGATGTCTCCCAGAAGATTTCCTTTCTGTGATCGAGGACTGAACAGGACGGAGAGAACATATCAGGTGTATCTGAGGAGACCCCTCGACCTAGTGATGATGATAATGATAATGATGAATGTTTGGTAATTTTGCTTTTCAAATATGTTGGATTGTTCCTCTGTGATTACCAGTCTATATGTTGTTTATCTTTTGAATAGCCGACTTCCACTGGACTTAGTCGTAATGTTGTTCATGATATTGCTGTGACTGTGCTCCCCAAGAGATTGTGGAGTGACTACGAGGAGCCAGAAATGCCAGAATTTGATGTAAGTAATTAAAAATTCCTGATCTAATGTTTTGCTAAAAAAGACTTTGAATAACAAAGCTATATCATTATACGCTGATTTATCCCGACTAGTGTCCTTGTCTTGTGTCTTGTTTGTTATAGACACAACGTTGTGGCCTTCTTCAGGTCTGTTCGTCTGTTAGAGTCGGTAACCTTCCAGAAATTTCAAACTAAACCATTATTTGTCCAACCCTGGTAGATTGTTCTCATTCTGCTGTCTATACCATAATGTGTATCATTTGATTCTTTCTTGTTAATTTGTCCTTATGATGTCACTTGTCTGCCTATTCCACTGAACCTTAGGATATGATTTGTCTGCACTACCCTATCCAAGGATTGAACTTGTGGCCTCTATGCAGATTGTTAGATATGCTTAACCACCACTTTCATGCTGGTGTTATAATTGAAATTAAAAAAATTGAAAAAATTAATTAAAAAAATAGAAAAAATTTGTTTCAAATTGATACAATTCTGAAAAAACAAATCCTTGTCTGGCTTAAAGTAGACAAATCTGCACAATGAGTTGATTTCTTCTTTGTTTCCTTTTAGTAATCCTATGCAAGGCCTTTGAGACACTTTTCACATCTGAGGGTTAGTAAGCAGGGAATCATTTATGCCACAGAACCAGTGAAAAGAAGGAATGTTAAAATAGCTTATTGATGTTAAAATGGTAAAGTTGGAAACACTAAAACATGACATGTTTGAAATGAAGACTAAAATGACTTTTTTTTAGTCATTTTAGTCTCAAGGAGTTGAAATGAATTATGAGAGTAAGATTTAGTAAGGTCCCTGGTTTTAAAAATGGTGAGATTTTACAGCAAAATGGTTGGTTGAACGGCATATCAACCCTTGGTGGGTTACTAATGACAAATCAATTGTGAACAAAAGAGTTTGTATGTTTAGACTTTCTTTTTTTCCTCGAAAGATAAAATTGTGGAAATAGTTTTTCCTTTTCACAAAAATTCAAATTACAAAGTACCAACTTGTTGGGGAGGGAAGAGGGTGCTAGGAAGGGAGGATGGGGGTGGGTAATTGAAAAAAATTAACACTAAAGATGGAGCCGGGACAAAAATGAAAAATTAAATAAGGGGGCCAAGGATAAGGGTATATAGTTGTTGTTTTTTTTTTTTTGGAGGGGGGTCAGGTTTGGCCAAATTCATTTCCTTTGTCTTGTCCGACTTGGTTGGACCTACTAGAAATTGAATTCCTGCCAACTTAGCTCTCTGGCTCATTGGAATAAGCAAGCCACTCCACCATGCTAAGGGACTTATTTGCTGAGTGGTACAGAGAACTATATTAATCATGCAATATTTCGACAATTACCTTTACTATAACAAACCTTGATATATTGAATTCTGGCTTTACCAAATTCATGAATCCATCTGAACTGACTACAGAATTGCCAAACAAAATTCAATAAATGAAGTGAACACTTGGACTGTACAAACTTTCTTCTTTACCCACGAAAGTTCGATACATGCGGCAAATAAGTGGACCATATAAATATGGTGAACATATGGTCAATGATGAATTTTCTTTTAGAAATCGCCAATTTAAATTGTCAAAATAAGTTTTTCATTTTTCAAGTTAGTTTGGCTGGCTTACTATGTATGCATCGTGCATACAGACAGCACCAATGGAGCAAGAGGGCTGAAAATTTAAATGTTTAATCCTTATCATGTCTAGATAAAAATGGTCCTTTTGTTTTTTTGAACATTCCCCTTTGAAATAAGTTTTTTGTTGGGGGGCTCAATTTGCAGTCTGAGGTTATGCTAAATTGATCCCTCAGTTTGTGTCGGGCAGCGATCAGTTTTTAATGATCACTGCTCCAACAAAAGGCAAGAGAAGTAGATTATTCATTGATCGCCGGTTTTTCCAATTTTTTTAATAGATCACCCCCAACACCGCATACTGCCAAAAGATGTTGGTCATGTGACAGTTTCTATTGAGTGATTTACAATTCAAAACATTACCTAAAAATAGGTTTCTTCACTTTTCAAGTTGGTCCAGCTGGTTGTCCGGCTATGTGTGTATCACATGTACAGTCCACACCAATGAAGCTATAGGGCTGAAAATTTAAACATTTTCTCCTTATTATGTCTAAAGAAAAATGCTTTTGCTTTATGTTTGGCTTTTAAATTGCCCCCCAAATAGATTGGCGGGGGGGGGGTCAATCTACAATTTATATGGAGGTTGCTTAGTTTGTGACCAGCTATGTTTTCAGTGATCTGATGAAAAAGAAATAAGTTATTCAATGATCTCACTTTTCCCAATATTTTATATGATCACGGCATGCTGCCAAAAGACATTGGTCATTTAATGGTTTCTATTGATTGACTAACCAGACCTGTATTTATATTTGATAATTGGTCTTCCTACCTTTTTTTTTTTACGAAACAGGTAAGCATTGCCCTGCCTGCCTTGAGGCTGCTTCGAAATGTTGTTGACAAAATGAAGAGCATGAGTAGTTATGTGGTAGGTGCTCCTATTTATGACATTTTTCTTTTGTACTGCAAGGTCCTTGGACTCATATTATTACCTTGCAGGCCTCGCTATCAATAACTTGGAGATTGTGTAAAGCAGTACTCTTGTAATAGTGGAGTCCAGGGTGTAATACATGCAAAAGACTAAGAGTTATTTTCCTTGCAAGATTTTTTTTCAACTTTGGAAGTTCAGACATGCATGAATAAATCCCTTACGAAAAACTCTATAACTACAGAAAAACAATAATTTATTTAGATACAAAAAAATTTAATAAAAATAATTTGATACATAATTTTATACCAAGATATCTCATTTTTAACAGTTCGTATCGATACAAGGGGAATAACTTTTGGTCTCCTGGTGCATATTACACTCTGGAATCCTTTCAATGAAGCGGAAATTTTTACTGTTGTATTAGAAGTTGATAGTTGAGTATTTATTTTTTTTTGTAAACCCTTGTCGAAGGAGTTTAGCAACAATATATGTCCTTTCCACTCCAGAGTTGTAAAATTTGAAGAGAAATTTGTTTTTAATCATCAAAATGAACAGATATTTTAATTTATAAACCCCCAAAATACATACATTTATTGTAAGTGAATGTTACTCAAAATTTTAGTTTATTTATTATTGGAATATTAATTCGGTTGTGTTTCTTTCTTCTAACTAAAAAGTTTATGATTTTGTGATTCAGAAACGATACCACTGACTCTTTTAAAAATATTCACGTACAGTTGAAATATTACAACATTTTGATTAGTTTTTACTTTCATCCTAATTTCTAGTTGCTTCTGACCACAACTATGGCAATAAATAAACAACGTAATCATAATATTTTTTCTAATTGGGCTGTTGAATTGCTGCCGTAGGATTACGGTCCGATTCATAATGAATCAGGATGAGGGTGAAAGCTGGTCAAAATTAATGATAATGTTGCAATACTTCATAAAAAAAAAAAAAAAATGAAGAAATGCATCCTCCCAATAGTCACTTATGAAGCTGAAACATTGAACCTAACCAAGAGACAGATCCGCAAATTTAGAACCATGCAACGTTCACATGAAAGGATCATGCTCAACCTCACGTATAGAGACCACAAGACAGCACAATACATCCAGGAAGAGACAAGAGTCAGGGACATCAGAGAATCCATTAAAAATCTCAAATGGCAGTGGTCTGGCCATGTTGCAAGAATGGCTGACAACCGATGGACATCGCGACTCACGACATGGATCCCCCGAGATCACATGTGCAACCGAAGCCGGCACAATATTAGATGGAGAAACGAGCTAGACAGATTCAGAAAGTACTGGCTCCGTAATGCCCATGATGGAGAAGTGTGGCGAATTGTGAGGAAGGTCTATGTCCAATGACGGACGTTTAAAGACTGATAATGATGATGATGATGAGGTCTCGATTGTAAACATCACCAACTGTAATATGTCGGTTGTAAGGAATTAAGTTTGAGGTTTGAAATCTGTATCTGCCCAAGTATAGAGTCTCTATGGCTGAATGATCAAAGCATCTAAGTGTATACTGGACCCCCTCTATCCAGGGGTTATGAGTTTGGTTCTCACTGTGGGTTGCTCTTTATTTCCTGATTGCGCTCTTTAATCATTGCTGTTGGATTACGGTCTGATTCATAGTTGTAATAAAAGGCGACTGAAAGTTAGAATGAAGGTAAAAATCAGTCGAGATTAATAATAATGTCTACTGATTATGTCCCATTGACTGCAAAAGGAAATAACACCGATATCACTTTTACTTCTATTGCATTTCACTTCAGTCCACTAGCTAGATCAGTGAATTTCAATTTTCATTCTAAATGCTGGATTAATTGCCATAAAATCACTTTGAGAAAAGAAATCTTTGCTTTTTTTTCTTTTTTTTTCCCAGTTATTTGGAAGTATTCTCATTGCATGATTTTGAAAGATTATTTTAATTTTCAGATTGTTTCGGCCAATCACGAAGGTGAAATGAAGCTACTGATTGAAACAGAAATAGCATCAGTCTGCACCTATTTTAAAGAATTGGCCAACCCAACCTGGAGTAAGTAAATCCAGTTCTTATCACTGTTGTCTGTCTATTTGTATCGAGTGGTGGCTCAAGTTTGAGTATTGAACCAAACTCAAGTCAAGATTAGTAAATAACGATATAGATATGCCCATACCAAGGGAAAAATGTGGGTAGGGGGAATGTCTGAGGAAGCCAAAATCTCATTAATCTTATTTTATTGATTTCAATTAGTTATTACTTTTATCTCAATTATTACAGCAACATGTAAACAGTTCAATCAGAAATATATAGAATTATGGCTGGAGTCAAAGTTGTGATAAAAAGCAACTAAAAATTAAGATGAAGGTAAAAACTAGTCAAAATTAATTATAAAAATATTGTCTCTATATTCCATCCAATATTGAAAATAAAAGGAAATTTAAAATGAATTGAACAAATCATATTTGTTCATGTTTGCAAGATTGGTGACATTATCTGGTGAAGACTTGATATGCGTTCTTTTCCAATTGGTTCAATTTTGGGGTACTTATTTCAAATTTGATCCTAATAGAATAAAGCAAATATAGCTTTTGTCTCAGCCTTCGATCAAATGGGACTGGCCAAGACCTTATTTGCATCTCAAAATAATATACAGAGTGTTCCTATGAAACCTTTCATAAGCCGATATGGCTTAAAGCGAAGAAACAATTACCAATAATTTATGAGGAAAATTTTCAAGTGTTCCCAGACCCCCCTGAAATAACTTTTTTTCTAAGTCTGCCAGTTTTACACTAAACTGAACTGCCTTACAAGCTCTCTTAGTTTTTTCGGATAACTTGAGGCACATCTTGCTCAGCTATGCACAAAATAAATTGAAATAAAGGATAGATGCTTACAGACACATTTCAAAGCAAAGTGGTATCAAGCAAAGTGGTATCAAGCAAAGTGGTATCAAGCAAAGTTTCATAGAGCTGGGAATACCTGTACTAGAAACGAGACTATTTCTGGGTTCAGAATCATTTTGCCATGTTTTTTTTTTTGTTCAAACAGAATCTGGATTGGATACACACTTCTCTCGCTCGGCACGCACGGACAATGTTGACAAAGGAGAATTTTTTGAAGTCAAAGTAGATCTGAAAAAATTGACACAGTTCTTAAACGTCCAACAATTGAGTCCATCCCGTGTGATTTGCAGTAAGTATTCAGCTGATAGAAATATTAGTGTCAGCAGATTTTAAAATCCTGAATAAAAGTATTGTATATACCAGTATATAAGATGGGCAATTAATGAGAGAAAAAAAAAAAATAATATGCAAATGTCTGGTTTGTCACTAAATAGAAACCATCACATGACCAATGTCTTTTGGCCACGTGGTGATCAACTAAAAAAATTGGAAAAAAGGTTGATCAATGGATAAGTTACTGCTCTTGCCTTTTGTTGGCAAGTGATCACTAAAAAGTGTCTGAATTTCACAAAAGCCTGACAAAAATCAAATGATCAAATTTATCATAAACTTACATTGTTAAATTGAACCCTCCCACTAAAACCCCATTATGGGGAGGAATTTGAAAAAAAAAACCAAAAAAATTCTTTTTTTGTGGACATAATAAGGAGTAAATATTCAAATTTTCATCCCTCTAGGTACATCGGTGCTGTCTGTATTTGTCATACATACCTACCTAGCCAGCCATACCAACTTAAAAACTGATAGAGACATGTTGACAGTTTTGGTTGATGGTTTCTAACTAAGCAAATAATACACTGTACACACTGTTATTATATCTATGGAGCCATTCACCAAAGCTTAATATGGACAGTTATGGGGGTGGATGAGTTGTAATGAACAGTAGTCCTCAGAATACCTTTGTAAACTATTTGTCTTATAGTCCAGTAGATATGGTAACCTTGAACAGCATGCATCAATTATACATTATTTCAGACCAGTTATCTTATCACAATGTTTCAGCCTCTACACCCTCCATTGTTCTTTCTGTCTGAATTTCTGAAGGTATTGTTACTATTATACATTGATTCATTTGGACCAAGTTTCCTTATTCAGTGCTTTATTTCAATGTTTTGACAGCTGCATCCTCGGCTTTCACAGGTGTCTGTCATATTAGGTAACCTGCCAGGAATGTTGAATAAAATCCTCTATAGATATACGTGCATATGTCAGTGGTGTATAATGCTATGTATTTTGGGTGTGCTGTGTGCTACGGATGGGCAAAAATTTAAAAATGTTTTAGCATCTGTTAAGAAGTAATTGACTATTGAAGCCTTTTTGGCACAATCAGTGGATAATAGTGTCCAATCCAAATTTTGTTTTTCTTTCATTAATTCTCTTAATTCTTTTACTTGTTCACCGTTTGTAACATCGGATGAGTGTGGGTGAGAAACTTTACAATTTACAATCGGGGACCACCTTCCCTACATTGTAACAAAAAAGCTATTTGCTGTCCATTGCTTTTTATAGACTCTAAAATAGTCTTGCTCTTTTCTACATCTGCAGCTCTCAAATACGAAGCCCTATTTGCCACTGGTGTAAATGAATGTATGTAAATGCGTGTCTCAAAATGTCCCTGTAGAACATGCATCTTATCAGGCAGAAATTTCGAGTTTTTTCTGACAGATAGAAATTGTGTCCATAATTTTTGCTGGTTATCTGATTATAAATATTTTTTTCCTTTTTTGACAGATCTCGATGCCAACCGTCTGATACACGTGACACTTCTGCATGATGATTTCTCATTACAGTACTTCATGCCTGCTGTGGCATCTTAACTACAACACCGAAAGAAAGATATGAAATTAAAAGATGACAAATAAGGAGCATCTTTGTAATTATTTTACTTCTTTTTGTACAAGTGATCGGATCTTTAGTCTCAATGTATGTATTTATACAGAAAAAAAGAAAAGATTTGTGAAAAGAATTTAAAAGATACTCTTTGTCTATTATTTTTAATGAGAGATGTATTAAAGAAAATGTACTGCCAAATTATGCATTATATATATATATATATATATATATATATATATATATATATATATATATATATATATATATATGTATATTCTGCTTTGTGAGAAATAACAAATGATTGTCAAATAGGGTTATCGTATTGTCAATAACCCAATCTATTTTTAACTTTCTCAAGGGAGAAATACTTCAAATATTTGAGTATACTGAATTTCGTTCCTTGAAATTGAAAAGTTCAAAGAACAAAATTCATTCATGAAAAAATTGCTTCCGAAGATATTTTGTAAATTTTGTTTTATTTTCTTTCAATAATAAAAATTTTGTATTTAATCAAATATTCTTTATTACATGGTGAATATCTTTGAATGAAATGACTTATGTTTATTGCATATGTATAACAGATTTTCACAAGGATATGATTAACTATGAAGGTGAAGCTTTGAATTGTTTTTGCTCTATGATTATGATAGAATTTTTTCCATGTTAATACCGTAACTTTTATCTATCTATCTATCTATCTCTCTCTCTCTCTCTCTCTCTCTCTATATATATATATATATATATATATATATATATATATATATATATATATATATATATAATATATATAATATATATATATATATGTATATGTATACTTGAATGAATTAAAAAAAACGTGATGTTTTCCTATAACAAATCTATTTCATACTTTTAATGTACTTCTCTTGGGTAAAATGATTTTATATATATATATATTTTTTTTTTCAGTGATTTTTTTTTTTTTTACTGCATAGCTCTATTTTAGTTCATATTGAGCACTATATTTTTAAAGACAACAAATATTCTTTATATATATATTATATATATATATATATATATATATATATATATATATATATATCTTTTGAAAATCTTGAAACTTGTGAGAGAAATCTTCTGTGAGCTGGAAAATACAATTATGAACACAAAACCTTTTTATTAAATTGAAAATAATCTCTGACCAGCTTGGCTTCTCTTTTCATATATATATTAGCATTTATTTAAAATCTTTCTTTTTTTTCTTCAGAAAGTCAATTTATCATTTTTATGGGAAAATTACCGTCGATTAGGCTTTAGAAATCAATGATATGATAATTTTAAATCATATGTTTGTTTAAAACAGAAATTTAGCATGCTTTCTGTAATACAATAGATTTTTGAAGTGAATGTCCTTAAAATTACCCCTTCCATCATCTATACACCCTTTCCATTTTTTTTTCAGCTCTGAAATTTGTCCTGGAAGTTATTTTGAGCTGTTCTTGTGGGGCATTTTCACCTACCCCTTCTCTCCTTTAATATCAATAACTTTTTTAGGGTGGAAATCCGCTCAGGAAATGAAAGAAGTTGACGGGGGGGGGGGCAAATTCAGATAGTCGGGTGGCTGGGGGGACAAGTCACCTAAAATGTCTTTCACCTTTCAACAAACGTGGCACAAATTTTGTGAGAACACAATGTATCATCAGTTTTTCTCTTAAAATAATGAGGCACAGACTTTCACCGGTCCCTACCTTCAGAAACTTCAGTGGCAGTCAGGCAGTGATCTCCATGGATCACAGCCCTCATCTTTTTTTCAATGTGGTCATGTCTGTCAAAATGAAAAGTCGTCCTGATTTGGCTGTGCAATTGGCAGATGTTCTCCCCGAGGAAAACCAAAGTTTCATCTTCAGTACCATGATCTTATTTCTAACTTTAACACCATATACTTGTAAAATCGGAATTATATATTTCTATCCTAATCATGAATAAATGTTTGAATATCTATTACTAAAATCATCTCATGTTTTGGCCAGCCATGTGTAATATGAGAGCCATCAAACTGCCCAATATATGATATGGTAAAGATCTTTATTGTGAACTTTGTACACATACAATAGTGGGGTCCAACAGTTAAGACAAAACAGTTATTCCCTTTGAATGGATTTGAAAAAAGTTTCTGAGACTGGGCATAAACGAAAATAATCCCTTGAAATAGTTCATCTGCTGGAAAAATATGAAAATTGGATATGAACTGCTCTGAAATCTCTTCTAGATGTTTTATGTACAAGCACCAGCAACTTGAAGTCGAAATAGACTATGTTTGATTATATTGTTCTGCACTTAAAAACCCCCGAAAGACCTGCCTGCACTCATGATGAAATTGAAAATCAACAAAAAAGAAATATAAAAGTGCGTAAAAAAAAAAAAAATAAATAAATTCATGTGGCTCATAGCAAATGAATTTCCTTTTATCTAAATTATTTCAAAAACAAAACTAATAATTATATTTGTGGAGTAAATATAATTTTAAAACTCAAATAATAACTGACATGATTGTTCGATTCTGTCTTGAGTGCACATTGTAAAATGCAAAATGTTCATTGTAAAATTGTTCGATATTAATCAATTCAAGAAAATTAAGTTTGAGTATAGATAGATAAAAAAAAACGCTTGAAAGATTTCAAAATGTTTCTGCAGCCTGCAATAATCTTTATGCACCCTCCTCCAAGGCGCTCTGACCCTGACTTTTTGGAAGCTCAGTATTACACTACAAAAATTCTAGAGTAAAAGCTACTTTCTTTCTACCTGCTAATTTTTCCTGAAATTTAAACATCATTATCATCAGCAGCAGCTTTTTAAGAGTCTGTCAGTGGATATAGACCTCCCCCAAGATTCTACAGACCTCTTCTCTATCATGAGCAATGCAGAGCCTATATTTTCTGGCCTTGTCTAGCCCATCATGCCATCTCATTTTTTGCTGGTAACAGTTTTGCATATGATCTCTAGGGATGTAAGTTGTGAGTCAACTTCTGTTTGCTTTAACAGATGAATCAAAGCTGAACCCTAACTGCATGAAGTTTCCAAGGGGGAAAAAAAACGAATGAAAAATCATAGACTGACTTTTCAGTATTGACTATCTTTCCTATGTAGCCAAATGGTTTTCATTGTTTTTTTTTGGGGGGGGGGATACGCACACCGTTGGACAGCCCTGCTTGTTCTCCACCCTCAAACCTGAATGAAAAAAAATCGTCATCAGAATATTAAAGGTACTTCTCAAAGAAAGTAACGGAATACTTCGGAGCCACACTCCCGTACAATGGAATGAGGAAGTGGCCCAGTTCACCATTAGAGTTACATTGTAAATAGAACCCCACTTCGTAAAAGGATAAAATAATTTATTTTTTTTTACAAAATGACAAATTCTACGAAGATTTTTAGGGTCCAATGGATCAAAAGCATGAAAAGTTTTTTCAATTTTTTTTCGACTCTGTTAACTGATGTTCATCTTAACCGATTTTTTCTTCTAACGAGCATGAACTAGAAAAATATCTCCTTTTTTTATGATTTGAAAAATATTCATCTTGTGCAATGTTTTTAATTTAATACACGAAAATTTAAAAATAAATATCTGAATAACGGTAGCTGACTTTTAACAAAAGCTAAAAACGGTCGACGATATTGGACCAAGTCCCACACTAGTAAAAATGTATGAGTCTCTCGTTTGCTTAAAATGTAAAATAAATTCACTAGCAGACAGGAAAAAACATAATAAAATCATTTGTTCTTACGAATTTAACAATTTTGATAAAGCATTAAGTCTCTTCTTTGAGATAAAAATCGAGGAGAGTAACATAATTCAGGCCCTAACATGCATCCGTAGATAAAAGGTCGATAGAGAAAAGAAAATGTCGAATCTGACTTGTTTGTAAAAATAGTTGCAAACGCTCATAACAATTAGACATGAATTCAATTTCTTGTTGGAAAATGCAAATCTAGGCAAAGATTTGGTAAATACCTTGAACTCGACTCAAAGAAAGAATTGAAAAAAAGGAAGGTGAAAATAAGACTTTTCACATCCTCTTTGATATAGTATAAATAAGCAAATCTATGCCTTTGGAGTATGTGACGAGGTGGCCGAGTGGTTAAGGCGATGGACTGCTAATCCATTGGGGTCTCCCCGCGTGAGTTCGAATCTCATCCTCGTCGAGTATAGTTTTCTTCTTATTTCCAGTAATACTCGAGGTTATACATATTTCTGAAGGCATTTAGGTATGATTATTTTCTATATTGATAAATTGAGCAAATATTTATTCGATCAAATCTTATAAAATTATTTTTTAGAAATTTGAGATTTATTGAATTGGTAATAAATTAATTTTATGCAAATTTTCACGTTATGGACCAAGAAGCAAATTTTAGAGGTAATTGCAAAAAAAATATGTTTTGTATATACTAAAAAATTATCTTAGAAAATATTTTGTGTTAGAATAAACGAACAAAAATCTTTGGGATTAAAAATAAAAGAATTCTGTTTTTTATTCAAACTTTTAAAGGACACCTCTCAGTCCAAAACCTATATTCAAAATCAAATCAACATAAACATTATATCGATTAATTTTTTCGAGTGGGAGAAAAAAAATTAGCGTTATTTTGTTAATTGTTTAAATTGAATCAATCACATCTAAATTCACATGTATTCGCTACTTTTGGTCCCTCAGCAGTTCCAGTGATCAGGGTTCGATCTTGAGTGAAAAAAAAAGGCGAGGATTTTAAATGCTGATTTTCAAGGTATGGCAGGTCGTCCAATTTTGGAAAATCGACGTAACACAATCCTCACATTGGGGCCCCAATTTACATTTAGGGCCTGTACCGTACTATTTTATGCTAGACTCTGTATATCAAACGTTTTCTTCATTATTTCCAACATATTTAGTTGAATCGAACTCAGTAAATTCACAGCCTCAAAAGAAATAAAAAAAAAATTGTTTCAAGTAAGAAAACATTTAAATGCAGTTGTTTCTTTTCGACTGAACGATTTTTTTAACTCATTTTTTTTTGTCCCTATATATTAGGTAATTTTTTTTGCAAATCGAATATCCCAGAAAAAAACAACTCTATCCTTCAAGAAGTTAGTTTTGTTAATATTAAATGTACAACACACACACACGTATATGCATGTCATTATCATACAAATACAATCATACAACCCAATGGACTCACATACATCATCATAGACACGCACACCTATACTTACACATATGACATACGTGATCATACACACGCATACATAGATATGTACATAAATACAAACATATGTACATACACATACCATATAACTATTCATACAAAACACACACAAAGTAAAATTCTTATATATTTAGAATTTTGTGCTGTAATTTTAAACATCCTATAAAAATTAAACCGACTAACGATAGAGAATTTGTTGGCGGGGCGAGCAAGCTAACCATTGGGCTGAGATTTCACAGTTTTGTAACAAAAATAAGTGCAAATTATTTTTAACCCTAACTTTGTCTAGAGTATCAGTAGAGTAAGTGTTTCCTTCTCTGTCGAGCTGACGAGGTGGCCGAGTGGTTAAGGCGATGGACTGCTAATCCATTGGGGTCTCCCCGCGTGAGTTCGAATCTCATCCTCGTCGAGTACAATTTTGTTAACCGAATTAAAGACTCCAATTTCAGATAGTTTAATCGAAAACTTTTCATGTTATGATAAATTTAAGAAAAAAGATTGGTTGCTAATTTTGCACATCTTCTTTACTCAACAGTTAAATTCAGTCGTTTACTGTTATCAAAACAAAAAGTTTCCTTAAGAAGTTAAAAAAAAAACTGAAGATGACATTAAATTGATTATACGAGAAATAATTTCCTTTACTAAAGCATATATATATATATATATATATATATATATAAGAAGTGACTGTTGAGCATTACAAACAATATTTGAATCTAGCAGTGAATCTGAACGGATCCACTTATGACCAAGAATTTTCACCTAATGAATGCATAAAAAGACTGTGTGAGGGCCAAACCCCACTCTCAACGCAACTATTTTAGCCACTAAGCCGAATTTTCAAAAATAATTGTTTCCCCTACTCATTGAGGGGAGTGTGTGTGCAAAATTTCAAGCTTCTGTTATGGACGGTTAGGGCTGAGATGAATAGAGAAGAAAGAAAAAGAATTATATAGATTTTTACGAAAGAAAGAAAAAATTTTAAATTCTGATTTCAATAACCTCTTTAGCGACATCAGATAATCCAGTCTAGCGCCCATAGCTTTGCCTCTTCTATTTCTCACTTCATTTCTTTTTTTTCCTCTTATCTTTCTTTCTCTCTTCCGTTATTTCTTCCTTTCGTTGATTGATGGCGTAGGGATAGAATCTGTCTCTTTCTCTTCCCCTTCTCTCTATTCATCATTTAAATCTTATAACATTTTCACTTTAGTCTTAACCAGAAGTCTGAACTTGTCATTGTTGTTAGGCGAGGAAAATGAAGTCAACTCAGTAGGCGTTTGACACTAACTAAAGATATTCTGCTTCTAAAAAAAAGAAATGAATATAAAAATAAAACTAGTTGAATACCCGTTGTTTTGATATCAGGGTCAAGATCTAAGGCTTTGTAGTAGTTGAATAAAACTGATGCAACTATCCCCGGCACTTGACCAAATTTTTTGCTAGCAGACATCCGAAAGAGTATTCAGTTCCACCTCATTGTACTTCCCTGCACATTGTCTTCACTAAACGGTCAAGTTCAGTCGTTTTCCTTTAGCAAATATCTTTGTTTCACCCCCTATCCTTTTGCATGCACCTACCTTGCATCTCCCTTCTCTGCAGTCGTTGTGTTGCAATTAATGATTCAGAACCTCTTCTTTACTCCACCCCCTTCCAGGATAGATTTTCATTCTCACAGTGTGATAGACGGGAACGTAACAGACGAACGGGCTTAGTCTGGCACGAGGCCATAGTAGTTGGGTTACCCCATGTAGATTGAAGTCATCGCGTTTAGCTAATGGCTTGTGAAATTAGTCTGCTAACGACTTCGCTGTGGTGAGTCGCTTGCAGTGTCTGAGGCTTCTAAGTAGTCACCCATTTAAGTACTGATCAGGTTAATTGTTTCTTAACTTAGATGTTCAAACGAGAACCGGAGCTTTCAGCGTGATTTGATTTTATGTATTGACAAATGGTGAATTAACTGATTTTAATCTCTCTGAATAGAGCTGAAATCAGTCCAGCTCTTTGTATCATTGCGGTGTGTCATAAAAGTTGGATAGTTTTTCTCGTCTATACTATTTCTATCAAAACTTTTCGGTCGTGATACCCCGGCCTTGCTTATCATAATGTAGATTTATATTCAAATTTCTTCTTTTTACAAACTCGAAAAAATAGAGAACATTTGAAGAGAATAAACATATTTGAAAAATAAAATCGGTTAAGTAACGTCGCAAATTTTCCCCAAATCTTTCAGAGTTGAATTCAAGCTTTGATTTTTGATATTTTACACAGCACAGCACCTCTCCGTTGCACTAAAAGAAGAGAGTCATGAATCGCTCTGATGCCATAGTAACATGGGCCACAAGGGCTGGGCAATTTTGCTTCGACCAGCACATACGTGTGTAGGACCCCACATCAAACCCAACATTGAATCACGATTGCCCTCATGGGGCAGGTGAATAAACATTAGAATCAGACACAGCATTGATGGAACAAGCGTTATCCTGATGATTCCGATTCAAGAGCAGCAACTCGTAGCACAGGAAGTGAACACCATCACCCCAAAGCAATAATGAAAAAGCATTTCGTTTAAAGTTGAAGACCCCAAAAGTGGAGCAAAGAGACTTGACAGAATTACCGCCTAAAATGTAACCCAAATCTGTTAAACCAATCAGAATCAAATGCTGATAACATCTTTCAACCAATAAAAAACGAAGTCGTACATTTCGAACGATTCTTTCCCTTCTTTCGACTCAATAAGGCGCTTTAAAATCTATCTCAGTAGGAACGAATTGGCATAAGAAGAATATCTTGTAAGGAAACATCCCTTGAAAACAGGAAATAAAGTAGACACGGCATATTAAACAAAGGGAAGAAACGGGTCGATATATACAGTGGATTCCGCTTAATAGGACCGGCAGTTGTTTGGGCCACCCGTACAATAGAACCAAGAACTGATTCAAATGTATGAAATAACCACATATTTGCTTCGTTTATTGAGACCTATACATCATTTTTTTTAAAGCCGCAATGCTACCAGATTGATATTTTCGAAATAAATCTGATTAAATATACATCAGTAATTTACATATACTCAGCTGTTTATTTATTATATTTATTTATCTATTTACACGCCATTTTAACATCAATAGTTAGAACGATTGTGAAATTTTCACACATAGCTCGAGAAAAATATTTTTCCAATTTTTTTTAGCCATTTGGTAAAAATCGAATCTCAACTCTCAACCCATTGTGTTTGCCTTCAATGAAAAATAGAATGAAATCATCGATAAGTTAAGAATAAGATTTGCAAAATACTGACCAACAAGCGTACATCACATAACTCGCTATCACAGTCAAAAATTCAACATCCATAGCGTCAAAATTTGAAGAGATGTAAAACAAATTCCACCGAAGTATAGATATGGTCAGAATAATTTATGTTCATGACATTACTGGCGTTTTCCACTGGAAAAATATCTAAAGTAGAGTTATTTTTAAAATACAAACATTTAGAGTCTACAGAATTCCGTCAGGATGAAGGATCCTAAAAGTCTTAGAAAGCTTTTTTTTTCCTCCAAAAATAAAAAAAAAAATTTTTTTAAATTAGGAGGGTTGCAGTGGAGTACTGGTGTCAATGTTCAAGTCTGTAGACAAGACGGTCTGGCCTGGAGCGTTGGAATTTACAAAAAAATTATAAACCTGTCAAAATAAGGTCACTAGGAGATAGGAACAGAATCAAAAGAGGTATTGTGGACTACTGATCCCCATTCTCAAGTCTGTAGATAAAACAGTACGCCCAGAAGCACTGGATCATGTAAAAAAAATAATTGATAAACCCGTCTGAATAAAGACCCTAAAAGCACCCCCCTCCAAAAAAAACAACTCCAAAACATTTTTTTTTTCAGAAGGGTTCCAGTGGAATACTGATACCAACTTTCGAGTCTGTAGACAAAACGGTAAGTCCAAGAGCACTGAAAAATGCAAACAAACAAACCCGTCAGAATAAGGTTCTAAAAGGTCAAAGTGGAGTACAAAACGGTATGGCCAGGAGCGCTGGAACAGGCTATCAATCGAACAACCACACCAACAAACGCGCGCATATTTAAAAAGGGATAGAACCACCATAATCTCTGATGACCACGTTTGTTCACTTATCATACATGGATGTTCTAATTCTATTTCACTTTCACGAGCGAAACGTCGTTTAAGCATGTTCCCTGTAAAAAAAAAAACTAAATGCATTCTGTTGAATGAAAACGCGTTCAGTGATGATGATGTGATGTTTAGAGTAACAACATACGGCCCCTTGACGGGGCCCATGTGTAGATCATCCCCTCGCCCCCACGAGAGCGGAATGTGACACAAGATCGAGTTCAAAGTGGGGGTCACACCTGCAAAAAACAAAACAAAAATTACCTTGTCCCCTCGAACATGTCACGAAGGCGTCGGAGCGATCATCAACTAAGCCCTAGAGGAAGTACCCCGAGACAGGGCGAACTCAATTATTTATTCAGACCACTGGATGGACAATGGATCAGGTAAATCAATTCTGACATCGTGTAAAGGAAGATTTTTCGTTACCAAATATCTCGCAATTTTCAGTGTCTTACCCTCACCTTGACTGAACAGGGTAAGATATAAGAATTAAAAAATAATGATATCCTGGGTATTTAATAGAAATTTCAATTAATCACTTAATTTCCAATATATTTTTGATTAGATCTTTAGAACTTATTACAAGAATTAACACGATCTTGATGTCGAAAGTAAGGGTTTAGATAATCAGGTTTTAGACACAGTATCGTCTTTAAAAGTGCTGTTTGTTTCAGAGCTATTAACACATCATACGTTATACATTAATGCTCAAGTTGAGGTTTGCTGTCACTTAATCTTCACTTAACATTATTAGTATGAAAACTTTATCTTTATCCTTATAAATACACTTGACTAGAGATGAAGACCATTGACAGGCATCTAGATCTCAAACAAGAATTTCACGCTCAATTATTTACTTCGATCAGTCCGTTGTTTAAAATCTTGGGAGTCTATGAAGATGGGGAAGAGTAGTTGGCTCATCTGATAAAGACAAGGCTTTTTTTGTGAAATAAATACTGAAATTAAATCTGATAGATAAAAGACGTAGGGTGTGAGTATTTTATTCAAAAAATTCATACACTCCACCTACCTCGGTTAGTCTTGTAAGCTTTGTAAAAAAAAAAATTGAATGCAGTATATTTCAAGGCATCACCAGGGCAGAGGGGTTCCAATTAAAATGCGTCTTTTGCAGCCTTCAAGATCAAAGTGTAGTCCCTGTTCTTCTCTCCGAACAGCATTAATTTCCCGTTTTCAATTTTCAAAGTTATGATAGTGCATTCAATTTTCTTCGTGGATAATAATTTAATTTATTTTTTTCCATTGCCAAAAATAAACAGTTACTAAAAAAGTTACAAATTTTATCTATTACTGTCACTGAAACAATTCTATGTAACATTGCTTTACGGTTTTCAATTTAAAATATTATTTTTTAAAAATTGTTTTTATTCATTATTTCTCTCATTTCTTTTTATTCGTGCCATGTGCCATTTTTAACACCGAGAGAGCGATGGTGTGAAACTCTACAATTCACAATCGGGATCACCTTTCCAACATTGTGCCAAATACAATCATGATAACAGTCAAAATTGAAAAATGGAAGTTTGTGCTATGTTTCGATGACGTGAGAAACACAGATACTACACTGTGATCTTGAATTAAAGGCCGCTACGAACCCCCAATACTTGCCGTCTGGCTCCGCTTCGTAAATAAAATGGTGATTCACTGCGCGATTAGTGTTCATTCAATTTATTGTATTTATTTATTTCAAGATTATTTCTGAGGATTTTCTAGAAATTTCAACGATATTCTAAACAGAATTCTGAAATAAACACATTATCAATTTTCTTCCTCTTGAAGATGAAGGACTCTGCCATTTTCTCTCCTTATATGAAGGAAGAAGACGACACCTATTCTAATGTTGTCGAGTCGAATAAGGATTTTTGTTTATTTTCTAAATCTTCAAGTAATTGAAGGATTTTAAGAGTAAAGACAACAATAAACTCAAAACATTTTGTTTATATTTAATTACTAATATTGACAAATAGAAGACAGATCAGAGAGACTATATATAAATATCTAAAATTCACTCCTTCTTTCAGCTGATCCTCGGTAGTATAGTGGTAAGTATCCCCGCCTGTCACGCGGGAGACCGGGGTTCGATTCCCCGCCGGGGAGGCTGATTCTTTTTGGTATTTTTTCACTTTTTTCGAATAATAATCTGATGTCATTAATCCATTGACTTTTATGTCGTTGACCGATTGACACAAAATGTTTAATAATTTAAAGAAATCTTTTGACATTCCATAAAAAGGTAATTTATTGTATTATTTGATGACCAGTTTTCCAGTAATAATGTCAAGTATTCAATTATCGATAAATAATAACAATAATAGGTCTGGTTAGTCACCTAATAGAAATTGTCACATGACTATCGTCTTTTGTCGACAGACCATGTTGGGGATGATCAATTAATAAAATTGAAAAAAGGGGAGATCAATGAATGAGTTATTTTTTTCGCCTTTTGTTTTGCTGTGATCACTAAATTTTCAAAAAACTAGTGTGAATGCTGTAGGACACAATTTAGCATAAACTTACATTGACCAAATCAGCATAAACTTACATCGTAAATTGACCCCCCCCCACAAAAGTATCAAAAAAAAGAATTTAAAAAAAAAGTTTTTATTCTTGACATAATAAGTAGGGACTTCCCCTTGGTGTTGACCCCAAGGATTTCTTGGAAGACGTGTTATCAGATTCACCATTATTTCATAGAAAAGATTGCTGGGGTCAAGTTCCATCTGGCTCTTGAGGTCCAGCATCGAAATGACATGCCTGATGGCTGTGAGGAGTACACAGACTTGGTGCTCCACTACACGGAGACGGTGTACTTTGGCATTAATGAAATCAATAAGGGTCTAAGCAAGATCTACTCACATCTTATGGAGCTCCCCAAGAAGTGGACGCTGAGAAGGTCTGGATGGATGGAAGATGAACTGGAGAACCTTTGACTCGGCATAGCGTGATATCAGCCTCGGAGGTGTGACTCCTACATTTCATTACCGGGAGCCCTCAAAAACAAAAAGATGGCTATCAACGTGTAGGATAAAGGTAATCATCACTACCTTCTATGGAGTCTATGGTCTGATCCATTCCCAGCAGCTAAAGACCCACTGAAGCCCTCTAAGTACCCTACAAATGATGGCCTCAACTTCAACGGGACAACTGCTCTCATACCTATCTTCCAGACTGAGAAGGTTTAGAGGCAAAACGGTCTCTCCATCAGTGTCTTTGGCTGGGACAAGGTGGTTATCATTTACTGGCTCAGCAAGCAGCATAAAGAAATTCCCTGGATCAATTCCTTGCTGATTAAGAAGAAGCAAATTCCATTACTGTTCAGTCAAGGAACTCAACTGGTGACTGAATGATCAGTCCAAGCATTGAGTGTTCAAACATGGCAACAGCCTCAGAGGTGTAACTCCTACATCTTATTACAAGTGGCACTGAAAAAAAGGCGATTGTCAACATGTAGAACAAAGATGATGTTCATTGCTTTTTTTGAGCCCATACAGTTCCTAGCAGCCGAGGACCTACAGGGGCCTACCAAGTAACCTATAAATGATGGCTTCAGCTTTACAGGGATCGCTGCTCCTGCACCCATCTCGCAGATTGAGAGACAAAAGAGACTCCATTGCACCATTGTCTTGCTGAGTTGGAAGAATTCAATTGAAAAATTGAAAAAAGTGTCAATCGATGATGATCAACTTACTTCCTCTGCCTTTTTTTGAGCAGTGATCCTCAAAAAAAAAACTATTTAGGGAGAATTTTTCATAAAACATTTTTTTGTAGATATTTAAATTTTCACCCCTTTAGCTCCTTACAGTTTCACGAGCTTGTATGCCAGGGGATTTATCAGACAGCCGTGTGAGTAGAGATGCTGGAGATGGGAGAAAACAACTTTCCAGAAATGCTGCAAACAGCTCCCCGTTCCCATCTCAATTACTTTGACTTAAAATCATTGACAACCAAAATCATGGAACCCGACTTAATCCTAAAATGAATCCCAAACTATGCAGGAGACGCAGCAGCATGAGGTACGGTTTCCTTGTAATGAGGTCTGATACTTATACAGAACCCCCAGGAGTCTTCCAAAAGTCGAACACAGCAGAGGACTAATTTAGGAGCCTTTAAGAGAAGGAACGCAGAATCAAGGAAGTGTTGGCAAAGCCAGAAGGTTATGGTGATGAGTCCAGAAGACTTAAAGGCCTTCAAAATAAACGAAAAGTGGCCTAAAGCCAAATTTGAAAAGGCATGAGATATCTCCTCTTATATCTTACCATTCATTAAGTTGTCTGCAATTAAATTCTGACTGAGGCCAGTATCTGCTAAATAGGTTATGACTAACGCAATATTCCTAGTTCTTGAAGCTGCATGTGGGGCACAGTGGATTGGGGGAGGGCACTGTGGATCACGGGGGCAGAGTGAATCACAGTCATTTTTTGCGGATGCAAATACGTGACAGAATAACTACTACTTCCTTTTCTCAAGTCAGCACATCCGCCATCTTGTTTTGTGAAAGACTTGCCTGTTTAAGCAATGCTGTACTTTAATGCAAGCCAAGGGATCTAATTTTAAGCCAAGATTATAAATCCACAACTATCCAGAATTTTCTAATTGCACAATACGGGAAATTAAGATTGTGTTAGAATTATTTCTCATCCAATCACTGTACTTGCTCTTTAGAGAGATCTAATTGGGAATCACAGTGGATCACTTCGGGGGCTGAGCCTCTTCAATTCTTTTTATCAAAATTGACTCTGTTTATATATTTCATGTAATTTACTTGGAAACTAAAAAAGCATTCTAATCTTACATTTGTGTAATTCTTTGTCTTTTCTTAAATTGCTTTTGAAACTGTGTGAATATGATTTTGTGTTAAATCTTTGCTTTAGTATGCCTCACCTTTGCCAGTGAATGTTTGAAAGATTTTCATGATCACTTTTTGTTATATAGTTTATAATTCAACAATACTCCAATAAAACGTGTAGTTGATTTCACACTGGGACTTCTTTGGATCACTCAATTTTCTGTTGATTCACCGTTTCCTGGGGTGCAGTGGATTAGGGTACCCCGATTTCCCTTACACACTTTTAGTGATAGTTGGAACCTCAATAGTCCTTTATGTCTGCACTAGCATAGGCATCTGGGGTCAACAGAATTTTTATCCTTGTTTTAAAACTAAAAAAAATCTTCCCTGTGTAAAAAAAACATTTACATAGATTTTAAAAGCTTTAAATGGTTTCAGAAAAAGTAAATAAATCCATCGAAGGGAACTTTTACTGTAACTTTTGTTCAGGCAAGTAAAAAAAAAAAATTAAAAAGCAACAAGAAAATTAAGCTGAAGGTAAAAAAAGAGTCATAAAAATTAATTATGATTCATGATACTTAATCAAATGAAATTGAATAAAAAAACATTTTTTTTTTGACACCCACTTATGTCACTCAAACCCATTGATGATAATATAGTCTCTATTTCATTTCAATTTAATCATTTTGATTTTATTTTTAATTTAAAACAAAATGAACGCACATTAAGGTGTAGAGGACATATGGATTCATATTTCTGCAATATGTACCATTATATTTTCATGGGCATCTACCCCGAATCAAGAGCAAGATTTTAAAATAAAGATTGGGATTATTCATTAGTGTGATCAGCCTTGAAAATTAGAAAAAATGATTCAGGGGGAATAATTTTTATGGTCTTAGTTGTGGGACCACAGTCTTGTATGAATACCATTTAGTTTTGCTGTTGAAAAATAGGTAGAGAATTCCACAGACAACATTTCTTATGCCCCTAGTGAGCTGAAATTTTGGCACCCTTTAGAATATGGAATTATTTTATTCATTTATTTATTCATATTTTACTGTAAGAAAAATAAATATATAGGAATAAAGAGTCATTTTCAAGTTTCACTACAACAGGAAGTATTCAACTGTCAGATATTCCTGAAAAATCTGACTTAACATCAGGGAATTATCCTAATTTTGATAATTTTTTTTCTGTTTAATTTATTCATTTTTTAATTTCTCCATTTGTATTTGGAGAATCGTTCTGTCTCATATATTTGACAGATGCCCCTTAGCATTTGGCACCCTGGGCGACTGCCCGTGTTGCTGGTACTTTGGGTCGGCTCTGGTTACAAGGATTGTGTATGTTTTTTTCAACTTACAAGGCATCTTGATGCAAATTTGGCTCTCATAGAATCAAACTGGAGCAAGCATTGATAAGTATCACTATGAGACAATTGATGACATAACATAACTCAAAAAGGTTGTTTTCTTCGTAATCTGTTTTCTGCTCTTATACAGTTGTTATCTCCCTTGTAAATCAAAGTTAAAATAAGAAAAAGAACAGACTGTATTGAAAAATGTGAAGTTGTGTATTTAATTCGTTCATCTTGAGAATTTATTTTTTTAAAAAAGTTATAGATATATATATATATGAGGTGTGATAATTATAAAGAAGTGTATACATTAATTATAAATGCTGTATTGTCTGCTTTCTCTCTTTCTCGTACTTTCTATTTTTCTATCTTGAGAATTGATTTCAAAAAACGGAATATGATGTTACAGGATGTGAAAAAGAATATTCTTCTGTCTTCGCCCACTCTCTACATTATATCTTTCTATCTTTACCAATGCTTCCTCTCTCTTATGATCCCTTTATTATTAAGGTAACAGCTTTCTTTCTTAGGAATGCTGTCTATCCTTCTTTAACCACACTCTCTTCTGGTCACTTAATTCCGTACAAATGCTGTTCACCTATTAAAATCTGGTCTTGACATGAAATTCTGCCATCCTTAGAACTGTCGACTTACACTGCCGTTAAAAATAGCTAATTATGAGCGATTAATAATATTGTACCGTTTTTTTGTAATAATTTTCATTTGTTAAATGTAAATGAAAAATCCGTTAACATTTTGTCAACTTGACTTTTTTCATTTTATTAAAGGTTTGAGTTGGGGTAAGGGATTAGACTTAGACAGTCAGGGCAAATAGCTTTGTAAAATCCTTCTATTTTCAATTATAACATTTTTAGTTACTCTTAATCAGCCAATTTTTTTACTATGGTCAACAAGGTGAAAGCAAAATGTCTGTTTCTTAAGAGACTCTTGAAAGGAATATGAATGGATGGTGACAAACTCCTGGTTTCTGTTTCATGCTTAGTGATCCTTGCAAGTCTCAAGTCTGGTCGAGACCAGGACTTTATTCTTACAAGTTTTTATGATCATCCACTTGGCAAAGTGAAAGTCCACCGAAGGGATTTCTACAACCTAATCACATAGCTAAGAGTGTACTCAATTAGCTGCTGAGTGCACAGGGAAATCTATCCTAATGAAGAGTTTTCCACACTCTCTGTTTATACAGGGAATCAAACCAAGGACCTTCTGTGTGCGAGGCAGATTTGCTAACCATTACACTATCTAAGCAGATGATTATCAAGGTGCCTAACAGCTAAATCTGATTCTGGCTTTCAATTTGGATTTTGCTTTACTTTCTGCTTGAACTGAAGTTGAAGAAGATGATATGTCTTGAAATATTCTCTGCACAACAGAAGCCTTGAAGCACAGAATATTAAGACCCGAAGCTAGTCAAGCTGACAGACTTTGTTTGGACCTTCAAAAACAAACATGTTTCATTCTTTATTCACTTATTTTTGAGAATAAAAAGCAATTTCCGACACATTTAATTCATTCTGACTGTAGTAAAAGCTTGGTTATCTTTGTTAAACACATTGTTAAACTCTTTTGAAAGTGTAATGTTTAGTTACATCAGAAATGTTGAAAGATGAAAAATTAAATGCATATATCAAGGAATTGCTGTACATAATCAGATTTGCCAATCTACACACTTTTTTTAATTTTTTGAATTTTCCACATTTTTGTTTTTTTATTTACCAGGATTCATTATGATTATTTCCATCGATTCTCAACTCTGAATAATGCGACTTTGATATTTGCAGTGTGTGTTGAGGATTAATTAACTGCATATGTCAAGGAATTATTGTACATAAGTTGGCAATTTTGATCCTTTTTTTCAATTTTTCAATTGTGGAAATCACTCTCCTGGATTTAAAAAGATCAGGAAAAGAATCCATCTAAATTTGAAACGCTGAAGTCCAAAAATCGAAAATATTGAATAAAACATTGAAATTGGCAATACTAAATATGCAAATTTAAAAAAGAATATCTTAATTGGCAACCCTGTAAATAATAATATATATTGGGGAACGATAATGTATATTATCACATCACTCACCGGAGTAGGAAAAGTCAAAGTTGTGGAGACGGCTTCCATCCAGCTGGTTATTTGCTTGTCACTTTCAAACTTTCTTGAATCAAAGCATTCAAATTTTATACCGTAAATATTAAGGGATGATTACAATGAATTTTTGCACATTAAACAGAACTGCATCAGTCAAAACTGTACATACCTAGGGATTACTGTAAATGCAAATATTCGTTAACCTGAAAATCACTTTTAGTCTTAAGCATTTCGGATAAATCTGTACAAACAAGTGTTATATGAATGAAAATTTTTAGATCACTTAAACATTCTTCCCCCTCAAATGGTCATTTGAACATCATCTCTGCTAGCTTTTGGCAATTGAAGATCCTCCCCAAAGCAGGGAGAAATATTTCATTTTGTTGATAAAGTTAAAGAAGATATTGAATTAACGTAGCCCCACAAATGACCAGCCTTAACAGCCAGCTAGTGAGTCAGACAAGTGGGCTACAGTCTCCGGTTGCTCCTAGTTACAATTTTTGAGGTTATAACCTTGAAAATTTGCATGAGTACACCACTTGGCACAATCTGAATAGGTTTTTTTTTTTTTTTTTACAAAACAGTGCTTTTTGGCCTCTATGGTCATTTTGGACTAGAAATGCCCAAATCTTGTACTGTTATTTTGGGGATAATTTTAGAAAACAGATCTATTTTTCTTTAGATAATTTTCAAATATTCAGTTCTGGTACATGTGCAGACTACGGTGATTCCTTTATGTGAGGTATGGATTTTATTCTATTGGTGGTTCTGTTCTTGGAGTGTTTTGACATTTCCAAGCATACCCCTTGGGATTGTTTGCCCATCCGGTATAATTCCATCTTTCATCACACTTGTCACGTCTTGCTTCATACTTTAGGAGGCAGTTTTGTTGTAATCAGTGGTTAGCTAGTAATACAACAAAAGGAAGGATGACATCTTGGAACGTGTTGTCAGCCATGGGTTACAGCTTAGGATGTGTTGTCATTTATGGGTTTTCCCCTTTTTGATGATTTTGATGATTGAAATCCTCTCCCTTACACCAGTCTTGGGTGAGAATGTTAAAATGATCTGAATTTTTTATACCTACTGGTTTGATATGTTCATAGCTCTGTTTTTGAATCTAACCAAATTCCTGCAGAGAAAGCATAAAAGAAGATGAAAGACAGGTTTGGTTAGTCACTCAATAGAAACCGTCATGCGGCCAATGTCTTTTGGCAACATACCATGTTGAGGGTGAACAATTAAAAAATTCGAAAAAGGGGTGATCTATGGATTAATTATCTCGCCTTTTGTTGGGCTGTGATCACTAAAAAAGTTTGAATTTTCAAAAAACAGACGTGAGCACTGCCGGACACTAAGTAAGGGATCAATTAGCATAAACTCACATTGTAAGTTGAATCCCATATTGAATACCTATTAGGTGGAAATGGGGGGGGGGGGTAAACATCGAAAAACAAGCATGACACATATGTAGCCAGCCAAACTCACTTGAAAACTGAAGAGACCTACATTGATAATTTTGGTGACAGTTTTGGTTGACTGTTTCTTATTGGAAAAGGAGGAAATTCGAGGTAATGAAGTGTCTGTTAAGAAGATGCAAACATGTGTGAGTGTGTGTGTGTGTGTGTGTGCATTGGTGGAGGTAGTTGGGGTTGTTAGTAAACTATGGAAAAAAGTTGAAAGACAACAATAACAACATGTCAACTTACAAACTTTCTTTTTATTTCTTTAAAAAAATCTCGTTTGAAAATCCTCTTTTTCCTTGTTTCATATCTCTTTTTTTCTTTCCATTCGTAACTCATTTTTGTCTCCTTTTTACAAATTTTAAATCAAAAAAATGAGAGGAAAAGAAGAGAAAAAAAAGGTAATCCTGAAGGATTGGCATGTAAAATGAAAAGTGATTCTTCTAAAATCAACTAAGGATTGTGTGAAAGGTTGTAATGGAATCAATTATGTAATTGTGGAAATATATATCAACACATCATCAATTATAAACGTTGAAAGTTGGTAATGAAATAAACTTGTCTTTTTTTCCCCGTTGTTTCCTACTTGTCTCATTGAATAACCACAAGAGAACTGTGGTTTGGCTATTAGTCTATCGGCCAAAGTGTGTGTGTGTGTGGGGGGGGGAGTAAAATTTTTCAATGAACTGCAATGACTTGAATATCAGTTATTTGCAATTAATGGGTCAAGTGTTTTATTTTGAAGATTTTTGACATTCTATTCAATTAAAAAAAATAATGTGACCATAACTTAGAACTTCATACCGCTACACAAAAATGGAGGAAAATTTGCAAGATTTGGCAATATTTCTGGAGGAGACAATCCTTAGTTGATTCTAACAGAATTATCTCTCATTTTACTTGCCAATTGTTAAAGATTACCCACAAAAAAAATAACAGCATCCAAATATTGAAAAGAAAAAAAATTAGCACAGTTTGACAGCAGGAATTTTCATTTCCTTTTTTTTTTTTGTCTTTGTCAATCATAACATTTGGTCAGATAAAGACATGTCTGATTTGGGTTGTCATTTCTCGAAGTTAAGAAGAAAAAAAAAACACCCAAAACATAAGAATCAAACATTTTGAGTTAATAAATATCTGGAAGTCAGTTTAAAACCTCGCTTCCTGATTGTATCATTGTCATCTTCCGAAGAAAAAAGTAGTCGCTAATGAATCGAAATTTAAAATGTCTTCATAAACTCTCAAATTCATATGAACAAAATTGGAAGTCATTTTCAAGGGTGATAACTCCTGATTGAAATTATCTCCTTTTGACCATTTAGTGAATTTTTCCAATTTTTTTTTTCAATTCACTGAAGAGTTCCACTATTTTTATGCTATTCGTTAAAGAGTTCCACTGTCCATGACAAGTGGTTTTAAGTGGTTTATGAATTTGAGAGTTTAACTTATAAGTCTTACCAATGCGTCAGGGTCAAGAACCATCAAATGTCCTTATAATGTCCACTTTATTCGGCCAGGAACTTCCAGGGAATAGATTTCAGGTCTTTTCTTTATTCATTCCAGTGGAAAGGAGGTACGAGTCGGGTAGTGTGGTCCCTAGGAAGAAGTGCGGTTCCTCAGAGCTCACAGAGCTGATGGTATTGTTTTATTCTTATACCCCATGTACCAAAATTGTTGAACTACGTTTGAATTTGAGTTAAGGGGTTGGGTTAGGGGTAGGTAATTCAGGACATTGGCTGAATGAGATTTGAAATTCGAACAACATTGCAAGCTTTGTCGGAAGGATGGCACTTCTTTTTACGGACTGCAGTACTTGAGTTGGACCCAGAAAAGATTTTTTGCCTTAACTCTGACTTTGGTGTTTCTGGTGTTTTGAGGAAAATGTATCGATTCATTTCTCTGGATTAAGAAGATAGTGATGAAAGGATCTTTGTTACCAAACAATTTATTTCTTACATTGTATAGACAGCATGGTCTTAAAAAATGTTTTTTTCATTGAGATCAGCATTTGTTCACTATATCGATAATTCTGATACATGTTTTAGAAGTACTCAAATGTTACTGTTGTGTCTTGCAGGCTGTGTAGCATCAAATACTGGTGTGAGGTTATTATGGGATAATATATTGGGGAGGGGGGCAAGGCACTGAGTCCCCCCATACTTCGACAGGACTGTAACAGCGTCAAAATCTGTAATGAATAGTGCAGACCACAAAAACGGAAGGTAAATAAAGGGAGGTAATTGAAATCCCTCATTTGGATGATTTTAGATGTTTTTCATCTAGATTTAGATGTTTTGGTTTATGTCAGAAATTGCTATTTAGATGATTTTCAATAAAATAACATTTTTCTCTATGTTTTTGGACTCTATTCTAGATACAAGCTTGGCAATAAATTTAACATGAAACCTACCTATAAATTTAACATTCTTTCTTTGTGGTATCTGGTTTCGGGTGAGAGGAAGTAATAATTTCAAAGCCGAAATAATTCCTCAGTGAAAATAATTGTTAGTAAGTCCATTTCGGTATATTCTTCAAATGAAATAAATAATTAGATTGATTTACAGAACTATTTTATCAAATGAAAATTTTCTCTATTTATTAAAATTGTAACAGAAAACAATTATAAAATAATATATTTATGCCTACGTAGCAAATACATTATGCAGCCACACATTCATCTACAACCATGACCTTGTGACCTTGCCCCCCCCCGATGTTCAAAATCTGTTCATTTTGATGCCTCCAATTGATAATTTCATGTTCATATTTCATCGCTCTCTTGTTGGTTCTTTTTTGATGTTGGGATAAACAATGTAAGTTAGAGTTCTAGATGATACACGCTTACAAGAAATGACAGAATAATTTGTATAATCGTAAATTTTCAGAGGTACAAGTATCTCTCTCTTCAGCACATATAAAAATAATTCCATTAAGTACAACAGTTGTGACCTTTTATGACTAATTTTTTTAATATTCTTCCGAGAATATATCTTTTATGCAAGAAAAAATATTTTATAGAAATGTAATTTTTATTTCATTAATATTGTACAAAACTTAATTTTTTTTATATGGTTTTTACTTTCAGTAAAATATACAAATGAGTTTTTTTTTTCCTTACGTAGTCCTTCAAGGATTATATTTTACAGTTTAGTTTTAAAAATGAATTCATTCAAACATTTTTGAACACTGTTTCTTTAAAAAAAATATGGCATATGTGTAGGAGTCAAACACAAAATGTTCTTTTCACTATTAAATCATTTTTATAGTAATTCCAAAATGAATTTCTCAAATCATACCATTTCTTTTCCAAATCCTTGAAGTAACAATAATTCTTTAATGTGAGTGACTTCTAAAAACAAAATTAAAATAGTCATTTCAAAATTGCTGTTTTCAGGTTTTTTCAAAAATTCAAATTTGTCACATTGATCCAATTCACCCCTATCTTGACAGTATATTATTTATTGGTTTTTCTGTCACTGGATTGAAATCCTACTTTTAAAATAGGTTTGATCCTTATAGTGACTTCACAAAGACTTTAATTGGACATAAAATATCAATATCTACATCAGCCATTATCCATTATTATTTCAGTCTATGGGCCCTTTCAAATGAGCCAGGACCCCCAAAGGGAGCCATATGACTCACGTTAGGAATGGCTGATCTACATGAAAGAAAGGAATCGTGGGACGAGAAATCCCAACTCTTCTGACTTGAAATTAAAGGGAGATAACTCAAAATATCAACAACAATATTAATTATATAATAAAATAATAGTATTATCATTATCATAAGTAAAACAAGAAAGAACTTGCAAGTTTTATATGAAATGAATCAAACAAAAGGGTTTAGGTTGGGTTTTTGGAAAAAAAACCTGTCATATGTCATGGCTTGCAGGGGGTGGGGCTGTCTGGACGGTGTCAGCAATGGGGTGAGAGAGTGCATGTGAAGTGCTGATATATAAGTAAAAAAAAGGCAAACATTTTTGTTTATTTGCGTGTCTTGGGTAAGTGTGTGGGAGGAGACAATAACAAATCACACAAAAAACAGATGTCAATCAAAGAAAAAATAAATCTCGCAGAAACACCCCATTACATAAAAAAATATCATTGATCACTGATAAAATGATGTTATTTAATTTCTAAATTCATTCCATCCTTGTAGCTACATTCGTAGAAATAAATTATTTTAATTACTGATTTATTCAGCCAAAGATCTTAAATGATCCTGTGTATTATATGTCAAATTTTAATATGGTAGTTTTAAACTCCGACACCATTATTAAAAACATGGATTTTCATTTAATTTTGTGGTTTTAATTATTGGGTTGGGGCATAAAAAAACTGAAGTATAAAAAAATAAATATTTCTAAATTAAAAACCTTTGAATTGTTATTTATGATTATTTCAAATGTTGACATTGTTCATAATCTATTAGATACAAGGTTATTGCAGACTATTTCATAATTAGCATTTAATAGTTATCTCCGAGCGCAAATCAGTCATCGTAGATGAAAATTACATAGATAGGAGTGAGTGCAGAAGCAGACCCCACACTGTGGTTAATAAGTTATAAATCATTTGGATTTTTTTGGCACATTTTAGAGATAGTACAACTCACTACCTCTGACAACAATGCAATGTTTTGGCTGATAAGAGGTCACAAACTGATAAACAGAATTAAGCTTTTGGTATCATATATATAAATTACTTATTGAAGAAAAAAAAAAAAAATGTCTGCACTCAAATATCGGCACTATGAAAGTGTTCCGTAAAGTCGTAATCAATGCAATTTGTAAACAAAAAGTAATTACAATTTTTTAAAACAAATAGATATTTCTTCATTGTTTATAGATTATTTGTTTAATTTCTGCCAATTCAATTCTGCCTAATAAATGAAAACAAAACACTATTTTAGCAATATAACAATAAGGTATTTGAGATTTATTTAGAAAGAATTTGGGAAAACAAGAAGTTTAAAAAAAAAAGAAAGAAATTCTTCTTCGACTGGCAGACTGGACGGAACAGATATTGTGACAAAAGAGTCAGTAAAACGAAAAATAAAAATGTTCACGCATACTCAGGCAAAGCATTTATTGAAGTATCAAAGCGTTTGAAAGAAGTGCAGGAAATTGGTTTTTTGAAAAAAAGGACGGATTACTTTTTATTTATTTTTATTATATGAAGCATTGTCAACTGTTATTAATTTTTGGCACGTATTTTCTTTCATCCTAATTTTTAGTTACTTTTTATTGCAACTTACTCAGGCTGTCAGTCTATGACAGTGAGTAAATTGTGTAGTTTTGGGATAAAGGTTAAGCTCTCGGTGAAATTCAAACTCACATCTTTTTGTCTCAGGGAAGCCTGGTTAAATGTACCAACTACTCAGCCACTTAGGGTACACCCCAGCAAACTAAGCAGTGAAATTACCGGCCTGAGCCATCAAAGATGTCAGACAAATGAATCCTAGATCAGTGAGGTTTGACCTGTATATTAGTTTCTGGTTCAGCTGATTTGGGCATTTTATAATTTGGTTTATCATAAGAATTCAACTTTATAGATTCTTTAAACAATGATTTCTTTATTTGAAGTCATCAGCTGTTTTGCATTAAAAGGTTTGATGTTATCAAATTTGCCTAAATTCAAATACACTGGTTTCATTTGTTATAATTCAATAGAATTCCAAGTGTATGAAACAATATATAAAATGATATGAATTCATATTTGCCTTTTTTAAGAAGGCACAGAATTTATGAAGCTGTTTAGTATAGACATTTGTTTATTTGATTGTCAGGTGCCTAAATATTTGTTTTTTTTCTTATCTAATAATTCTTTTTCCTATTTCTTGCGATTGATTTTTTTTAGTAACTGATTTTTTTCGGGGGTTATCATTTTCTCTTGTTAGATAAATTGTAACGGTATTTTAGCAGCTCTAAAAGAAAAAGCAGCTTATTATGATCACTTTAGGGATGGGGTCTTTTAGAAAATCAAAACTGGCTGATAACATTAATCAAAGGATGTAAACATTGGAACAATTTACATTCACTGTTATATATTCTGTTATAAACAACTTTACATTATATAAATCATTTGAAAATTGATATGAAAATATTAAGGATATTATTATTTATCAAAAAAAAAAAAAAAGTGTATGGGACCAACTTATTTTGATTACAATAACCATTTTTTAACATTAACTGTGTACATGATAAACAGTTTCCTCTATACTAAGATATCAACATTTCTTTCAGAATGCAATGAATAGTTGCTCACAGTAGGACTTATAATAGTAGTTGTAGTAGTAGCAGCAGTAGCAGTAGCAGCATTAGTAGTAGTAGCAGCAATAAAATGATTCCACAATAAAAAGCAACCAAAATTGTTCACAAGAATCTTTTGATTTCTTTTCATATTTTGTTAACTTGAAATAAGCAGAAAACAAAACGTCATAAGCACTAAATTCTGAACTGTCTGGAGGGCCAGTGTGAATTGAATTGAAAAAAGAAACTTGCTTGTTTATTAAAACAAACAAGAAAAAAACCCCAAAACTTTTCATGTCGAAAGAAACTATGAAAATTGTCTGAAATTCTGAGATCAGTCATTACCATTATTCCAGGAGTTTTCCAGACTTATATTCTCATCCTTGTTGGTTTTATCAAGCGATTGTGGCCAATAAATTCTTTGACCTTCTTCAGCAGTTATTAAATTTTCTGGTTATTTTGAACATTATTTTTTGAATTCATTACAGATTAAGTAAATTTAATTCGAGAAGATTTCTTCTTTTTTTTTCTCTTCCTTTAAAACGTGATAAACGAATTGGTGATCAAACAAACTCAAGAATAAAGAAGTGTTTGTAAACCGTGCAATGTGAGTATAAACATTAATGGTAAAAAAAACAAACACACATTAAAAACAACAAAATATCTATGTGATCACACATCTTAATCGTCTCAAAAACTTTGAATAGGTCTGGCTTTCAGGCCATGGTTTAAGGGGGTGGGTGGAAAGATGATGATCCTGCTTCCAGATGGAGAAAGAGGACTGAATTAAAGGGTGTGGCTAGTCACGCTGCCCAATGCTGGTTCAGTCTCTGCTATTGTTTTACGATTCCCTGACGATTTATCTTTACTAAAAAGTGGTTTTATACCCAATGGGAATACCAGGGAGAACCAAACTACAAATAATTGTTTGTGAACCGAGATTTTTCTTCAAATCAAAAATGGTTTGATGAATGTTGTTATTCATGAGTGTATTCGATTTGTTCAAATATCAGAATAATCTTTTATTTTGGATACTACCTAACACCAGTTATTTACACATGGATTGGCACCAAGGAGCCTACTGCTATTTTATTAGGGAATTCATTTTTAATTATTCAAGTGTCATAATTTCAAGTTGTTTTTTTCCAAGTCTCAAGTCAACTCAAGTTATTTCAAGTGTTTCTGTGATGTATTGTTATGTCACAACAGCATATTTCATTTTATTTACAACCTTTCAAATTTTTCTTTCAGCTATAACTATCTATTTCATGTGGACTAATTCATTTCAACTTACAGGTTATAACAGGAATTGGACAAAATATACGACCTTGTAAATAGACAATTAAACATACTAATTTACATGAATGGCTTTTATATAGATAGTTGTCGAGCAATTGAAAATTACAATCTAATCTAAAAAGAAAATAGATTATGCCTTAAAATGTTCTGTAAAGATGCCTTAAGTTATAGGTACCCCCCCCCAAAAAAACTTGAGAGAGATATTTATTCAACTTAGCTGAATTCAGTACAAGGCAAAATAGAAGGAAATGGAGTTAGGAAGACTGTGTTATGCCAATATTCCAAGTGGGGAGGGCCTGCTTGCTTAGAAAATCATCATTTGAGATCCTGGCTTTTGCCTGGGCTTGAGCATGGACCACAAATACGCAACTATCTAACCAACCAGGTTGGCCACTGAGAGCTCAGATTTATTCATTACAAGTGTATATATATATATATATATATATATAAGAAATCTAGGAATACTTAAGTGAAAATAATTTCATCCTGATAGAATGATAGATGCTGCCGATAATACACGAGTAGCAATTCAAGTCGAAAATTTATCAGAAAAATAAAGGGTTGGTTACGTCAGCGACGTCCTAACTAATCCCTTTTTGAGTTAAGTCCCTTGGATATAACCTTAGCTGAACAATTAATTAATCATGAAAGTTCTGTAGTGGTCAAGAGTTCACCCCCTTCTCAAACAAGATCAGGAGCACTCAACAGGGTGTTTGTAAAGTCTCCATTTGATTATCCTGTTTGATCAAAAATAGATGGGGACTTCATGGACACTTTGTACAACGGATCAAATAGTCCACACCAATGTGTCCCTTAAAACATTCCCTCTTGTTCTAACTTCAAATCTTTTCCCACTTTAGTCAGACAAAATTATTTGGAAAACTTATTTCATATTGATGTAAAGATGGCGGTGACTGGAGATCTTTTCAAAATCTTGAGATTCACATTCTTCTTTTTTTTAATCACCTGGACCTGAAGGGGTCCCTGTAAAATACAAGAAGCAATGAGAAGCTAAAGAAATATAATTTTAAAAGATTTTTATATGAATGTTTTTTTTTTTGGTGGCCATTCAAATGCACTTGAAATAGCCTTTTTTTTTTGACAGCACTTAATTGCGTCTTTAAGCCAGCTTCAGTTGGGGTGGAATTGAAATGATAAGAAAATTGGTAGTTAAATTTGGTATGACTAATATCAGAATGAAAGTTATTTTTCAAAATATTGATGTACTCAGATTTGAATATCTCCTCACTCAGTCTGTACCATGTGTTCGCTATGCTTGCCAAGAAAGGAGAGTTATTTGTTGATTAGCACAATCATTACTGGTAATGAATGATATCTGTGTTTCACTTCTAGTTACTTCTCAACGAGACACAAATAAATGTAATTTTGAAACATTTTTTTTTTTTTTTACAGAAGTCTATGGTGATTAAATTAATTAAATAAAATTGTTTAGAGCAATTTTCACTGGTAATAAATGATATAATTATTTCACTTCTTGTTGCTTTTTGTATTTTACCACAATCTGACGTGAAGCACTCTCCTTGCCTTGTCACTCATGGGTGACACGGCTTAGCAAAATAATGTGCACAGAGTTAGGTAAGTCACATGACCAACCTTCTGTGCCATTTGCCAACCACCGCAGAGCATCACGAAGTTGCATGGTTATCATATGACATTTAGTATGATAACCTTGAAATCCATGGCCTGGTCTAATCATGAACTGAATGGTTATCATATGACATCTCTGGGGCTATAAGAACCATGCAAACATAACACTAACCCATCAGTACATCATGAATTACAAGATTATCACACACTGTTCTGTGGATAAGACAGTCCAGCTGTAAGATAACCTTGTAATATTGAAATAGTCTTTTTTCTGATTTTCTTTAAATTGAAAAAAAAAAAAAATTCTGTTTCTTTTCTCTATGGTCTTTCCCCCGCCCCAAACCCTTCTTAAAAGAAAAAAAAAAAAAATATTTCTACGTTTTTTTTTCTTCCATCTTCCTTGTACTGTCCGGACCTTGGGCTACGTCATAGAATTCACAGACAAAAAGTCTATAAATCAACTAAGCTCATTGTTTAAATGATTCTATTATCTAAAAATAAATCAACTACACTTATTATTTAAATAATATCATCTAAATATGAATTAAGTATATTGATAATTCAAAACATAAAAAAATGAGAATTCAATGAACCAATTCTTTTTACTGAGAGAACTAATATCACATAATTCATCAATAAGGTTCAAGGGAGATAAGCAAGTTGAGTAATTTCAATGACTTCAACTTGAAGTATACAATTGTTATACACACTTGATAGGGTGCCTGGTGTAGAGCTAACCTCTGTAAGTTAATCTCACTTGCAACTATGAGTAAATTCAATTCTTATAATATAACTATTGCCGACCAGTCTTGACTAAGATTAATGAAAACCAAAAAAACATTTATGATAAGAACCTTGAATATATGATGAAAAGATTGATATAAGTAATTTACATGCAGGTACACCACTGATTTTCCGGCAACGTCTCTTTTAATCTAGACAAAGTTAGGAGAGGGTACTTGGATTTCTCGCGACTTTTACACTCATGTACTGAGTGACCACGGATTGTGCTGCCTGAGGAGTCATCTCTCATTTATACTGTAGAGGTCGTTACGTCTTTATCGATTCAGTGAAATCGCTCGCCTAATTTACTTGCATTTACCATCAGTTATGGCTTCCCAGCGAAGCGCTGGAGTCAATGATGGGTTAAAGCACGAACACAAGTCCATATCAATGTAAGAAAAAGGTAGAAGTGCTGAGAAAACTTGACTGTTGTGTTCTGGTACATAAGCTATGCTAGATACATGCTATCGACTCATCAACTGTATCTATGGACTTCAGTTATTATGCCAATACCTGTTTCAATTATATCAATAAACTGAATCATTTATATCAATGTATCGCATTTGACCATTTAATATTCATTCAATTCAAGTTTCTAAAAGGTCCTAATGCTTCAAAAATAGGAGATGAGCCTAATTATCGGATCAGAGGTATATTGAATTATTATTATTACATGAAATCTGTTGGTCCAGCAGAATGGATAATCTGACAAGGTTCTGGAACCAAAGATGCCAGAAAAATGGTGGTGTACCTGTATCTAATACCCAAAAGAATTAATTTTGCTGCAGAAGCAACCGGGGGATGCTTCTTAGTTTAAGAATCCAGAGGCCATGATTTTAAGCCGCAAACTTAACACTCGGACTCCAACTCAACCTTCATGGAAACAACATTCTCAATTCAAATCTGAATTACAACTGCTGTTAATAAATTGTTACGATATATAGTAGCTATCAAGTATCAATGAATTATCAGGTTTATCTTAAAACTTCATCCCTTGGAGCAAACCCTTTGTATTTGCAGGATATGAAAATCTAACAAAAATCATTTCTAGCTTCTACCATCTACTTTACAATATTTATACTGGGCTCAGAGCCTGAAGTCTTTATTAAATGAAACCTGGCCTAAATCAACTGTTCAAAGGCCACTGTTTAAATGTTAAGTTGATTTTCATGTATAAGCAACTGAGAAAGATCACAAGACCTACATCAACCACCACTTGCAGATGGCACCTCTGCTGGTTGTCTTGAGGTCCCCTACAATAAGACCTATGAACCAAGCCATCAAATAGACGTTAATATGCCAGAAAAAGAGAGGATGGTTCAAAATGAGCTGGCAACAGAAGGTGGAATGACACGACTAGACTGATTGAAAATCATACATGTTGGGGTGCCTCGACAGCCTCACGCTTCACTCACGGTGGGAGCAATGCAGTCTAAGTCTACCAATGGATTGCCTTTCTAGTAAAGTGGTCAGAGAATTGAGACTTGATACTCTGGCTATTTAGGTAGGCAAGTAGAGAAATTAACTAAACTTTTTCACTAATGTCACCGGCAAAAAGAGACACTCATTTACAGCCATTCAATTTTTTGTAGATGTTAAAAAAAGAAGGTCCACAATGATTGTGTATGAAAGTAGTTTGGGTGACGTAGTGTTCTAATAAGCGTTTGTTTTATATGTTGTGTGTTTTTGCTGTAGGCAGAATTTTTTAATGAACAAAAAACCAGGAAGAAAAAAAAAAATTAGAGCTGTTGTATATTATTGCTTAGAACTTTTCAAGATATTACAGATAAGAAGAAAATAATTGTGCTTTGAAATTCTCTTTTTTTTTTTTCAGATATAAATATTTATCATTATGAACAGAAGGAATATATCTATCTATCTACTGTCTATAACTTTTTAGAAGAGTCATTGACATACCAACTTTGATCTGGACAATACGGCCTCTTCTTTTCATCTTCAATGTAGTCAAGACATTTTTGGCTGATTTGTTTCAACGTCCCTCTTCAGGTGTAAATTGTAACATCCATTAGGGAAGAGAGTCTCTCCTATCAGTCTCTTCGTCCATTTATCAAAGCAAGAAAATGGAAATGTTTCCATGTAAGAAATAGTACTGCAAGCATAGCTGAAATCGAATATTTACAAGTGTTGCAGTTTCTTTAAATTTTCTATTTGATACCGTTTTTTTTTCCCTTTCAACTCCTGGAAGAATAGACTGATAGGAGAGACTTTCTCCTAATGGATATTACAATTTACACCTGAAGAGGGCAGTAGCTATGAATCTTTTGTAATGTTGTGACTACATTGAAGATGGAAAGAGGTTGAATTGTCCAAAACAAAGTTGGTAACTATCTGTCTATCTATATACATACATAGCGGATTCCAGTTGATTGGAACATCGATTGCAAAGAATATGCTATTAATTGTGTAAGAACACAATCAAATGTATGGAATAATAACAAAGTTTCTGTGTATTTGGACCAAAATTTGTGGTCCTGATACATTCCACTCAACCAGAATCCATTGTGTGTGTATACATATATATATATATATATATATATATATATATATATATATATATATATATATATGAACTCAATTTTCGTCTTAAGATTTAAAAAAAAATTTTTTTTTTTCTTTATACAGGAATGGTTTTTACAATTTTTTTGGTCATTTTTCTTTACTGTGGAAGAATATTTTCCCCAATTTTTTTTTGTGTTTTTGTGTTTGGGAAAGATACATTCAAATTTTTTTTCATAGGTTTCTCTGTTTTTTTTCAATTTTTTTTTTCAATTTTTTAAAAAATATAATTTTTTTGTCTTATCCTTGATACTTAACATTCAAGAAGCTCAACAGGAAAAACTATACATAAAAAAATTCATTTTATTTTTTCTAGAATGCTAGATTAAACAATAACTTATAGCAATGAAATACTTCAGCAGATGTAGGAATTATAAATCAAATCGTTTTGTTATATAGTTAACTTATGAATATCTTGACATAAAATTGAGAAAATGGATAACGGTATTTTTATATTTGTTCTTTCCAAAAATGATGGTTTTTTTTTTGCAATTTGAAATTTATAAAGAATTTTATAGTATTAAAATCAAATTTTTAAACAATTTTTTTAAAATCAGCTTTTTTGAAATGTTTTCTATTTACATATTGAAAATCCTTTATATGCCTTCATAAAATCTCTTTTCTCTTTTTATGAGAGTAAAAACAATTCTTCTAGAAACCGAACTTGTTTGTGTGAGTCTCTTTGTTTTAGAATTCAACAAGTCTGTTCAACGGAACTAAATCATTTGAACTCAACAGTTTGAACAGCAGGACAACCAAACAGGACCGACAGACTTCAGTTCTTCATACCGTTTTTCAAAACCACGCTAACATCATAAATAGTCTGAAGACAATCAGTTCAAGAGATTGATACAAGAATATCAATTTATATATATTTATTTCTTCATCCCAGTGGTATAGAAAAGAAAGGTCTACAACTGGTGCATCCTACTGATAGTCACCTATGGAGCAGAAACATGGAACTTAACCAAGAGATTGGCTCTCAAACTCAAAACCATGCAATGTGCACACGAAAAAATCATGCTGAACATCACATGGAAGTATCACAAGACAGCACAATATATTAAAGAGCAAACAGAGGTAAAGGTATCCAAGAAGCCATTTGGAAGCTCAAATTGCGATGGGCAGGCCATGTCACAAGAATATAAGACAACCCCTAGACATCGTGACTCACTACATTGATATCTAGAGATCATTTGCAGCACTGTGGTCAGGGCCGGATTAAGACCACAACGGGCCCCATGCCACTTATGATTTTGGGGGCCACTTTATAAAAAGTCATATGAGATCTAAATTATATGTTTATATTGAAATGTAAACACAGTAAAAATTGAAAGAGAATCTTTTTACTGAAACATAAGCGGATATTTTTAAAAAATATATGAGAAAGAAAGAACAAAAAATATTTTTTTTAAATTTCAAAAGTTCGTAATTAAACAATATAAAAAATGTAGGAAATATGCTATAAGTTACAAAGATAGTAATAATAGTTTTTTTTACAAATGTTTAAATAAGGAAACTTATCGTATAAACTACTAGAAGGGTTATTTTACCGATGGAATAATTTTTTTTTTTTTATATATGTGTCAAATGTATTAAGTAATCGTTTTATTTATGATTATCACTATTTCCTGAGGGAAAAAGATCTAAGAACTATATTGCTATTTTTTTGCGAGCCCGCTCAATGCCTTGGGGCCCAAGCTGTGTCGTAGTTTGCATCTAGGCTAATCCGGCTCTGACTGAGGCAGGCAAAAAATAAAATGGCTTGCTTATTTAGTCAGGGTCTGAATGTATTGACACCATAATTCTCAGGAGGGGAAAAAAACTGGTAGACCTTGAGGGAGGCCTATGTCCAACAACATATGATTGATGATGATATATATATATATACGTATACAAATTTGTCTTAGGAAAATTCTATTTGGAAAACATGAGATTTTACAAGCTGTATGCATTAAGGCAGCATTAACAGCAGCAGTTTTGCAATTGAGAATAATTTTTATAATTTGGATATCCTTTTTTTTGTTTTTTAAAAGTTATGTACAGGTATTTAACAAAACTCCTGCTGATAGTGCCGTTATCTCAGAAGTGTTATCAACGTGAGATATAAATGTACCCACCTCTATACACATTTTGCTTGTTTATGCTGAGAAGGAAAAAACACAACAAAAAAAAACAAAAAAAAAAAAACTCTGTAATACAGCACACGAATAGATAACCTTTAGCACTCACTTGGTGACTTTGTTCACAGAGCAAAAAGTTTGTCCTGCCAATGCAGGCGATTCCAATTGCCAAACAGTCGTGCGTTTGAATTTCAAAGGATTGTGTTGTCATGTCAATTTTAGTTATACATGAACAGACCACAAGAGTTGATGGTTTTCAAAGTTACTAAGTGCACAAAATCTTGGCGCCCTTGAAAAAGAATGCAAGAGTGCTAAAGGTTAAAGAGAGATAAAAAAAAGCCTTTATCTTAAAAGTGTTTCTATGTTTTAATGTTATTTCTTGACCAGAATTTGGTGTACAAATATAGAGTTTGAGTTAAAACAAACAGTCTAGAAGAAATTGGAAACAAAATAAATAGTTTAGAGAAAAAAAAACTTTTAAATAAAAATATGAAAGGACACTTTGTTATTTTGTCTTTTTTTTTAAGTTCGTTTTTTTTTATCTTTCAATCTCAAATTCATAACTTATTTGGATAAAAAAAAAAAAAAATGAAATACAAAAAAACCGGAAACATTTATTTCTTCACTTCCAGGAATTTCTTCTGTTTTGTTTAGCATATATAACTTGTAATCAAAACATTTCTTTTTTCCTATTTAAAGTGTTCACTGCATGTTTGGGCCTTTCTTTTTTTTTTTTGTCCCCCCACCCAGCCCCATAATTTATGTTTGTAATTTCTTTCATATCTTTTTTTGTTTTCTTTTTTGTTTGTTTTGAGCAAAAGTTATTTTGACTAAAAAATATCATCATCATCATCATCATCACATTGAACATTGGTAGTCCTGGACAGGTAATAGCAGGTGTCACCGTCAGAGCGAGTGAGTAACGTACATTTTTTTTTTTCTTTTGTTAGCATGTACCAAGTTAGTGAGTGTGTGACTATTCGAGAAGGGAAGCAGCAGGAGACCATCGCAAATAAATAACAAGAGTCACGATTCCGTAGCGGGATGTCGGATGATATCATCGTAATTGTCACAAAATGGTGATAATAGTAATAGTGGTGAAAGACAAGGTAAGACTGTCCGAGGGACGAGCCAAAATGCAGACAGATAGGCAGCCTGGCAAGCCAAGCAAACATGCAAGGCACGAACGCATGTGTCCCTGCGACTGCCACAGCTGCACAATTTGTCTGTTAATGGGCGGATCTTTGCTGTTGGCATGCATCTGACTGCAGTGCGGAGACCGATTCAGCACTGGAGTAGAAAATGCAACAAACTTCAAACGTCTTCCTGATAGGCAGCAATGGTTTCGAGCTCTTCCGTGTCCAGGCCTGACTTTAGTGTTCGACGCACTGGAAGAAAAGAAACAAAGACATTGATATGAATTGTTAAAATTGGCAACGTGAAATGCTTATTGCCTGGCAGGTTACGCAGACAAAAAAAAAGGGGGGAAATGATCAGATTTTAGCTTAGGGAATCAGATGATGGTTCATACAACTAGCAAAAAAAAATGATATCTTCCCCTACGATCAGATATTAGGTCTACGAACAATAAAGGGGGTGGGTTAGTAATTGATGGTTGGATATTCCAGTAGATTCAAGACAAGGGGTAATGTAAGAGATGAATGGATTGGTTAAGAACTGAAGAATCTTCATGTTCAGACTTCCTGGGCTAGCAGCTGGAATTGCAAGGAGGTCGATCTGGAAAGTATCAAGCCATTTTGAAAATCTCCAAAACCAGTTGTGTCGCCTTGCGGTAACTTGGTAATCAAACAGAGGGGAAAAATAGTACAACTTTTTTTTTTTTTCAAGGCTTCCATAGTTTTAGATTATAAACATTTGCCTATATATATCTGTTCTCTTGCTGCTTCAAGCGTGTTTTCTAAAAGGTTTTAAGCAGTCATGGGTTTCTTCCCTCGATCTTTTTCCAGTGACCAAAAAGTAGTCACAAGTAATTCAGCATAAGATAAAATGATAACACCTGAAGATCATCTTAATTGATCGATATCGCATTCTTATAAAAAACTTTATTTTTCGACAGTAAACGATGCAAAAAGGTGAGCAAAAAAAAAAAAAAAAAAAAATATTTCCATACAAAACTGACGAACTCGATTGAATAAGTAAGAAAAACCGGTGCCGTTGAAATAAACTGCCAAATGTGTGACGATTAGTAGGAAAAGAAGCGGATGGTTTATGTTCCGGCTCCAATGGTATCAGAAGCCAAAATCTGTCCACAAATGAGGCGGAAAGAAAGACAATGATGGGATGAAAACGTGGAGAGAAACCATGCTTGAAAAAATCTTTTTTTTTTGGCAATGAGACCAAGGATTTTCATGCAAAAATAGATGTTTGGTAGGGAAAGTGCCAACTCACGTTGGCTGGGTGGGGGGGAGAGAGAGGGAAGGGGAGATGGGGAGAAGGAGGAGAGGAAGGGTAGAGGGAGAGAGATAGGGGGAGGGAAGAATGAAGGTGTGTGTGTGTGTATGCGTGTATGAACGGCAGACAACAACAAAGACAATAGCTGCACTTCAAAGGCTGAAAATGAAACCAAAGATGGAAAGGAAAGGAAAAAAAAAATTAAAAAAAAAAAAAAATCAAAATGACGCATTTGAAAACAAGTTCTTCGTGCAAATTTGTTTTTTTAGCAGGAATATTTTTTTTTTAAAGTGAAAATTTTCCTTCTGCATATTCCTGAATTCTGGAACATTCTTTTTTTATCTTCAATTTATTTTCTTGAATAAGCAAACAGATATATTCTGAAATCCCAACATCTTTTTGGATTCTGCTTAGGAAGATCTGGTGTGGTAGTGTTCTTTCACAGTTGACCAATTGCATAACATGATGTTGAATATGCTTTATGAATATTCAGGACGTGCTTTAAACTTAGAGTTTTTAAACTTTATAATCTAACGTTGCTGGTTTTGAGATGTATTCAGAGATTGTACCTATTGAATGGTTTAATACAAAATAGGAATTCAATTGAAAATTATCAGCTGCAAATTGATCATGAGTTATTTGTTGAGAAATTGCTTTCTGATTGCCAATTCTTCAGACATTTTTTTCCCCTGAACATTTTCAATTTCTTTACAACACAGAGTTTTATTCCTCTTCAACTATGATCCCAACGAGAGGTGAACGATGAGTTATGGCATACAACACACCATGCGACAAAATCACTCTTCTGTTAACAAAATGCCTTACTTAGTTCTCTTTTGATATCTTGCAAGGGAGATAACTCAACAGGTACTGCCATTGTAGATTTGGCCATTTCAATGGCTAAAAGTTGCTGGAATACTTAAAAATGACTATTGAAAAATATCATTTCCAGGTAACAAAATAACTGAAAAATGATTGAGAAATAAAAAACACTAACCTCAAATCTACCTACTAACCCAAACTACATGCCTTCTTGGCTCTGATGTGAGACTGAAAATAACTATTTGATCAATGTTAGAAATTAAGCCACTTTCACCCATCCAAAATGGCCAATTAAAAAATTTGTCCTATAATAGTTCAACAGCAGCAGCAGCATCTAATCATGTATAGTGTCTGTCTCGATTACCTCCCGTGCAAAATATCGAAAAACGTTTATATGTACCAATTTCAAACAATCATTGTTCTTTTGTTTTAGATCATCTGTTAATTGAGCTGAGATCAGGATTCTATCTGAACTCATTAAAATATACTTTGAAATAAGTTTCAATGACTCAGTAGGCAAGGTTCTGGAGTAGATAGTTTAGTAATTACTGAAAGCCACAGGGCTTGAATCAAAACGTCCTGTCTTGCTACTCAAAGCCTAGAGCTTGCAGGATAGACCTTATGATCAGAATGTCACACTGCTAATCTTAAGGTTCAAATTTTCATTCTTGTAGAAAGCACTAGAGTAGAGGAAAGTCCTTGGTGTAAATTTTTGACAAAACATTAAAATTCACAGCCCACTACCAACAGAAGAACCCCCCCCTAACAAAATGAAACACTTAGTTGTCTATACCACACCTTCAAGGACATAGATGTGAAAATATTCAAAATGCAATATAAAGCACCCGTCAAGCCACATTTGGAATTCAGCTACTGCATTTGATCATCCCCAGCATAAATCTACCATAGACACTACAGAAAGAGCAGAAAGAAGAGTCAGAAAGATGATCCCCAGCATCAAATACCTGTTGTATTCAGAGAGACTAAAAAAGCTTGATCTGGGGGACACTATCTAGAACCCATGCTGATCTACAGGAAATATACAGGATAATCTCCCGTCAACACACACCATTGACCGAGACTGTAAGTGCAGCGTCTGTCCAGATAAGATCATGCGACAGCCATCCCTAAGCAGAGCAACCACAGGTCAGAATAAGAAGCTAGAAATTCAAACAGCCATCAGAATTGAAAATCACTTCTCAGAAAGATCTGCTCCAATCTGGAACAAACTATCGAAGTCTCTTCACCAAACATAAAGATATTTAAGTCAAATCTTGAAAAAGATCTCAGACACCAAATGTACGAATATGAATCTTCAAACTAAATAATAGAAAGCAATTGGAACAGAAAATCAAAACCACAGTAGGACTCCTTGGGTGGACATTAGTAACATACTATTGCGCTGCTTCAGATATACATACAGGTGAAGTCCAAATTCATACACTGACCAAAGTGAATTCCAAACTAGTGCAAATGCTTTTTATAGTAATTAATTGGTCAACTTTAAACTGAAATAAAAATTGCCTTTGCTTCAGGACTCAGACTTATAAATTCTGAAAGTCTATTGAATAATGATGGAAGTTGGAATATTCAACTTGTTTCGCTGTCAAAAGATGTTTATTAACGTTTTTGCCACTGAATCTGTTGAGCACCAAACAACATCACTAATGTAACATCCCCTTTTTGATATTCTGCTATGTCTTCATTTTGTCCTCTGCACGCTGCTGCTATTAACACCAGCTTTCCAGGGACGCTATTTAGTCTCTGGAGGAATCCTCATTGTTCTGTTCTTGGCAAACACACGTCAACAAAAAAGACGTTGACGGTAAAGGTGAATAGAGCGAATTGAGTGAATTAAGATGTTATGGAGAAGAGTCACACATAATGTTCAAGTATACTGAGTGGCAAGTGACTCGTCCACTGAGAACTAACAGAAACAATGGTGGAAAATGAAAAGGACATTTGTGTGTAGATTCAATGAAGAAGAATGTAAATAATATGAATGCTGATCATGAGAATATATAGTGACAAATGAAACTTAGGTAAATGATAATTTCCCTGTAGGGATTTTTTTCCTTCAAAAAAAAAAAAAAAAAAAAAAATAAATGATGCAAGATAGATAAGGTGAGGGTGTTATAAAAAACATGGCTCTCTTCCAGACAGGTTTACAGTTTGATCACATAAAAAACTATTATCAAAGAAGCCAAATAATCAAGTAGCAAATATAGAGAAAGCTGTTTATTATAATCTTAGAGGTTATCAAATGCTCATTGTTATCAAAATCAGCTGGCTCCAAATATTTCGTTTAAAATTAATTAAAAATTGAAAAATAAATTTTGTATCAATTTTAGATAAATGTAAAGTTGCTTTTAACAAGGACTTTGATAACTTAACAATGAATATAAACTGTTCCAACAGTTTTATGCTTCATTTAATATCATCCTCTGATTATTGATACATGAAAGATCCTGTCCCGAAGGGTTCACAAAAAACGTTTTCCTCAATAATCAAATTTACACCATCAGATTTTCGTTACTTATTTATTCAAATGAAGATCCTTATCTTCGAGTTCTGGGTATACAAAAGCAATAAAGATCAGGATATTGGTTTGATTAAACTGATTTTGAGTTTTGATTGAGACCTTGTTCTTGTAAAGGAAGCCATGTTTTTTTTTCCTCCAGATCACCTGCAGCTAAAATCAAAACCAAGTTAGTACAAAGCAGCAGCTGCAGACAACATCTAATTTGCATATGAAATTATCTGATGAATGACACATAAGAGGCAGGCAGGCAGATAGAGAGCCAGACAGACAGACAGACAGATGATGCGGGTGTCTGTCTGTTATTTGGGTGCTACAGCCATCAACAATCAGGTGCTGACCAATGGACTGGCTCACTCGGAACCAGCCGTACTGACCAAACATTCAACACCAGCATTCAACACCAAACAGTTTGTATCATTGCAATAGATACGGCACGTTACCTAGAAATCACTGTCCCAGGGGTCTGAAAAGTTACAATAGTAACCAGATTAATTGTTGAATCAGAGGGAGAAAGACAAACGATAAAGACGGGACATTGAAGACATTGTGACACAAGTGGAAAAAAAAAAAAAGTTCTGGGACTTCTTTGTTGGGCCTTGTTCCTCAATTTTGCAGATCACCACATTCATTCCATCCTTGTGTGTTAATTTGGTTTGAGGGCCAACAAAATTATATTAATGGTTCACTGTGGAAACCTTGTTATTATATATATAAAGACACTAATACATTCATGAGTTAATTCAAAGAGATACCTAGAAATTATACATATTTCTGAATCTGTCAAGCACAAAAATTTTTAATTTGATGTATTGCTGGCAACTGTTTTCTAAAGATCATCATTTTCCTAAACTTATTCCTATCAAGTAAATAATTCATTTCGTTACTGCAGAAGAAAATCTTTTTGGGCATTTTGTCTATTTTCTTTTTTCTTTATTTAAAGACTATTTCACAAATTAATATTTTGTCAATGTTGTTATACTTGAAAAAAAGTGATATTCCTCAAAATATACCAAGAGAATTACCACAACCTAATTAAGTAACCCTTGCCAACAATCTAAATAAATTGTGAATCCTTCGGCGATGCAGTCCTCAATAGCATAGAGAAACATTTCTGCAGTTTGATAGAAATATTCAGCTGCCCAAGGAGTTAAAACACAGAAAGATTGGCAAAACCGAGGAACGTAATAAGTGGAGCACAGATAACAAAGAAGTACCAGGGTTTTTTTTTATCATTTGAAAATGGGAAAAAAAAACATTGTGAAAAAATTACATTAATTACATAAACATTAAAAATTGACCAGACATGTAAAATATTCACAAAAAAAAGATTCATTTTTTCAGTATTCTCATTTAAATAGAGAATAATCAATATAAATTCTTTCAACAATAAAAAAAAATTGCAAGTAACTATTTCTTATATTTCAAAGAAAAGAAAACCACAAAAAGTAACAAATTTCCCAAATATAATTATACTACTTATACTAAATGGTTCTAATGATGTACAAATGTAGGACTTAGAGAGTAACACAACTATAAAGTTGCCTGACTAAACACTTGGTCTTGATCAGTCACTACGCAGACAATACTTCAAACTCTACATCTTGTAGTAAAATATTGTCTGTCTACTTTGTTATTCACAAGTCCATTACTAGAGTGATTGTGAAGATAAAATTCTACAAAAAACATCACTTGATAAAAAAATTCATAAACCATTATAATTAATTTTTTGACAATTATATTTTTTTATCTTAATTGATTTTTTTCTTTCCATCATAAATTAACTCAGGCCGTTGATTTATAGCAGTAAGGTTGAAAATACGGTATAAGCTCTTGGTGACACTCGGAAGTAGCGTCCTTTTTGCCATAGGGGACCCTAGACAAATGCAGTTGCCTCTCTGTCATCTGAGCTGCGAGAACTTGATGGCTTGGCAGAAGATCTCATCTAACTTTAAACCTACTCTCCATGTTGATCTCTCTTGTGCCAGGTTTGTTTTGGTTTTTGTACCAGTAGATTGATGGCCTGAGTTAGGCTATGATTAAAAACAACTAAAATTTAAGATGAGAAAATGATTGTCCGAAATTAATAATAACAGTTTATAACACTTCATCTAATCAAAATATCAAAAAAAGATAAAAATCCATGATAATGAATGAAACGAGTCTACAAAAACACAATACTTCTTCTGTATTGGCATACTTATAGTGCTGAAAGATTTAACTAGTGCAAAAAGACATTTGCAGACAGACTGAATCACTAAAAACAACACCAAAGCTGAGTTGATCTACAAAAAGTGCAAGAGACAGAGTCTCTAGGAATCTTCTAGACAAGTATTTGCATCTCTGTATAGAGAGGAGTTTGATACACATAAAAGAAAATGTAGGTGCATTGGTGCATTTGCAGAGAAGAAGATCCTAAACGAAGATGTAGTGACAGATGTGTTTTTGTATAGAAGGAAGTAAATAAAAATATACATATCTGGATACATACTAAAACAGCCTGAAAAAAGGAAAAAGGCCAATCATTAGAGTTACCTGAGAAACACAGAAAATTTTACAGATTTATGGACAGTCAGGAAAGGTGTTGATACCTCTATTACAAGTAGAGCGAGCAGATGGTAACCAGATCCTTGAAGTTGTCCGTCAAAAACCAATGTACTAATAAAAATCTGGCTTTGTTTTCATATGGACACTATCATTCAGAAATGTGGCACCCTAGGCACGTCCCCTACTTACCCTAGCTGCACCACCGATAACTTTGATATTATTTAACAGCAAGAAATGAATTAAAATGATAGGTAAGAATAAGTCTAGGTGAGGAATCTGGAGCACATTCGATTTCTAGGAAAAAGATGACCTGGACGTGCAGCATTGATATAATGCTGAATAGCACGGGACATGAAGTCCAAATTTCAGCTGAAACTGCTGATGTTCATATCATACTAATACTCTTGGGAAAAGCATGAATCTACTTCTCACTGCACTCTGTCTTATTGCCAGATATATTGACCAAATGTATAGTCACCGGCATTGTCACAATGCTTGGCAGAGAAAATAGTGGGTTAATGAGGACTCAGACTATGGTTTTATCTCACCAGTCAGTAACAGCATCCGGCCTCACAATGACAAACAAATTTCAAGATAGAAGCTATGTAGAGAGAGAAAATTGAAATTTAGCTTATAATTTACAGCAAAAAGAGATTCCTCAAGTTAAAGATGTATTTATCAAGATTGGCTGATAATGATACGAAGAATTGGACTTTATTAAAAGGTATGAACACACTGTGAAGAATTGTCTCTGGAACTCTTAGCTCAATCCACCCCTACTAAAAAATATTCTGGTAAGGGTTGCCAGATATCTTTTGCTGCACAAGACCAAATTTATTATTAAGTCACTCGAGTACAGAGTAATCAAAAAACTTGAAATCCATTATCGGACCAAATTAAGAAGTTTTAGTACCAAAATAGTCAAATAGTTTGAAATCCATCACCAAACCAAATTTGTATGGTCTTGGGACTAAACGAAGTAGTTTTAGTACCAAAATAATCAAATAACTTGAAATCCATCACCAAACTTAACTGGCAGGAAATTAGAAAAAAATACATTTTTTTTTTTTTATCCATTGTTAATGTATATTTTATGCTATATCATATCATTCATATGTAAAGGATCATTATCTTCTGTGAATTTTCCATCAGTACCAAATTTTCTAATTTTGGAACTACACAGCTTTGTTTAGTATCAAATTTGCCCAAATGTGAGAGAATGTAGATGTCTGCTCCTTCAAAAAGTCTAAGGAAAGAAAGAAATATGCTGAGACAACTTACGTGATTTCCGAGGCCCAGCTCGTGACCGTTTTCTGTCTTTTGGGGGTCTTTTTAAGGGTGCAGCTGCTGTCCGTACGCAGGCTTCAAGAATTTCATCATCAGCAGTATCATACATTTCGGAATCTGTGGTTATACCACCCCGTCCTGGTGAGAGAGAAGGGAGAAGAAAAAAAAATGAAAACTCAGGAATTTTGTATTGAATAATGAGAAAATTCAAATTGAAAAAAAAAAACAAACTCTAACTAGATATTAAACAGATGGTGTAGAGAATTGGAAAGAAAGAAATGGTTATATGTTCAGTCTTGTTTTTGGATAAATGAGAATTTATGTTTTGAAAAGAAAAAAAAAATGGGTACACATTGAAGAGGGAGGTCCAACAACTGAGAAATAAGTTATTCCTCTTGAATGAATTTAAAAAAAATTTTTCAAGGACGTGCCCTTATGAAAGATTCCTTGCAAAATTTTAATTCTGAAATCTTTCTCTTGATTTTCTGAATTTTTTCTTACAATCATGTGTTGCTAGTTCGATTTACAAGATACAGTGCATTAGAATAAATCATAAAATAACTTTGAATAAAATTGTGTCAAATACTTGTTATTTAATTGTTTTGTTTTAAAATAATTTTGGGGTGATCAGTCATAATATTGTTGAACAACCGTGTCAGTTATGATATTTGTTTTAAAGTTATGTCTACTCCATGAATTCACTTGATTTTGTCTTTGAAATAACTTTAAATGGAAGGAAATTCATTTGCTATGAGCTATATGGAGTTTTTTGGTATTTTTTTTTTACTTGAAACATACTTTTATCTTTATCTTTTTTTTGTTTTCTAACCTTGCCTTGCACGATCGAACATCGCTGTTTTTGGTCAGTCTCCATTTCAATAAATTGACTACAAAATATTCATTACAGAGATTTAATTACTGTTATTAATTAAAGGTTTGTTTTTAAGATTCTCAATCATCATCGTTTGTCTTGGAAGAACTTACCAACTTTCTTTCTCAGCAACTGACCAGGCAAACCTCGTTCATCAGCACTTGTGTAACCATTTGCCAATAATTTTTTCAGAGCATCAGCATCGTTGCCATTCTCTTTGGATTTGGGGGCAAATTTCTCCGTCTGCAAATACAAAAAATGTTATATCAATCCAACATGGCAGACAAACAACAATTACTGACAAATATGAAGAAGAAACTATTTGAATCAAAGGGGGAAAGACCCAGCTTCATCAGTCCACTCCTAGAGACAAGATAACTCATCATTTGTTCAGTGCTGTGGACAAGATAATTCTTTTCAGCAAATCTTCAATCCAGTGCCATGGACAAAATAACTTATCTTAGCAAGTTGACAATCCGGTGCTATGGATGAGATAACATGTCTTATGATAGTGTGTTATTCTTTTGCAAAATGGCAGCATCTCCCAGTGCAAAAATTGGGAATTCATAAGATATTCTGTCGTGAACATTAATTGATTTGTAAGAAAAACAAACAGTTCTGAATAGACTTTCTATTTTAATCAATATTCTAGGAGAAAAACCCGACAGGATTAAAATATATACTCGGCAGTGAACAGTTAAAGTGGACTTCTATCGTTTTTTACATTTGTCTTTATGATTGTGATCTTCACAAATTCTGAAGTGGAAAATGTAGTCATATATTGTTTTTGTATGAGCTCGTACTCAGCAAAAATTCTATTCAAGCTCTCAAGAATATCAATTTTGCATTTGGAATAGAAACTAGCTCAGAAAGAACAGAGCAGCATCAGTTCTATCAAGTTTGTTCCAGATAGGTGAACCTGGATACTGACCTTTGAGGATACCTTTAATCAATTCAAGGGATATTGTGGACATTGATACAAGGTCAACAGTTCAAGCCCTTGCTAAAAATTTGCAGATTCCCAAAACAGCTGTAGGATGTCAACAAGCATATTTTGAATTTCAAAATCGGCCATTTCTGGTGGGACAATCTAATATCAGACTGAAGAAAGCACAGAGCAAAACTGGGAAGAGTTTTTGAGAGGAGAAGCAAGAAAAAAAAACTCACCCCCAAAATCATCTTGCCACGTGTCTTCTTACGCTCCCTCTGGTTCTGTTTCTTCTGGAGTTGTTGCGTGACTTTGTCTCGGGTCGTTCGATACTCTAAAGCAAATTCACTGATCACCTTACAGAACTGAGAAATTTTCTGGTCTTTGGCGATATTCACAGGAAGACCCATATAGAGCAGCAGCTTCTGATATCTGTAAATACGTAATCAATAGAGAGAGGTGTTAGTCATTTACTCTTTATATTCTGGAAAAATAAATGAATGAAAAAAAAAGAACTTGAAAAAATTGAAAATCAATTAATTCCGTAAGTACACGATTCATATGAAAATATACAGACAGACCATGATATAATGGTATATAACTCCCCCAGGCCGAGGAGATGTGGAAGGATGAATCAGTGAACCAATAGTATGAACAATTCTGTTCCTTTTGGGGGTTAGGTGCAAATGTATCAATACATTGTATGTGTAACACTGAATTAGTAAAATTGCCTGATTGAGGATTTATACTTATTTTTTGGAGAAAAACTTTGATTACATAAACTTTTGGTTGTAAAAAAATATTTTTGCTTATATCCTTGTTTTGATTGAATAAACTTTTGATTGAATTAGAACGATTTTATTTATTTTTGGTGAAAAAAATTAGAACAACATATTTCTGTATTTTTTGTAAAAAAGTTCAATTTTACAAACTTTACATTGTAAAAAAAAATAAAATGAATAAATGAATAAATAGTTGTTTTATATCTCAGTTTTGACTAAACTAGTTTCAGTTTAATCAAAAGTTTTGTAAATGATTTTCAGTTCATTTTATTTTGTGAAGAAAAAAAATAAAAATTTTTCCAATCAGATAATTTCACCGTCTCGATATAACGCATATATTTAATACAAGCCCCGAGGGCAAGAATAGCATAGCAAACGATGGAAATGGACGTCTACCTGGTAAGGACTCTCCGGTGAATGATTTTCAGGATCATGATCCTCTCAGCAGCGTCTTTCAAGAATTCGTACATTCTGAAAAGAGAAAATTAGGCAGATTAAGAACTGAAGCAGACGCAAGAAACAACTTGGGTGGATATGTACGAACATATCTATCCATATCAACATACACACGTATACACCCTACCACCATTCATCCACACACACACACACACACACACCCATATCTACGCAGATGCACATCTACATCCACATCTACACACAGCCAAATCCATATATATTTACTGGTGTCTATGATATTTCTCTCTGCATAAATACTCGATGGCTAAATGAAAAAAGATGGTTGTACATACTGAACAACCATGGCCATCAAAGATGGCAAAGGTTTCTATTCTTTTTTATATGTGTTGTGTGTACCAGGGCTCCTGGCCATACTGTTTTGTCTACAGACTTGAACCTTGGCATCAGTACTCCACTAGAACCTCTTTGAAAAATTTTTTTTTTTCAAAATCTTAAATTAAAAAAATTTTTTTTTACCATTTTTGGGTCTTATCCTGACTAGTTTATTCATAACATCTACATTCTAGAGAAAAAACCAATGAAACATCCAGGAAGATCTAGCTTCTCCAGAATTTAAATGTTTCTGGATGGGGTTTTTTTTTTCTATGTAGGATGGTTTCTAGGGAAAAATGTCAGTGATTTCATAAATTGAATTTATTCTTCAATGGAATTATTTTCCACGGGACTTCAAATTTTGACTTTTATATGAATTTAGGATGTGAATAAAAAGAAACAGTTTAGGAACTAAATTTTGGCCTGGACCAAATTATTTACGGTAAACAGTGAAACAACACCGATGATTGGAAAATAAAGAAATGAGCTCTTTTTCCATGTAAGTACCTACGTAGCCAAGGTTTAAATGATCGAGTCACCAGGACCCTCAAAGTAAGCAGAGGTCTAAATATCACCCTTAACTCATTTCTCTCTTTTTTGATCGCTGACCGTTTTCGTTTCTGTGTTCTGTTAGTCTCAGAACTACTTGTATTTATGTATTTCTACACATATCATTATTCCTATGTTAACTGTATCAGTAATGGATATTAGAATCTGGCAATTTTAATAAAAAGAGACAGTTTAGGAACAAAATTTTTGCCTGGACCGAATTATTTACAGTAGTGAGTGAAACAACAATGATGATCGGAAAAATAAATAAATGAGTCCTGGCTGGGATTTGAACCCACACACATTACCATGGGAGCATCTATGTAGCCTAGGTATACACTGTAAACAGTATTGTCTTTCAAGTAAAATTGCATATGGTCTGCATTTCTATTTTTGTTTATTGACTTGCTATAAAACGAATCTCCATTGAATTATGGGAAGCCAACTTACTTGGTCTTAAGTACAGAGTTGCCATCGTGCTTAACAACTGCTTTTAGATGTTCCCAAGAACTTTTACAGTCCCATTCCATTCTCTCTAATTTGTCAGCCAGTTCTTCCCAGTCAATCTGGAAAACAAGGGAGAAAAAAACACAAAATATTTTACTCATAATAATATAATTTGACATTGGAAAATCAGATAAAGCAAATAATTCCTTTCTTCATGTCAGAAATTTAGAAAGAAATCACCATTAATCTATTTGGACTAGTGTCTTCAAAATGGTTGTTATAGTCCCAGCATTTTAAAATGAATTGTGTAGGGCGGAAACATAAATGTGTGTGTGGCGAATCCTTTGTTTCATTTTTTTTTCCTGGTACCCATTGAAAGGCATTGAAACATGCCCACAAAATGAAAAAAAATGTCAGATGTAACAACACACACACATAAAATAATATTTACAAGGACATGTCTTCATAAGTAATATTTTTTTATATGAATAGCTCTATTTACCATACATATATATATCATACACATATGAAATTAAGAAATACTTCTTTATTTAAAAAGAATTTTGATAAACAAAGTAGAGCAGTTGAATTTTTAAATTTAATAATTTTAATTCAATTGAAATAAAAAGTGATTGATACATTAATCATATAGAGCAATGTACTAATAATATTTTAATTTTCTAGTAATTTTTTCTTGTTTTTGAAACAAGTGAACAAATTTTTGGTTCCAATGAGATTTTGGATAATACTTATACTCAGTGGAACCAAAGATTCATTCACTTTTTTGAAAACCTGAAATAGTTGATAAAAAAAAAAAAAAAAATGAAGAAAAAGGAAGAAAAAAAAAAGATACTCCTTGTCCGTCATATTTGATGAAATTATATGCATACATGTAAGTATGTACATAGGCATAGTGACAATTTTTTTTAAATCGTACCTTTGCACACCGGTTAATGGCCCCGATTTCTGAATAGAGGTCAGTGGCATCTGCGAATTGTTCAATGATGATGGTACATAAATGATGCAGCAGTGAATGTTTGTGGACCGTGTCCTTCACTTCTGGGACTTTGGACAAATAATCAATGGAAAAACCTTGGACCTGAAACCAAACAGACAAGACATTAGAAACCGTACAATCTATTTAGCATTTCACATTTTTATATTAAGAGATTCAAGATTTGGCTATTCAGAAGCAGAAGTCTATTGACATAATTCAAAGATTCATATATAAAGAATAAAGATCACTCCAAAGAGAGGCTCTGAAGTAATCGATGTTTAAATTTCTCAGATGAAGCATTGTCTAGACCTTCCAAGTCTCATGCAGAATGTGTGAGACACACATTTTCATGCTTTCAAGCATTTCACAAGAAGTTTCAAATTTATTCAACCTCATCCCAGATAAATTTTGAAATATCTTTTGAATAAACTTCTTGACAACAGTTAATTCTAATAGCTGAACCACAAGTGGAGCCAATCTTGGATACATAGTTTTCAAATGGGGGGGGAGGTCACACAATTCTCACTCATCGAAACTTGTCAATTACTATTAGTTTTTCAACAAATATTTATTTCATCTTAATTTTAGTTGCTTTTTATTGCAACTCTCAGACTGCCATTCTAAGACCGTCAGTAAGCAATGTGGATTGGAAATAGAGAATAAGCCTCCAGCAAGACTTGAGCTTGCATCCTTTTTCTTAGGGAAGCCTTTAAAATAATCTTGAACTGGGAAGGACAACATTTTTCTAGTGCAACAACCTAACCAATATTTTTTTATAATTTCTTATAAGACAGTCATATGACCTGCATTTTTAAACTAGCCAATCTCTTTAAAATATTTCTAAATGCAAAATAACATTCAAGAAGCCTGGATGCTTCAGGGTTAAATTCCACTCAGACTGAAGCTTCTAAATTTTAGAAATATTGAAAAAAAGATCTTTAAATTTGGCCATGGAGGGGGACTTGATAAAATAGTATCTGGATAGTTTTCTAGATAAATGGCATGAAAATCTAGATAATTCTAGATATAATTTGAAGTAATTCAGAAATAGACGGAATCTGTTTCTTGTTTTCTCCTTCTCTTGTTAAGAGAGGAAACTTAAGTCAAAACTCAGTAGGACAATAAAGAAATCCAATTCTTCCTTACCTGTGTTCCATTCAAAAAGCTTCCAATTGCTAGCACAGCAGACAAGATATACTTGAAAGTTTTATTGACCAGTAATTCTTCAATTCCTTTCTTCAGATCCATCAGAGGTTCTGCAATTTCCTGCAAAAGAGACAAAATAACCACACAATCAGGAATAGGTGAATACTTGTAACGGTTACTTCATCAAATACTCAAAGCTTTTAAAAAAAATGTTCATTTTGGTCAGGAATCTACATATATACATGTATAAGATAGCCCTATTACCCCAGTAATGCTTGCTTCAATTCTTGACCACTAACAATCCCCTCCACTGCTATTTCCAATGTATTTCTTTCATAAAAATCATGAATTAGGTATTTTTGAGGTAAGAAGGTTCTCACCAACTTACCAGATCAAAATTCTCTGACATCTTCCAAATTTCCTTAACAATGGATGCCAATATAATTGATGGCCTCCTACCTCCCTATCAGTTTCCCAAACCCACCTTTTCATTCAAATATTTAAAAAACAAAAACAACACATTGAAAATACGTCATTAACTTGTAATTCTGCAATATACACCTGATTAAAAAAAAGAAAAAAAGAAAAAATAACCAACCATACGCTTTTTTTAAAATCCAAAAAATATGCCTCTCTCCCACAATTGTGCCGATATACTAAATTCCCTGACTTTTTTTTGAAACCTCAATTTGTAGAATTCACCGGCAATTTTTTTCTTTACATTTCCCTGATAGGTGAGAATCCTGGGTAAAAATCACGAATAAGGCATTCTATGGTATAAGTCATTAAAAATGAATTTCTATTGTAAAATAATTAGTAATGCATTTACATAATACATATATTACTCCCAGTCTGTAAGTAACTTCTTCATTTTATTTCTAATAGTAGATTTTTCTATCGATGAAGAATAGTGAATAAGATCATCCTTTAATCATCTCTGACTGGCTGAAAAGAGGCAAAAGACATCCTTCGTCTGCTTTGATGCTTTTCCTAAAGGAAAGGATATAATACATGAAAAATACTGGAATCACTGAATAGACGACATTTCCCAAAGATTAGAAGACCAAATCAAACAGAACGTTCCATCCTACATTCAAAAATTAATGAATGGAAAAAAAAAGAAACAGATGCCTTACACGGAGTAAACGTAAAATGGATTTGGTAATAGACAAACATTTATTGAATACCCCAGAGTGTGTAAAGGCATATTAAGAGGGACAGTTTGTCAGTATTGTAAGACCTCCCTTTCACCCGAGGGTTTGAGAGTCAATTTACATCGAAACCAAAAAAACTACTGGACAAACAAAAAGAATTTATGCTTGAACTTATTTAATCTAACTGTATTTTAAGTGCGTTTAGATTTCCAACCATCACGCCCGCAATTCTTTGCACGTATTCTCAATGTGTTAGTTTGCCGGTTTCAAACGATATTTTTCGAATTCATTTAAATCATTTCCACACAGTATATTCAAACATTTTCCGATGTGTCAGCCTATGATGAGTTTCAGCCGGAAGAAGCTTTTTATGGATTCATTTTAAAAAACAAATTTAAAACTTTTTTCTATGTTTTATAATGCATCTGCGAATTATGGCAATATCAAAAAAGATTTGTCCTTACCTGTTCTAACGATTCATAGTCTAATTTGAACAACCATAAACGAAGCCGTGCCTGCAGCTCACTAATTGACGACAAAATAAGGAGGAACTGCTCAGCAGTCCCCAGGGGCGTGTCAGGATACATCATCTGTGCATCTAAAATTTGGGTCTTCTCTTCCTCTGCTGGAATCATTGTATACAAGATTTTCTGAAAGCGAAACAAATCCCACATCTGGTTAGTCACTCAATAGAAATTGTCATGCGACGGAATTTTTTTGGTCGCATACTGTTAGGTTGGGGGTTATCAATCAAAAAAGGGGTGATCAATGAATAAATCACTCCTCATCTTTTGTTGGTTGGTGATCACTAAAAAGGTCCTTATCTTAAAAAAAACAAGCATGAATATTGCTGGACAAATTTAACATTCACTTCTTTGTAAATTGAAACCCCTCACTTAAAACCTAAAAAAGGGGAGATTTTGAAACAAAAACGTTTTCTAGATATAATAAGAAGTAAGTGTTCTCAACTGTCTAACTCCCTGTATGTACAATACATACTCCTATAGCCAGTCAGCCATACTAGCTTAAAAACTGAAGAAACTCAAGCTGACAGTACTGGCAGATACTTTTTAATTAGGAACACTGAATTTTAGAAAATATTCATTGAGTATTTTTTTACAAAATCTCATATCTATAAACTGTTTTTTGTGGTATCAAAAACACCATTTTTCACTGAAATACTAAAATATTTACCTTTCATCCAAAATGTCAAAGGTTACTTTTTTTCATAGGCCTAACTTTTATCATTATTATCATTTTTATCATTATTTTGCAAGTCTTAGTGTTGAGCATCCTTGATACAAGAAAGCATCATGAGACCAATATCATGCTGTATTGAGGGTGATCAATTAAAAAATTGGAAGAAGAGTTGATCAATGGATATGTTACTTCTCTGACCTTTTGTTGGGTAGTGATCACTAAAATAGTCTGAATTTTCAACAAGTGTGAATGCTACCAGACAAAAATTGAGGGACCAATTCAACATAGACTTACATTGAAAATTGAACCCCTCACTAAAGACCTATATAAGGGGTGGATTTCCAAAAAAGTAACAAAGAAACCTTTTTTTCTAAAAACATAATGCCTACATGTTTAAATTCTCAGCCATCTAGTTTCATTGGAGTGGCTGGTTACGTGACGTATACATAGTCAGCCAGACCAACTTGAAAACAGAAGAAAACTGTGTTGATGTTGATAGTTTCTAATGTAGTAGTACAGGAGGTCCCCTACTCATGAACGGTCAAAAAGGAGTTTTTTTAATCTAGTTACAGACAGCAGTTCGTAATAACGAATGGCACACTATTTTGTAATAGACCTCAAAATGGTAAAACTTAGAAATCTGCGTGCATTTTTGGCTAAAATTTCTGATGTAAATTCCCCATTGTACAGCGGTTTACCTGGTGTGAATGAGTTTTCTAACACAACTCTGAGCTTATATCGCTTAGACAAATAATTTTTACTCGAGAATATATAAGTAGAGGTAAAATATATACTGTATACATTGACAAACATTTGACAAACTGCTGCTAGATATGTGCTGTTCCGAGTTGCATGCAGATCTGACTTACGAACATGTCAGGCAAAAGAACTTGTTTGTTACCCTGTGACTTCCTGTGTAGAAAGAAACCAGAAGAAAAAATGAAAAACATAACCATTCAACAAAGAATCCTGTGAAGACCAAAAAAAAAAAAGAAGCGTGAATTCACCTCTATTCCCTCCTTGTTCATGACTGAACTGTCCATCTTAAGAATAGCTGCTTTGATCGTTCGTGGAGGGGGTAGCACCTTGAGACCAATGTTAATGGCGTTGGATCTCTTCGGGTCAAGGACCGTAATTTCTTTTTTGGTTGATGTGTCAGCTTTCTGCTATAGAAATGCGAAATTGTATTAAATATTGTTCTTTCACAACAAAGGTCATGGCTTTTCATTTAAACTTTTGGCCAACAGAAATGAAAAAAAAAAAATCATCACCATAGTAGGTTATTAGAAAGCATAGCTGGTATCTAGTTATGGCTGACCTAGTACTTGATTTTCTATACATCTGACTAACTACTGACTTTGTTTAAAAAAAAAACAACCCCAAAACTAGGTATAAAGATGGTCAAAACTGGTTGAAGGTTGGGAATCAAGAAAAAAAATTGAGAATCTTGTTCTTGGAAATTTCATATCTTCTTTCTCATTTTTTTGGATGAAATCTTGTCTGATTTTATACTTCCTGACGTATAAGTAAGACTTCAATTTTAGCCTCCAATAAGGTTTTTTCCCTAACATAAAGCTAAATGGTTTAACTTGGTAATGTTGTCCCTCTTACAGAATACATTGAAGAAAGTGTTTTAAAGTTGGGAAAATTGCTTCATTGAAATAAATTCGCTAACCTAAATTTATGTTTGTCTTGAAGCAAATGTCTAATTGAATAAGATATATATTACTTTGAAACAAACAAATGAATTTACCTGTAACAAATTAAGAATAACTTTTTACAGTTTTACGATGTAATATTTTTTTCAGAGTATATACCTGAGCAAAGGAGTTGATCAGTCGAGTAGGAAGGTACTGCTTGGGAGACAAACCCCCAGGAACCAGATTTCTGTACTTAAATGATGATTCTTAGTATAGTAAGAGGGTAAATCTAGAAATAATTTCCATCTGAAACATCAGGTCTCCCTTTAGAACTCTGGTCAAAAGATTTCTGGGAACCCCTTTAGATTAGAGAAGAATGCAGAGCAGCCATCTTCATAACAACCAATATGGTGACATGACTATCAGCTAAAAGTTATTTGATCAAAGAGAAATGGGAAAGAGGAGAAGAGGAAAGGGAAGAGGAGACAAAAGATTGAAAGGAAGGGAAAGGAGGAGGAGAAGGAGTGAAGGTTTTGAAAAATAAGAAATAATTGAAGGAAAAGATAAGAAAAAAACAAAATAAAGACAAAAAAGAATTAAAAAAAGAAAAAAATAATAATAAAAAGGATGAAATAAAACAAAAAGAAAAATCAGAATGATGATGATAATGAGTTACTTAATAGAATTAGGCATGCAAAACAGAAAAAGAAAAAAAATACAAAAAAAGGTTGTACAGAAAACTAAAAAAAATAGTCGAGAAGCAGTGAATACTAGAGAAGCGATACATAAATATACATAAGTATGTTTTTTGTACGACATGCAGTGACATAGAGAAGCTGTGAGCCTGTGTCAGCGACCACAAGGTCATCAAACACTCACACGTGATTGAACTACTAATAAAACTACTTTAGACCACAAGACATTTATTCGGCTGTGTTGAGGCAGATCAAAAAATAAGATCCATTTTTTTTGGATTCTGACCACAATAATAAAGTAGCTTCGGTCTCCAACATTTTAGTGCACAAGGTTGGTTATAAGCTGATTACAATTTTAAGTTTTTTTTTTTTTTTGTTAAGGATAAAAACTGATTTCTTGAATAATTAAAATTATTTTTCATTACATTGTCAACCATTATTCTGGGGTTGATTAATTTGTGTTTTTACTAACATAAAAAAATTTGAATCAGATCAATAATTTGGTAATGAAATCAGTTTGACATTATTTATTTTTTCAACTAGTATTTCTGTCATCGTAATTTCAGTTGCTTTTTATCGCAACTCTCAGACCATCATTCTACGGCTGTTAGTAAATAGTGTGGGTCGGAAATGAAGAATTATTTCCATCGAGAAATCAGAAATAAAGAATAAACTCTTCCAGAGAGTTTTTTTCGGTCTGCGCTGTTTACTGACGGCAACAGAATGATAGTTATATACTTTTGCGGGCGTATAATTTTTGAATATTCTTTTTATTTACAAGTCAGCATGAGATCGAGAAAAATATAAGTTCTAATGGACTACACGAAGAACAAATGGTACTCAGATGATTATTATTAGAAATTCCATTGGCTTCCAAGTAGTCAAGGTCGAAAAACCGTTTACAGATCCAATTTTTTTTAATTCTTTTAGTCAGTGGTACTTTTCTAACAACAAAAGATTCAAATGGAAATTTTGATAAAAAAAAACAAAAACAAACTTGAAACGAAGAAAATAAAATAAATTCTTTAAATAAAGGAAAATGAAAAAAAAAGAATGAAGAACGAAGAATAAAGTGAAGGAAAGAAGATGTGAAAAAGAAAGAAACCAAGAGATAAAAAATAAAGAAGTATCGTTCGTCTAAAATAAAACAGTGAGAAAAGCCAGTGTAGTAGAGAATCGGTTCCTGCTTAGTGCAATGCAAGTCACCACAGCAGATTTTTCCTTCTCAATTGTCTGGAATGGAGAATATACACTAGCGAATTCAACCTGCAGAATCACCAGAATCAGGTGACTTTGAGCGCGGCCAGTGCTTGGACGGATGATAATTTACTGAATTCCAAGAGCTGTAAGCGAAAAACAATGGATCCGAAGCCTAGCAAAGGAGCAGGGATAACGTGAGAGAGAAGCTTGTGCTTCCTCAAGGGAAGAAAAGCAAGCTTGGGAAGGATTCAATAAAGTCACTTATTCTACTGCAAGAATTTATAAGCTTTTTTTTTCTCTCAAAATATAACCTAAGGAATTGAGATTTTTTAAAAATTCTTTTGGCTTCATGCCTTTGAGGGAGGTATCAGTGAGGGAGCTTTTGAATAATTTAAGTACCGTCTTACTCATAACGAAGGTATCATCTTGCTGCATCTTTCTATATGGACTCCAGATAAGACACTATTTATGAAGTCAAACAACTTTCTTTTGAATCAAGAAAGATATCAGATTCTTGGGATGTAAACATTAGGATTTCGAAAGTATGCAGATGAATTCTTTTAAGGAAAAATTTCAAAAATCATTCCAAGAAGAAAACTACATTCAGAAGGGCCCAACAGAAGAGATATAAGGACTCCCTAAAAAAAGAACCCTCATCTTCTGTGGACAACAGAGGCAGTTGACAGGAATACATGGTGGCCCAAGGTCTACTAAGCAACCACCCATGCCAAAGCAAATTGCAGAGCAAAAGCAGAAGAAAAATGGCAGCACTGAAAGGCAGGAACTTCCACCAGCTGCCAGATCTTCTCCTGCATTCATTGTAAAAAAAAAAAAAAAAAAAAAAAAGAAAAAAGAAGCCTGCCCCGGGCCTACAACTGACATGAAAAATCCTCCTAAATCTTCATTCGCAAAGCCAAGCCATGATATGATCAGCTGAAATTTTGCTCATGGCAATTAATCATCATCTTCCTGACACATTTGATGCTACCTTGGATAGCAAATCATAGAGCGCAACAAAAAAGCACGCCTTCTGCTCAGTGACGTAAGGCAGAAATCAAGTCTAGTGCGCTGCCATAGCTATTCATATTGCCTTAGGTAAAGCCATGGAATGGAGGCACATGTATGTCCGACGCAACACGCCACAAGACGCACATGTACATTGTGCGGCAACAACGGGGAATGAGAAACAAACCGGCAAGGCAGAAAGCACAAGCCTGTTTTTCAAACATACAATGTTTGTTATGTGGATGTAAAGTTATCCAACGAAACAGTAGAGGTATTCTGACAATGTGGAAGTGAAAAATCTTTCACTTCCACATTGTCAAATTACCATCACCAAACATACAATAAGCAGGTAACAAAAAAATTTAACAGAAATCTTGGTCAGTTCAATGACCATTGATTGTTGATTGATTTTCTTGAATACATTACACACCTACAACCTATACGCACAGAGATTACATCAAATTGCTGTTGAGAATAGATCACTCAAGATGAAACCGCTTATTAACCATGAGCACACTGCATTCTTTTTCAAGGACACCAAGTCTCGTGTACTTACTATCTTTGGACACCAGTAACTTGTATGTCTGTTCATGTATGAAATAGAAATTCACGTGAAAACACCATTGTGAAATTCAAACACTATTGTTTGGCAATCAGAGTTGCCTGCATTAGACGGACAAACTTTTTGCTCGGCGAATGAAGTTACCAACAGAGTATTGAAGGTTACGCTAATACGAAATTGCTGTTAATTTTGGATTGATTTCTGTCAGCAGAAGTTAATTGCATTGCTGAGGAGAATCTCTGTGTTTGTCTTGCGGCTCTTCTAAAGTCGGTGCTAAAAGAAGGTGTAGAAAAGGAAGAGGAAAGAGAAAATGTGTTTTGTGAAATGGAACCAAGGAAAAACTGAAACTTAACAGGAAAGAAAAGGAAGGGGGAAGGTTGCATTCAAAGAGGATTTCATGAGGAAAGAGAAGAAGAAAAAGAAAAAAAAATTGGGTTGAAGGTAATTTGAAGAAAGGCAACATGAAAAGAGAGAAAATCATTTTCCATCTTATCGAAATGTCTCAGTGGGATTACACCTTGAAGAGAAGTTGAGTTTTGGCTTTTTTAAAGTGACAATTTCACAAGGTTTTTTTTCTATTGATATAAGAAGTCAAACGATTGGTAAGATTTAAAAAACGAATCATGTTTCACATAGAAAATATGAATTGTTAATAATTTTTTTATGGGATGGAAACTAATATAAAAATACAAACCCTTTACTGTTTTGAAAAAAAAAAAATTCTTGTTCATCTATGGCAAAATTTGCAATGAGAATTGTTATTTTCTGTAGTACGATCCAGATGTTTTATGATTTTATTTCACAAATATCTGTTTTTCAGATTTTATTTTTGACAGGTCAAGGATTAATTTTGGTTTCTGGGACCAAGTAACAACCCAAGCATAAAATATACTGAAGACCAAAAATTTTGAAAAATAGCTTTTATCTTTTGTTCAGAAAGATCTTCAACTTATCTGAATTTAAGAGAAAAATTATTTTCTATCAAGTAGCAAAGAATGTTTGGAATAGTCTTAATTAATATTTGAATTTGAACTCACACAACTATAAAACGCTAATGAATTATGCCAATCTAAAGTAAATCAGTTTTAGATATTCATACAAGAAAGTTGGTAGTTCAGAAAATATTGAAAATAGCTCAATATATATTTTGTATGTCTGTGATTTTTATGAGAAGAGTCTATTAACACTCAAAGATTTTCTCTGACAATCAAACTCAACCTGCTGGTAGGAAAAACAAAATTAATAAGGAGTTCAATTGGTTGAAAAACTCTTTGAAGGATTTAGTTTCAGAAAAGAATTAACTTAGCCAACAGATTCAGGTCTCTTCAATTTCCAAACCGTTCTGATTGCTTGCAAAATAAACCTGACAAATGTTGTGTCACTTTCAAAAGTCCATTTTTAAAAATCCATGGCATGAACAGAAATTGCCAACAGAAACAACTTCAAGTCAAAATGCAAGTCACCACATGAGAGTAAATAACAATTATGTAAATATGTATACATATATCTTAACTTGAACATGAATCATTGAGAAAGAAAGACATTTTTTTATGATTGGAAAACCAAAGCAGAAACCTTGTAAAGATGTTTATTTATGGAATGTTAGGTTGCTTTCTCAGACTACTGAGGGGGAGATGAATGTAAGGTTGCTTCCTTAGACTATTGCGGGGGGGGGATGAATGTAAGGTTGCTTCCTTAGACTATTGCTGGGGGGATGAATGTAAGGTTGCTTCCTTAGACTATGGCGGGGGGGATGAATGTAAGGTTACTTCCTTAGACTATTGTTAGAAGACAAATGAAAGGTTGCTTTTAGGCTATTGTGGGGAGAAGAATGTAAGGTTGTTTTCAATCGAAGGAAAAAGGAATCAATTTGAGATTGAGGCCAGCAGAGAAAAGAAGCAAATTTCAAATGGGATGATGTCTTCACATGCAACTGAAGACTTTGTATGTATGTGGGAGGGGTCAAGAATCATCTCAAGAGGAGCACCACAGAAAGCTTTCCCTTATTTCAGCTAAGAACGATAACATCAGGGTATAAACTTGCCATCAGAGTAGGCAGTCAAAATAGGGTCAAGTTGTCAGCGGGGGTTTAAATTGAGGGTGGCCAGAGGCCTATTCTCCGAGAATACTTGACCATACACTTACTAAAATGATATAAGTTTACAGAATACTCATTTTCAAGAGTTCAGACCATTCATCTCTTCTCTTTGTGGCTTCTGTTCTTACCATATCTTTGCCCAATGCATTCTATGGCCTTCTTCAAGTGAACAAACCTTATGGAAAGAGGTATCTCATTTTTCTTTTTGTTTCCAGGTAGAGCAAAGCGGAAAACATAACAAAAGCATCAAAAAGAGCTTGTAAAGAAAGACTTACTGCTTGTAATATCAACACAGTAACAATAAGTGTACTTCTTAAAAAAGCACACGTATGTTTGGTCTCTTTCTCTTGGTTAGATATGCCCAATTGATACGTAATCAAATGGTTGAGATGTCTTGGGCATTTCAAGTCAGAGGAATGATTGAGTATGCACAAACTGGAAAAAATCGTTTTGAATCAAAAGAATTGAAACTGACTTCAAACTGATCCCAATGATATCTGCTTCATGAGTTTGTTCGTATAAATGGGTTAAACTATTTGAAATGTTGAATCTAAACTCAAGTTGAAGGAAAAAAAGAAGACTGAAAAGAAAGAATAGAAGAGGGAAAGAGTTTGATATAGATGAACATTACAGGATCAGTTTGAGAGTAAATATGCCAACTGATTGAATTATCAATCCAAAGCCTTGAGGAGGTAAGAAGGGTCATTGGTCAATTTAGTGCCTTATTGAGAGGTCATAGCACAAAACAAAACCAAACATTTTTTCCAGTGTCATTGTCCCAACTTTCTGGCTAGCATTGTTGATAAGCGTGACATACTGTTAGAAAGGTGTCAGGATGGACCTGAAAATGTCAGGACAGACCTATCAAACCGTCACAGAGTCGGACTTTGGAGAATTTAAGATATAATCAAATATAGATACAAGGTCTGTACAGAAAGTATCCAGCTATTTCGAACATTTCAAGAACCGGTTGTATGTCCTCAATAGAACTTGTCAACCAACAGTTTCCATGAGGGTTACTCAGTTGGAAATTAGATATGATTGAGTGAGCTTGTGTACTGTGCAACCATTGCATTCACAATGACTGTGCCCGTCTATTCTTCATGTTTTTGTGCAGGGCTTTTGGCAGAACATTGCATTGCTCAGGTTTATCAGTCTCCTTACAATTCAGATTTTGCTTCTGAATTTTCCAGAAGAGATCTCAGGCTGAGGACAAGATAGAAGGAAATGTGATGAGTTGGATGATAGCAAACCTGAGAGAGAGGACTCATCAGACTGTATTGAAAAGGATGGAAGGATGCTGGGACGAGCAAATGGGGTCCCAAGAAAAATACTTTGAAGGGGACCGAGGTGCCGTTGCCCTAGTTGGGCTACTTTATGGTAAATATCAAATGGCCGGATTCTTTTTAGACAAACCTTGTACACGTCAAATGGATGCTGTGTCAGAGTGAAGAGGAGGAAGGACGGGGCTGAAAACGACTGAGGGAGTGGGTGGCTGGCCCTCAGATCTTTCGTTGGTTTTGGGCAAGGGAGAAATGATAGGCTAGAGATGCTACATGAAAAGAAAGAGGAATGTTTTGATTGATCCATTGGTAGGTAAGTGGATGCGTGAGCAGGTAGGTGTAGGTAGATTTGATATATATACATACACGTGTATATATATATACATATATATATTAGATAGGAATATTGCCACCAATCAGAATGGTCAGAGCCTTACCACGACTTCCTGTTAGTTGGCAGCGAACATGCAATCATGCGTCACATCCAGCAACAATGTGCATGAAAAGAGAAAATAAGCGTGTGTGATTAATAACAACATTGACGTGAAAAGGTGCCAATAAAGCCGTTCCTGAAAGACAAGTGGAGAAAAACAAATCAAATCGATTATTTTATCATTGTCTGCCAAATACATAAACGGCAGGACCCCCCTGCCCCCAGACGCCACAAAGAAACCCCTGTTGTTCTGTTCTGGAGGAAGGGGTCTGGCTGTGGAAATTCCGCACAGATCCCACTTCCTTCTGTTTATCAGACTCCAGCAACGTAGAAGTCACAATATTTTTTGACAGCATCTTTCAACTGGTGGTTGCACGGAAATTAGGAAAAAAAAAAAAAAGACGAAGTGTTTATGACGATTCCTTCCACCACCTAAAATGTAAAACTATCCTTTCCGTCGAATTCTGTTTATTTGAAGGAATGATCGATAGAACCACTTTTGGATCATTCTCAAACTTCGAAAATTTAGAAGTCTGTCTTCATTGTTGTTCTCTTGTAATGGGAACAGAGCAAACTGGCCTGGCTCTGGGTTGCCTGATTTGGTCAGAAGAAGAGATAATCCAAGCTTTATTTCAATGATCTAGGCTAGTTTTGAACTTCAGTCTCAAGGCTAGCTCCATTCCTAAATTCAATACTTTCTTGAGCCTACTTTGGCTAAGTCTCTGAGATAAAACTTGAATCATCTTTCCTTCTTGCCAAATCTGGAAACCCTGGCCTGCCTTGGGACAGAGATACTTATATATTTCCCTTCAGTGCCAGAGAGCGTTCAAATCCAAATAAAATCCAAGATTTTGAATGCTGATTCTTTTCAGTTAACTTGGCCCTCCCCACATGAAAGATAGGCCGAGCACAATCCATACTGAGTACTTTATTGCCATGTCTGTTTACTTCGAACAGATGAGAAAGCTTACAAAATTGTTTGCAATTAAATGGAAATGTCTATTGCTCGGTTGAGGCAAAAAGAAAGATGTGAACCCAGTGTATTCAGAACACCCAAGAAATTATTCGTCTTGGACCAACTTGGACTCACATAAATCATTTTTGCATAAGTTCTAAAAGAGATGAATAGGTCAAAGCCAAGCCAGTTCAGATTTCAAAACTAAGGCTTGTTAAATAAATGAATCTTCACTCTTCGTATTGAGGGTGTGCAAAAGTTCCCAATGATCCTTTTCGGAAAGTAGAGTCTGAATATTCAATTGAAAACAGTTTTTCTCTGGAAAATTTTTGCATACACCTAATACTTGAACATTTTTCTTCGGGTATTTTTATAATCTCTGGTGAGAGAGGCCAGTACACTCCTAAACTTCAAGAGCAGACTTGACCAGCATAGGGCAAGCAGAAGATTTCAGTCAAGCCAGTGTGTTCTCAATATCATCAGTGTTCATTAAGGATTGTAAAAGTAATGAACCTAAGGATATTCAAATGACCGTATCAAAGGTTTAATCTAATCTGTTATTGGATTGTATAATATCACAACTGTCTATGTTCTGCTTCGGTCATTCTTTGGGTATGATAATTCTGATAATATCCAGATTATCACAACAGTCCAAGTTTTGGTTGGTTCATTACGTACCTGGGGTTTCAGATTATTCAAAGTTCTTTGTTGGAATTATTTGTCTCTCTAATACTAAGTCTGTTCTCTGGACTATGCATACCAGAGAGTAGCAGATGATTGATAGGTGGGAGGAAAAGCTTTGTGGGTAGGTTTAAGTGATGGAGACTGCGGGGTGTCAACAATGGTAACACTTGATATGTTGGAGGACAAAAAACTCAGCCAAAGCAAAATGTTGAAATGACAAGTGCCCAAATCCCCACCCCCATCACAACACACACACACATATACACTCGGAAGACAAACAAAGACAAGGGGAGGGGAGACACCCAAGAATTTTTTTTTTTTTTTTTTCAAAATCAAATGTGACACAATGTTTACTTTTGGTCAAGAAAACTGCAAAGTGAAGAAATATTAGTAACATCGACAATGAATTATTGGAAGAAAATACCAGGAAAAAAAAGCATAAAAAAAACAGTATACATTGAATATAATGGAAAATATCAGGAAAAAAGACAAATTATTAATGATCATGATTAAGTAAAATGATTGAAAAAAAAAAAACAAAACAAAAAATAACACTGGCAAAGATGTATTGGGGTGGGGGGGGGCGAGGAAGTACAAGTTCGACTCCCGTTGATGACTTGGAAACAGGTTTGTAAGGAGCAATGAAAAATGCAGCTGAAGACCGAGGGGAGATCTGAAAAAACATAGATGAAGATTATGCCGAAGTGTTTCTAAGGGAAACAGCAAAGGTTGCTTAAATGAAGGCATGAAACTGAAATTCTGTCATTTTAGGGAACCGGCTGGGGTGGACAAGATTCCACTTCAAGAAATTTTCAATGGGATCATTTCTTTTTCTATTTTTGTCTCAACAGGAAACTTAACCTTGTCGGAAGAGGTTCACAATTCAGCTTTGAAATTGGGCTGTGCATATTTAGTGGGGAAGAGAGGGAGGCAGTCATGGAAAGAGAGAGAGAGAAGAGAGAGAGAGAGAATAGAGAAGAGAGAGAGAGAGAGAGCTGTACAAAGCTGATCAAAATGTTTCCAATCACATTTCTTATCCAGGGAACATAACCAATATGACCCGATAACATTAGGAGAACAGTCAAAATCAGCAAAAATGTCTATTCGAATACAATCAAAACAGCCTCAACCTGCATGGGGACGAGCTGAAAATGACACTTTCCCCACAAGGAAATTTCCAAGAGCCAAAAATGAACGTTTTTTTACAAATGTCTCAAATTGATTTGGTGGAAGTGTACTTATTCCAGTCAAATGTTTCTGTCTTGCTGATAAAGAAAATGTTTAGGTTAGAGAAAAAGTTTGAAGAAGAAAAGGATTCCAAAAAAGAATAAAACAAAAGGTTATGATGAGAGCGAGCAATGCGCAATCCTCAAAAAGGATTTCTGTAAAAGAAAACTCATTTTGTCCTCATTCTGAATAATGATTCCAACAAAATGGAAGAAGACAAGCACAAAATCTGACAGATTTGTTAAAAAAAACCCCAAAAAACAAAAAAAAAGAAGTGAGCCGCAGCATTCTATGCAGAATGTTTTGAAAGCTTTGGCAAAAAATGCCATTTTTTTAATCAGTTTTAATAAACGTATAGACAAGAGCAGACAACAAGAAATGGTTATGTACAAACTTTGTAAAAACTATTCAAATAGCACATGGTGCTGCTACCGAGTCTCAGCTTATTCTACTTCTTATTTCATCTATCTGCATTCTTTGAGAACAGTAGTTGAATGAACCCAGCTGTTTGCTTCTTCAAACAAGAGGCCTAAAGTAGACACCAAAAAAAAACCCTCTCTCTAATTTGTCTTTCATTGAGTAAAAAATAAACACTTGGAAGAATATTCGTCACAAGAAAAAAATAATTAGCTCCAATATCATTTGAATTTTCCAGATGAAGCATTGTAAATTATTATTGATTTGTGACTAGTATTTCTTTCATCTTAATTTTAGTCACTTTTTATTGCAGCTCTCAAATCTGATGTTTATAATACAAAAATGGACAAGAAATAAATTCTACTCTAATTTTATTTTATATCTCACTATAATGAACATTAAATGTTTTATGTATCAGGTATCTAAAAGTTGTTTTTTTTATGTTTTACCACTAACAGCCATTTTGGTAACTGACAAACATTTTATAATGATCTGAAGAGGCCCCTTTCAATAGAACATGGACTTTCAGTAGATTTAGTATAACTGGCAACAAAATGTTTCGAGTGGGTTGAATGGACATAACCACTTCTGGTTGTCAATCCTCGGTATATTCTTGTTGGTTTTATTTCTCAATTTCATATAAGATATTGTTTGGTCTGTTTCCGAGTAGAAGGTACTGACAAAACAGATTTTTGCTTTTTTTTCTTTCCCCACCCATTTCCCTCTTCTCTTGCTGTAGAGAGTTTCTTTTTTCCGAATAATTTGATTTCTTGGAAAAAGACAATGAGTCTGTGTTGACAACTTTCTCTGACCTCCATTTTGTTAAACAACAAGAAGGAAGAAAAATAAAACAAAGAAACAGAAAATAAGATGAAAAGTAACGAAGATGCCAAGGTATTCCAGAACCAACTTTGACTCTGAGCTGATGAGACCAATCTATGACCAGAGTGATACGAAGCAGTAGATGGTTGAAGACATCCATATGGCACTGATGTGTTTATGAATCTGATCTGAACACCAAGTGGAAGAGGAGAGAACTTCAAAGACAAAGAAGAGGTGATTATTTCAATAAAACTATAACTTGCTTTCAAGATAACAATGAAAATGAATGGGACGGGGGGAAAAAAATAACCGTAACATTGTCTCAAAATAGAAACGAAGCAATAATAAGTATAAATAAAGAAATGAAGGTATCTCAACATGCTAAACAAATAAGTAAACATAAGTCTTTGCCAGAGAATGAAATGAACTGTGCAAGGGAAAACGGTAAAAAAGAAAATACACACACGCACAAGCAGAGCAAAAGCAAATTTTGTAACCCTGATTGCCAAGAAAGTTAGATTGTAAACTGCAGAATGTAGCCTGAAGCGGACACTTTGCATTTAAGGCTTCTCCCTCAATTAATAAGAAAGAAGTCATAATGAAAAGGTCTAATTTAGCTTGATCAACTTTTTAGTCCAAGAAGTTTGACTGTTACCAGTGCCGGATTTAGACTCAGTGAGACCCTAAGCTATATAAAGCTTGAAGGCTCCTTGATAAGAATATTATGCCAGAATGTCCCACAAAACATATCTAGAATTGGTGAGGCCCTAAGCTATATAAAGCCTGAAGACCCCTTGTTGAAAATATTATGCCAGAATGTCTCAGAAAACTTTATGGTAAGGCCCTGAGCTACATGAAACTTTAGGACCCCCTTGTTGAAAATATTATGTCTGAACATCTCACAAAACTTGGAAACGTATTTAAACTTTGTGAGGGCCCAAGCTATATAAAGCATGAAAGCCCTTTGTTAAGCAAAATTACACCGGGAGGTCTCACAAAACTTGAAAACATGCCCCATAAGATTTTTTGAGGGCCCTACGGATTGCAAGGCCTCTAAGCATTTATTTATTTAGCATATGCCTAAATCCGACACTGAATTGCTTTGCGACAATAGCCACTCAAGAAAAATGCTGCAGCTGTTAGTCGGTAAGAAATGAACGGTGATTAGTTTGAATGGATTTCAAATGAAACAATTACATTGATTCTTTCAATGTGACCTTCCAGAGAAAATTCTGGATGGCTGTCACCAGAGTTAAATGAATAATTCTGGAAGGCTATGATGAGTGAAAGCAATACAACAATATGATTGATGGAGATAAAAAGTCACAGTAAAACTGTGGCAGATGAAGTCAAAATGAATTAATAGATCACTTCAGACATTTGTCTTGCATATAAACACAACCCTTATATTTAAAAATGCAAAAATATATAGATAGAATTTTTTTTTTTTCATTCAGAAAAGAAGATAATAAATAACAGACTTAGAAAATTAACAAGAAGACAAAAAACAGACATCATCAAAAATTGTAATGAGTGAACATTTAATGCATAAGCAAATCTATTGGCTTAAATGTTGTGTTTTTTCATCAGTCCCAACCACACTGTATAATTATGGCTATTATAGCTCGCCGTATTCATGTTCGCTATATAGATCGGAATAAAAAAAGTTTGGTACTCATACAAGAGTGGAGTCCAATGCTGGAAACAGAAGAATTATTCCCCTTGAATGGTTTTTGAAAAATTTTTTGAGACTAAACATATGCAAAAATAATCCCTGCCCCTTATTTTACTTTTTTTTTTTCCATCACTAGTTTGAAGCTTCCAATATCTACTTGAGCTCATGTAAAGAAGATGTAAATAGAAATTCATTAATAGTTTTAAAATTCAAATAAAAAAAATTCTTCCAAGTGTAAAGAACCAGAAACTTTCTGACTAACTCTATGTTATTATCTCATCGAGATAACAGAGTTGCCAAAATATCTGTGACTGTTTTTTTTATTAACACTTATTTAGCAAACAAAAATATGGTGAGTTATAATGGCTATAATTATTTAGTGTAGTGGGAACAAACAAAAAAAGACTAAATGTTGACTGCACTTCAATTAGTAATTCTTAAGACACCAGCAGGAAATCGAAAGTGAATTGATTGACCCAAATGTCATGGAGGTGCCATACTCGACTTCTGTACTTCACAGCATCTCAGAGGGCAGGGGGAATTACTTGGTGGGGCCCATCTTCTGTCCATGTACTGTGATAGGCAGTACTGGTTTATATTGTACCTGACTGATTTCTCCCCCTCATCGTTAAGATATCAGGCAATGAGACAGAATACAGGGAAAGCAGGATTTATACCCTTTACAAGGGCTTCAAGGTGAACACAAGCAAACTTAGGTACAATTTGAACTCAATTTGCCAAATGTTTTCCCAACTAAAAAATATTCCATCTATATACTTGACATCACAAGTTTGAAGCTTCCAATATCTACTTGAGCTCATGTTTTTATACACAGAAGATGTAAATAAAAATTCATTAATAGTTTTAAAATTCAAATAAAAAAAATTCTTCCAAGTGTAAAGTGCTGGCGAAGTGATATATCTTAGTCTTGCACAAGGCCACAATAGTGGTGCTCCCAGTAAAAACTGAACACACCATATGATTTATAAGGTTAGTCTGCTCATCTTTAGCTCATGGCAAATTCAGTGGTATCAGTCTAGTTACAATATATCAGATGGTTACAAATAAATACAACAACTTATTTTTTTAGATCACCTGACATCTCATTGTCTTTAAAGAAATTGGAACAGTTAATGATAATGTTGATATAAAAACTAATGGAATTATGATCCTTGCACCAATGGCCAGCCCATTTGAGTTTTCTGATGGATTCAATGATATTTCTGACTCTTCTTTTCTCTCTAATACACTGCTCTGTCTTTGATCTCCCTATAAATATTTTGTGGTGACATAAAATATTTTAGGTGAGTGGTTAAAAATGTTCAATCTGCTTCTTTTTTGGCAGAGCATTCAAAGTGGAAAAAATTAATTGGGTTCTACTTGACTGAATATTTCCTGCTGCTGACATAGAATGACCGATCGAAATCTTGTGAGCCTAGATTGCACATAACTGAATAAACAAACACTTTCTACAGGATTTGAAAAACCCATGCCGAGAATTTAATTTTGTAAATGAGTTTAAAAAAATAAAAAAATAAAAACAATACCATAACCACCACACCAAAGAGAAAAATGTAAAAAAAATAGCAAAGAGATGTGAAAACCAGGAAAGGAATCTTGTTATAAGAAAATCATGCAAAGTGATGAGAAAAATAGGAATCTTTTTGATGAATTCTTGAAGCATAAGAAGACCTCAGACGGAAAAGAAAGAAAAGAGTTATGACCATTTAACATAATACGAAGGTGCCAACATTTACAGAATTATTAGACTCTTCTCATTGAGTTATTTGGATTTTGAAACAGAAAGAAGCAAACTTTAAACAGGAAAATAAATATTTGATCAGAAAATAAACATTTAAAATTTTCCCCAAGGATAGTAGAAAAAAAAAAAAAAGAAAAAAAGATCTTCCATGTTACAGTTACAAGAGAAACCACTGTTTCTTTATTTACTTTATGATGTGGCAACACTTGCTTGATTGTGAATAGATTTGTACAATATTTTTGGAAAAACACAAATATCAAAGATTTGATTTTGCAACAATAATAATGTCAACATAAATATTTCAAGATATTAGACATCAAAAATATCTACTTCCCACCTAAAAAGAAAAAAAAAAAAAACACCGAAAAAAAATCCCTCCTCCCAGAAAGTATGTGAGTACAGTGAATCTACAAATTATGCAAACAAATTAAGCACTATTTTCTTGAATCACATAAATAACATTTCATAAATAAAATGAAATATTGTTAATTAAAATCTGATTAGGAGATTTAGAGGATGAAAATTTTATGTAGTAGAAGATTATTGTCAGTTGATTAATCCAGACAACCATATATTATTTACATGCATGAAGGTACATGCAACAGGTTGTTTTGGTTAGGAGGATAGGTAGGTAGGTAGGTAGGTAGGTAGGTAGAGTAGTAAGTCAGTAAATATATAAATGGATGGCGACATACAACTAATTCAGCATCCTAGAGGTAAGTGGAAGGGCACATCCGATCATGCATTGTATTCCAGCAAACGAGCAGGTCATATACACACACAAAAAAAAGAAAGAAAACAAAAAAGAATGTAAAAATAAACAAAGCACATTAGGATTTCGGACAAGGAAACATGAGCTGAAATAGAAAAGAAAATGGAAGTGAAATCAAGAATTTGTTGTAGCTGACGCTTATTGTAGGAAAAGCGGGTTCTCCTTGAAACTTATGCATTGCATTTGAAGGGGAAGCAGTTGTGTAACCAAGATTGCTCAACTTGCAAATCAACTCAACACAACATTTATTTTGGATTGTCCCCTTTGAATGAGAACATGAAATCAAATTCACTTTTAAATTCATATAAAGAAAATAGGAAGTCATTTTCAAGAGAAATAACTCCACACTGAAATCATCTCCTTTTAAATATTAGGTGAATTTTTTCTATTCTAAAATTCAATTCACGGTAGAGTTCCGCTATTTTTAAGATATTCAGTGAAGAATTCCACTGTCAATTACAAGTGGTTTATGAATTTGAGATTCAATTCCATTTTCTTGGTATAATGTGTCATCATCAGAATAGTGTTCCTTTCTCAGCCTCTGATCAGAGTGGAGTATCTGATCTTCAGTCATGTTCTCATCTTTGGGTAGGATGTCGCATACATGAGATGAATCTAATCCAAAAGATTCTAACCTCAGGGTAGCACTTCCCCATTGCAGCAATAGAGTTGGGAATAGTCCTAACGCTTTTGTTACATTGGTTGCGAAAACTGGACAATTCCCCACCCAACACACACATGGGACCCAACGTTAAACTGATCTTGCGTCATATTTTGTCCTCATGGGTGTGAATGGGGTGTATAAATCTCATCAAGGAGATGTTTACGGGGAAGGAGAATACAATTAGGAGGGCAGGCTGTTTTTTGAAGAGTGCACATTGAATCCAACTTTTAGTCTTGGTGCCCTTCTGTAGTAGCTTAGCAAAAGCTAACAGTCAAGGCGACTGCCAAGCTGCAGGTTTTTTGTCAGAGTGAACTTCTCTTAGATGAACTGCTTTATAGGGATGGTGTGCTTCATCTGCCCTACTATCATAGCTGGTGTCTGGGAAGTGGATCCATTTCCCTAAGAGTATTAGTGCAAAGTGATCACTAACTACCTCAGCCGATTCTATCTTTTACTCTTTTAATTTGGGAATAATCTCTGTAGGAAAAGTCCACAAGGGGTAAGCAGCTAGAGAATAGTGGACATCTGCAACAAAGGGGTCAAGCAGAAAACGAATATTCATGGGAATTCGTGATGGTCAGCAAACATAAACAAACATCAACAAAAACAAAACTGGAAAAAAAGTCAATGTGCAGATTATTAAAACAAAAAAGGGTGGGGTCAAAGACGGGTGGTGGTGGTTAAAAAAACAAAAAAAACATTTGAAGGACAGATCCCAAAACTGTCCATAATGGAGTGCCAGAAGGTATTGGGTTTTCATTCTTCTCCATGATAGCAGAGGTCAAAGTATTTATCCGCCACTCCCTGAAGACGAATTTGATACAAGGCTAGGTTCAATGTGGGGCCTTACACATGTACAGGTGTTGGGTGACAAAATTGTCCAGTTCCCTCAGTGCTTGGCTCTGGTACACCTCAGGCATTAACACTGACCCCTGAAAGTGCAATGAGAGGTGCAGCCTGGTGGAATGGTATCCCCCTACCCTAGGTCTGAACGGTTGCTTATTCTTGGCCACAAATGACAGTAGAGATCTGGTTGGCTCTACAAGATAAGTTCCTCTTTAGATATGAATAATGGACAGGCTTGTGTGAAATTTGTGGCATAGTGACTTGGCCAATATTTTGTGTATGCATTGACATTTACTATGATATTGGAAACACTTTGATGCAGATGGAAAAAACCATTTCTGATTTTCTGCCCAAAATGATGTTCATTTTTTATAACTGAAGATCAGCAATGCTAAACAGGTTGAAAGATGAGAAGTGCACATAGTCAGCCTCACTCTCTTGTTGCTGTCTGTCTGGGGCCTGAGGCAAGATACAGAACAGCTTGAGACAGACCTGGGCGTAGCGGACGACTAGAGTGCTCTGCATTTCATGCCATGCTCCCCAATGCATAGGGGTTTGAATTCAGAGTTGTCACTCTCCTAGAATAGCTGTCTAGCAAGCCTGAAGGCTGTTCTGCAATATACCCGTAACTAAAGAGAGAGAGAGAGAGAGAGCTAGATTCATGCCTTTCCTAAAGACAAGATATTTGGAATAAGATCTTCTTCCATAATTATTAGGAGAAAAGCACTCCATGGTAAGGGCTACATCATTCTTAAGAATAAATGATGGGCCATTCAAATCTTTTAGATTTGATGACTTCGACAGCTGGTGTCAGAAAAACAAACACAGCAAAGATAATCTTGAACTAACTGCCCCAAGGATTGGAATATACAAGAGGGATCCATATTAGTAAATTTCGGAAGTCCAAATTCCAAGAGAATGAAAATGACAAAATAGTAGTTTTCAATTTAAAAGCACAAAAAAGAAGAAAGAGAAAACAATGAGTGGATCTTTGGGTAGTAAGAGAAAAAAAATTCTATTTTCACCTTTTGCTTGAGTTCACTGGTTCTGGATTCAAACAAATGTTCAAGTTTCAGTGTGTCTATTTTGATTGGTGCAAGCTTATTCCAGATGGTTTCGCCCTTTGTGACGGGGTGAGGGATGTTATTTTGTAACGGTCTCCAATGAAGCTTGAGGGTCTTTTTGTTTTTCTTAATGGTGCTAGGAGATGAAGTTGGAGGCATTCCCATGCCAGGTGGTGGAGGGGGCGGAGGCATACCACCTCCCATCACAGGTGGAGGCGGAGGAGGCATACCTGGTGGCGGAGGTGGTGGGGGCATGCCTCCCGGAGGAGGTGGTGGCGGCGGGGGCATGCCTCCCGGAGGTGGTGGGGGCATACCGGCGGGGGCTGGCGGAGCCGCAAAAATATCCACGTCCTCGTCAGGCTTTAGATCTGAGAAGTCCATGTTCTTGATCCGGAGCGGCCGGCAGAGGCGCTTGTGGATCTTCTCCCACTCGATGTCCCCTTCTGTCTTTTTCGGCTCAGGTTTCGGGATCTCTGGCAATTTGGGCTGAGGTGCTGAGGGTGCCGCTGGTGTCGCAGGTGCTGGTGTCACCTTTGGACTCAAGTCCCCGATCTTCTTGTTGAAGATCGTCGACTTATCATCCTGCTGCTGCTGTTGCTGCTGCTGCTGCTGCGGTGGTGGTGGAGGGGTCGGCTCGGGAGTGACAGGTGTCTCCTCGGGCTTCGGCTTGAACCGCTGCCGGATGCTGTTGATAGCTTTCTCCTCCATGAGATCCGCCTGCTCTTGCTCTTTGCGTTGCTGGATCAACTGTGCTTGTTTTTGCAGATAAATCCGCTGTTGTTGCTGCAAATGTTGCTGCTGCAGCTGCTGCTGCTGTTGCAACTTTTGTTGTTGCTGCAACTGTTGTTGTTGTAGCTGCACCTTTTCTTGTTGTTGTTGCAGCTTCAGTTGATCCTGCTGATCCTGCATTTGTTGTTGCAGTTGTGTCTGTTGCTGCTGCTTTTGTTGTTGCACAGCCCTGTAGCCGACCATTCGGGGTTTATTCTGAGCCTGCTGCTCCGCGGTCGCATCTGCCAGCTCAGCCTTGGCTTGAACATTCAGGCTGTTCCTCCAGGTCTCGTCATCTATTTCATCCTCCTTCGTGGGTTCGTATGCTCCAATTCCCATTTTCTGTTCCCGCCATTTTTGGATTGGGGACAAGTTCTCCTTCTTGTCTTGCTCCACAAGAGTGTCAACTAAAAAGAGTGGGTGGAAAAAAAAATAAGATTAGTTTCTCTGGTTTTTCTCTTTCATAAAACAATATATGAATGAATACAAAAATGATTATTAGCCTTATGATATATGATATGGTCAGACTATTTCCCTGGTCTACGAGTTCATTTGTGTTCTAAGATGTGGAATCACTCAGGGGAAAATGCTAAATTGGACTGGACATGTCACATCTATTTGGTTGTAGATCTTGATGGTGTTTCTGATGTACATTGAATTACTTCGCTTGCATTCAGATGATCTGTTTACTTTTTCTGAGGAATCCATCATGATGAGAGGCTCCCAGATGCTATTGATGTCAATGCTCTATCTGCTGATAGGTTCTACAGGAAAAAGTATGTGTGTCGCTTCCTTCAAGTGTTGTCTTTGCTGTGTACATCAAAAACACAGCCCAGATATACCGAGTTGTGATTCCGCATTTTAGAATTAGGAAAAAAACCCAACAAAGTCTGGAGAGTACACGGATGAGACGTTGCAAACAGATGAACATGTAGATGATAGAAATAGTCTGACCACATCATACATAATGATTAATAGACTCCGTCTATCAAAATCCAAACAAAAATTATCATTAGCCAATTTATCACCATTTTTTAGAGTGCAAATTAACAACAATATCAATCAATCCTTCCCAGACTGACCTACCTGATCTGGCTGGCTGAATGCATTGTTTTTTTTTTCTTCCACCTGAATCTGGCAGGGTGCTTTGAAATTAGCGATATGATTGAATTCAATGAGTAAAAATGCTTCTAGCATATAGCCTGGGCATAATCCCACCACAATATATATGGTAGAGTGGGTTTACTTGGGTAGATAGCTCGCGAACTGAATTTAAATTTAGGCAGTGGTACGTACAACTTATGAGAATGCCAAACTGATAAACCACTAAAAATCTAGTGGAGGCAAGGATAAATCTTATTATATGAATTTGATTATAGTTCTTTTTTTTTATTTCTGTTCTAAACCCCTTAAAAACAGACATAAAGAGCTGAAATTTTAATATTTTTGTAGCTTAGATATAGAGCTTCAAATAAACTGTATATTAAATGTGAACTAATGGTCAATTTCAATAGTTCAATCAGCTATTTATGTTCACCTTGACCATCATCTGATATTGGTATGCTATACTTTTTGAGAGTTCTATGTCTAAGCTACAAGATACTAAAATTTCAGCCCTCTAGGTTTGTTTTTAAATGTTTTAGAGCAAAAAAAAAAAAATGAACCTAGGCTGAATTCATTAGCTGTGCCCACACTTAAAACAGGTGAAATTTAGAAATACATTCAGTCTGGAAAGGGTTAAGGATTGATCTTTTTTTTTTCAAAGCTTGAGGCCACACATTTCATAATACTTCCTTTTGGTAACATAAAAGCAGAGAATTTACCTCAATAGTCCGTTGCGAATCATAACTTTACAAATTCGGCAGAATACACCGATTGAGACATAATCCCAGAAATGTAAGCAATAAAAACTAGAATAATCACCTGAAATATACAGGGTGAGCATAAAATCTATCGCAGATGTGAGATATATTTTGATACTAGTGAATGCAGCACCACTTTCACAGTAAAAAAAACAAGAACCATAAAGTTCAACAATACATCCACCACCTATATCAGTGAATTCCAATTTCAAAGGGATTATGAACAAAGTGATAGAAACACTACTAGTTCTGATTATAGTAGGTGGAGGAAGAAGAAAGTGAGGATTGTTCAGAACTATCCTAACCTTCCTCTCCTTTTTCCTCCTACTGCTACTACTACTACCACAACTAATAATGCTACAACTACTTTGTTCAGGATCCTTTTGAAATCAGAAATCCAAGATATGGATGTAAGGATGGTGTACGCATCATTGAACATACAATTCTTGTTAAGATATGATTGTTCATAACCAGACTTTATGCTCACCCTCTATTCATTCAGAAGTGTTACATCCATCCTTGATAATCTAAGTTGATGACATTTCAACGATAGAAGACAAAATAATTTTTCTAGTGATAAAATTCTTTCTTTTAACATTCTAAATTGCTTTTTGCTGATTTATCAGTATTTACTAAACTGGGCTTAGTCTGGCACAAGGCCAATTTTTGTTGCTTTATCTTCATTTTCTTACTTTTTTATTGCAACATTATTAGCTGGTCTAGTCTTCAGGAATTAGTCTTGTCAGGAGCGACTTCTTTATTCCCATTTCAAGCTGTTTACTTTAACTCTCACATTCATAAAAGTTTTCAAAGGAATTCTATCAAGGGACCTGTCTTTAACTTCATCAACTGAAGAGTTCCACTGTCAATACAAGTGGTTACAAGTGGTCCATGAATTCAAGAGGAAAGAGTACAGTGAATCAGCGATAGGAAGGTAACGGAAAAAAATGAAGAAACTGACCCAAAACTGATAAAATGCTTTGTCCCAATATCTAAAAGACTACTCGAGGAAATTACTTATATCAAGTTTTGTTCCAAACTGACAACTCTCCAGTGTCTGGTTGTGTCTTGAAACTTTTCTTAAAGCTGTTTTATTCAATCTATCCTCATAGTTTATAAGCAAATTTTTCTGTTTATATTTCTGTTTGCACTCAAACGGGACGATCTCATTGGTTGATTTACCTTCCTATCATGACAAGACAATGGAAATTATGTCATAAAAACTCTTAAGACTTCCTGTCTGATCACCCATTAAAACAGCTTAAGATGAATTCAGAATAGAAAAAAAATCTCTGAAAAACCCAAATAATCTTCAAAATAGGATACTCGAATCATTCAAAATAAATCACCTAATAAAATAGCTTTAGGCTCTCTAGCACCAATCCATATGCAAATAACTCTGCTATTTTAGACATGTATATTCTAGTCTATATCAAAAAGATCTGATTTTCCGTATGTTCGTACGTTTGTTACCATAACACGGCAAAAACGGCACGGCACATCACATCATAGCGAGATTCTTGTTAGTGCAATATCGTCACAAAAAATACAAATGCGTACATTGTGAATTGAAAACAGTAAGGATGAATACAACGATGAATGAAATTTTAAGCAAAGATTTGAAATTTCTATTGTATTTGCCAGCCTATAAAACGCATGATCTTCAAGACTATTTGGTGTGGGTAGAATAGCAGCTGACCACAGACCCCAGACCCCTGGCCCCCAGAAATGTCAGAGATTTCAAGCGCATTGAATGCTGAGGGAAATTTAAATAGTTAAAAGAAAAAAAAGAAAATAATAAAAATCTAAATCTGCGTGTTATATGCCAGCGAATATAATATTCAAAATTACAAAAGAATTATCAAAGAAAAGTAATTAAACTGAGAGAAAGTGACTAGAAATAATGAATTATTACTACTAATTATTTTCTAGTAATAATGAAGAGGATATAAGTACCAACAATTAATGATAATGATAATTAGATAGAGCATTTATAAATTAGTCATAAGGAATTACTAAAATAAAAGGTAGTTGGAAAAAAAATAATGAAATAATCATAGAATGTGCATAAAAAAAAAAAATTGTAATAACAAAAGAATAATGATACTTAAATGTTTGATAACAAATTACGTTTAAGCAATGAATAGATAACAATTACAAAAAGTGAATATAAAAACCTGTTTTCAAATAAAATTACAAAAATCAACAAACTTTTAAATTAATCAATTTTCCTCTCCAATATATATATATACATAATATATATATATGGATGAACATATGGAAGACACACAGACAGGAGTGAGTGTAAAAAATGATTTCATTTCATTTTTACATTTATATATAATCAAGATTTGATGAGGAAATTTTATTTGATAACAGGTAGGCTAATACTGCATTTGACGGCACATAAGACCCTCTCAATTTTTCTCCCCCACCAAAAAAAAAAAAAAAAAGAAAAAATGGTGTAAGAGGCTGTCCAGCCCCATATTGGACAAAACCTGAGGAGTTAAAAAACCTTGGTGATTAATGAGAGGAATTCAGTGAAATACATTTTCTTTCAATATTCCACGCTGGAATAAGGGGAGGGGGAGGTGGGAGACGTCTTGTATGCCATCGAATACGGTAAATCATGCAATAGATTTGATCAATGTAATTTATCGTCTTGTAAGTGCTGCTTTTCATGCAAACAGTATTTCTATTGTGCCTGAAGAGAAAGTGTTGAGCAAGTTCAAAATGCAGGCATGAGCACAAATGTGCACTACAGGGTGATGGTCCAGAATCTTGTTTTCTAACAACCTACTGAATGCATTGGAAAGAAAGAAAAAAAAAAATGAAAAAAAAATGATAAGAATATGGCCTGTCCAGAAATTTCAATCATGTTTCAAGAGGAGACAAGGCATGTACATTAAAATTGGTCAAAATAGAGAAAGACAATGAAAACGATATTAACTTGCAATCATTGATTAATGAAGAAACATAACTCCCTAACGCTTTTCAGAATTACCTCCCTTGTATTGCCCACCCCCCGACTTCAATCTGGAGCAGCCTTTCTCAATCTTTTTATACTGGATGAACCCTCGAAATAACTTGTGTATCTCAAGGACACCCAGCATAAAAATATTATATCTACAGCTAACAACATATCAGTGTGTGTTCAAAAGTTCATAAGTATTATAATCGGAATAATATAAGGAATGGAAGAAAGTTTTCTATATACATTCTCATTTGGGTGAAAAAAAAAAAAAAAAAAAAGGCATCAGCTAGTCTTTTTCGTTGGTAAAAATTCTGGTGTTTCTAATGTCAAAAATCATCGAGACGGTGTCTGCTACAAGAAAAAACTCATGAAGTATATTGGGTGCGTTTTTTATGCACATTTTCAAAGAACTCATAATATTCTCTTACTAAATCTTAGGGTTCTATTGAACCTAAGTTGAGTAAAACTGGTCTAGACTTATTTTGGAAAGAAAAAAACTTTTGTTCAATCATTTACTGAAAAGATATTCAACTGCAGTATTCAACTTTTCATTGTGAATATCATGTCAATACAATTGAAGAAATCTGTATGTGTGTGTGCACTGCGATTAGTTGACAACTGGCCATTGTACGAAGTTGACATTCACCAGATATATCAGGCAGCATACAAGGCAGTGCAGTGCTGAGTTAGAAGTTGTTTGGATCAGCAGTTTGAGAAATCTGATGGAAACAAATAGGAAATTAAAGATTGAAGATCTTTTGCCATAGTTTCTATGAATTAAGTTGACTTCCACTCTTTAGAATTTTCTAAATTGGCAGCACTGAAGAGAAATAACCAAAATACTTCAAGGCCTTAATTTCATATGAAGAACAGAAAATCATGTTACACGACAATTATGGCAGGCTGCTCCACATATCATGATATCTGTCCCTTTCCAAACTTGCACCTTTGGAAGGGGTACCGCACTTATCAAATAAATTCGAAAAATGCAGCTGACTGACGAAACAGAGACTAAGAAGAAAAATTGTCTGTTAAAAATTTCATTGCAGAATAAATTCTTTGAAAGTACAGAATATGTTTCTCTGCAGAAATATCCACCCAAAGAAACAAGAAATTACCAAGATGAACAATTAATTTCAGCTTTAGTGAATGCACAAATGAAACATTATCTACTTGCATTTTTTCCTTGAGAATGGAGAGAAATGTGCATTTTTGAATATTACTGATTATATTATAATGAGATGGATATTCAATCTGACAGAATAATTATAAGTACGTTATTTTTATTAGGAACTCTATTTGAACCTACACCCTGTCTTTGCATGATTTAGCTGGCAGCTTCACTCTGATGGTAAAGAGCAGAATTAAGATGGCTTCTCGGTGGACGCAGGTTTGATTCCTGCAGCAGCCCATTCTTTTAATTGCTTGTCGCTTTATGTTGTTGAGGCCAATCGACATATTCACAGTGTAAAAATGAGGTTCAGAAAGAATTCCTAATAGAAATAACGTATTTATAATTATATCACTAAGTAGCAACAAATTTGAAAATTTCCATAATAGGTACTGAGATCAAAAATATCGGTAAATTTTACTCTAATATTTTTTTTTTCTATTGTGAATTGATGGAGAATGGGAGATGGAAAAATAGGTTTTCTAATCACAGAAAAAATAGAATCAAATCATGTCTCATGTCTCTCATTGGGTGAGCATGTGCATATATATATATATATATATATATATATATATATATATATGCATAAACATGTACACACAATAGTGAGAGTACAGAAAAATAACTATTATCCAAACATGATTTAAAAGGTACTGTAATTGCGTTCAGCATGGCATCTTTTTCTTTCTTTAATGATTGGATCGGTTATCTGAACGAAATAGTCCAACCCATCTTGTTTTGATAACCGAGGTTTCTCAGTAATTGTAATTCTGCATGCATACCACTATTCAGAAAACGGTGATGTGTGTGAAGAGATGTGTATAAGTGCAGACATAGATATTCGAGTGAACATAAATATAAGCATATACAAAACCACAGGTGCAGTCTAGCTTATGTGTAAAGGATTCTGGGTAGGTGTATGATTTCATAATCACAAATATATATATATATAGATAGAAAATGAGGTCAAACAATAAATAGTGCTCGCACCAAGAAATATAAGCGGTATATACAGTTTTTGATTCAAGAAATTCAAAAATTCCAAACAACCACCGTACATGCAGGCGTATAAGTCGACTTTTTAAGCATCAAGTATTTTCCCTAGCGGATCATATTAGTCTGTTAAGACCCCATAATCATGACGCTCTGATAGACATGGATGCTGCCTCATGTTGGAGAGTCAACTTATTGGGCAAATATTAGACTATACTTGAATCAACACCTTAGCTTTGGGGGCGACTTATACGCCGGGATATACGGTATCTTGAATTTAATATTTCAAATCACTCATACTGGAGAACGGCGTTTTGATACTGGTGACTGCGTCGTCATCTGTACAGAAAAAAAAGCAAAAAATTCTATTGATTGCTACTAATTGGTTTACATAATGCTACAATATTCATACTTATATCTAAGATGATTTTCAAGATATGATTGTACATAATCATGGAAGGATCATAGACTTATTATAATGCTAACCCTATATGTATATATTTATATATATATATATATATACATATAGATATGTGTGTGTGTAGTAATTGAAAGTCTGTCTTCGTTTCCAAATCTGCATTTGACGAATGACATTCAAGCAAGGAGGAAAGTGTTGGTGCCCTACAAGCAAATTATAGTTCACCGTGGCAGTACGGGAAGAGGACTTTCATTTAAAACATTTTCCCACAATGTTACTTGAAGGAAGAGGAGCAGGAGGAGGAGGAGAGTGGGTGAAAAGCAAAGCTGAACTTTTTCAGTTTCAGGAAACAACCAGTTGAACACACAAAATGTGCCAGGCCAAAAACTGTCCATCACTTCCTACCTTCTCGGCAATTTTCACTCACGTGCAGGAATATTTTCTCAAGTGCCAACTTCCAAGCACTCAGCATAAGATCAGAGCCAGATAAAGAGGCCATTTTTAACGAGAAGAGTCGTTATTTATAGAAAAAAAAAAAGGACGATGAAGTCTTCTAGGCTTTAGCTGGGAATTACTCAGTGGGTTCTGAACAACTCAAAGGTAACTCAGGTAATTAAATGAGAAGAGAATAGATGATAAAGAAAGTCGGTTTGCATTCTTGACTTGAGTATAGGGTGCTCATACATAAATAGGGTCCAATGATGAAGACAAAAATGTTTTTCTCCTTGAATGATTTTTAAAAAGAATTTTCAAGGTTGGAATTGTACAAAAACAATCCCTTACGAAAAAGTCATACTTTTCATTCTCCTCTTCACTTATTTACTTTTTCTTCTCTTCAACCATTTAAAGCTTTCAAAATCTACTTAAGCTTATGTTGTTAGGCACACTGGACGTAGACCTTTTTTTTTTTTGTAAGCTCTTGACTTGTGCTCTACTGTGCCATTTTAGTTTGAACTTGTCAAGGTAGTCAGATTTGGATGTACAAAATTTGGCATTTGAAAAATTGTGAGCTATACAACGTTGTGCTGGTCCGGAATGAGTTGGCAGATGTTAATGCAATCTTGGTTTGTGATCTCAACCCTGACCAAGATTTTGTCAACTTCCGCTAAAGTTAGAAAAAAATGTCTAGTTCACTGCTTCTACTCAAAAGGAATTTAGTGTCATTGCAAAACACTTAATGATAACACCCTTTGTCCCCCTATACACGCACAATAATTCTTACAGTTATCATGTGGTTGGTGTTTAATTCTCGGGGAAACAAGTGAAAAACATCTGTTCGAGAGGAAGCATACAAAGTTTCATTTTTATGCAACAAATGCAAAACATGGTCAGGTTATTGTCCTCCAATAGGAGAGAATCTAGTGAATCTAGAAAAAAAGCATTTTCAACAACTCATTGCACCAGTCTTACTCACTGACTATCCAATCAAACCAGAATTTTGAAGCCGATTTTCAAGGCAGATGGGCTCTGCCCCCTTGAAAAAATTGTCACACAATCTTCAAATTCTTATTAGGCCAAATGTTGAACTAAGCAAAGCTCAGTGAAAATCAAAACACTCAAAAATTCTAAAGGGTCACTTAGACCAGTATTTCAGAACTGGGGTCCCCGGACTGCTGGGGAATATGTCAAATAATGCTCATGGACCTGCAGCATTGTTTCCTCTGAACCAGACATTGGGAATCTTGAAGCAGAGAAAGAAGCCTTATCCATCGCTCTATCTAAAAACATAATTAATGTACACAGACTCGTACCATATACTAGAATTCAAATGAATGTAATACATTCAGAATTAATACGATTTTTGAAAGGTCAAAAAACTAAATGCTGAAAATAAGGACCCGGCAGAATATTTCCTTTGGAGATGGGGTGTTTGAGTTTTCTGTTTCGAAAACCACTAACTTGGACTGTCCTCTGATAGCTTCTTTGAAATTGGAAAAAATTTTTTTTATATGTTAGAGGATATAATTCTTTGTTACAGTCTACAGCCATATATACAGCCAAATCATGTTGAATACACTGGTTCTCGTGAGACCACCAAATGTCAGGCCTAGTCATCATCCAGATGGAAGGCCGTCTAAGAATACCAGGTGCTACATGCAGCAACAAGATCGACCTGCAGCTGTCTCAGTTTATTATGCTAAGCCGTTGATTAACAAAGCATCTTGCCAAGCTAAGATCGGACAGTGCATCCCGTCGGTCCTTTCTCACACACACGCGCTACTCAATGGAGGACACATTGCAGTGTGCTCTCTTGGGAGCCGTCATACTCGTATTCGAGTGGAAGCGATCACTCACTCAGCGTTTTTAGGCATGAACATTTAGAGAGTTGCAATGATATCTGTTCGCTGGTGCTTCTGTTAAGGATGAAGATAATTTGGATTTGTGCAGAAGAGAGACAGAAATGAATGAGAGTCAATAGTCTACTTGACATTCACGTTACGGATTGGTGCTGTTTACAAATCAGGCAGATATGTGCATTTAATGCAAAGGCGTGATGGTTGCACTTACATGGAGGTGGAAAGAGAGAGAAAAAAAATCATTAACCCTTTCAAGTCTAACAAATTAAGGTGCTCAATGTCTGAATTAAAAAGTCAAAGTAGACTCCTGAAGGATATCTATGGGACATATATATATATATATATATATATATATATATATATATATATATATGAGTGGCTGCATATGATTAGTGCCCAACGAGCCATTTGAAAAAAAAAACAAACAAAACAAAAAAAAGCTGAGAAGATTGGATTCAAATTTTGATAAACTTTTGCTTGTGATATTTTCATTATTTTCAGAGCTGCCATGCGCATTCTTTTTTATCTTTAAGTTGGAAAGCAAATTTTAGAATAAAAGAGAGTTATCTTAGCCGAGGCAATTTGAAATCAATTACAGAAAGAGCTAACATGCTCATTCTTTTTCATTTTGAAGCTTGAACATTCTTCATTATGAATGTGATGCATATTACAATGAATCTTACATGAATATGTCATGTTATTTGAACTGATTTTGTCTTTGTTGAATCTCTGGTGAAAATTAGGAGTCATTTTTTGACCAATGTTTCAACCACAATTTTTTGATTATTTTTTACAATTAAGATGACTTTTATTTTTGAGCTTCGACAATAATGGAAATATTGCAAACAAAAGTTTGCCAAACTTTGAATCAGATTAAAAAAAAAAAAAAAATACCTCACTGGACACTTTATCATACACACCCTCTTATGTATATCTGAGCAGTCATAGAAACCTTGGGATATATAGGAGTCTTGAAAGGGTTAAAAAGAGTGTTTACCAAAGAGAATAATATGGGAACAAAAGTAATAAAGGACTGAGATATTATTATTATTATTATATTATTAGTAGTAATAAAATATTATTAATAGCAGTTATAATAGGAGTCACGGTTAGTTACTAATAGCTTACCAGCCAATGTCTCTGATTTACTAATGTTATTTGGGAGCTTTGACCAATCGGTGGTCTTTTCCTCCTCAATAGGGGTGGTTGAGGTGGTGGTGGTGGTGGTGGTGGTGGTAGTGGTAGTGGTGGTGGTGGTGGTATCTGCAGGAGTAGTGGGAGGAGGACTAGTAGTGGTTGGAGGAGGAGGAGCGGAGAATCTACGAATTAAAGTATTAAGCCAGCCACCGGGGCCTGAAACCCCATCTCCTTTCGTCTCTTGCTCTTTTATTAATGAACGCTGACGTTGCCGTCGTTCCTGTCGCTTTTGCAGTGCATTGAAATCTGCAGGGGTCAAACACGAGGTAGTAAACAGGTTAAACAAAGAAAAGCACACAGAGGACAAATATGCACACAACAATGATGTTAGCCAGGTTGGGCAATGAAGGCCCTTCGCCCTATATGGAAATCCGCTGGATCAGAGGCACAGGGATAAGGGTCAACAATGAAAGCTGAGCAAGCTGATAACATTCAGGAGAAGTATATGCATATAAATATATATAAAAATCAAGGAATCTAAAACAGTAACAAATTTCTATTTTTTTGCTTTTGGCTAATAGTTGTTATTTTCTAATTGATTATGTATTAAAAGTATAGTAAACTGCTATTATTCTCTTCAAACTTTGCTTTTGCAACTTGGACAGTGAAAATTGGAAATCAACTAATTTCCATTTAAACAACTAACAAAATTACACATTTTTATTCAGATAAATAAAGAAAAGCAAATATATAAGGACATCAGTGTCCTGGTCACAAAAACAAAGTTTGAAGAAATAGCCATTTTCCTACACCCTTTACACAAGCAATTAGGAAATAATACTCAAAACTCAGGAATGAAATTCCCATAACACAGTGTAATTTACCTTATTCTGATTACAAAATTTAATTTAAACTCAGGAATGAATGGAGTGAGAGAGAAAAAAAAATGACATTACTTGTACTCTTTTTGAGGTTGTAGAAAAATAATAACAAAAATTGAATTCTGACAGGATCTAAAAGAAACAGAAGATCACTTTGCCTTTTCAGTTCAATCATATGACGTGAACTTATTTCTGCGTGGGTTTCATACAAAGATGACACTGATGTCAGCAGTTGTAAAAGGCAGGAAAATGCCATTGACTTCATTTTCCATGACACATACGTCCCAGTAGATGTCCAAAAGAGATCTACAGGATATATACACATCCTAGTAGTCATAGAAACCATGAGATATATATGTCCCAGGAGTTTCAAAAGGGTTAATTAGGAAAACGGCTCAACCTGAGCATTATTATGGCTGTCTGAAATAAAACCAGAACCTAAAAATATGGTTATTGAAGTAATTTTGCTAAATCTTAAAGAATTCAGATAGTTGGCTAGGAGTATTCCCTGTAGACAATGAACTTCTCCGGGATGTCATCGCCAAAAACAAGAAAAAGCGAATTCAGAAAAAAAGTACAAAAAGCGAGTTGAATTGAAAGTTTCAGACTGGATTACGGAAAGATCAACCCCCAATTATTTCAACAGATTTTGTGGTTTTTTAATGGCGAATTAAATTCTTATTTGAGGAGGAAATGGTTGATGAAAATAGAACTTTATTCATCAAATGATCTAAGTCAGAATTCGAAAAAGAAGAGGCAGGATTTATTTGCCATAACTTAGAGAAGAATCATTCCAACTTGCCATATTCTCACAATTGAATCTCTTTTCCTCAACCTTGATGTTATCAACCCAGTGTTTCAGCTGATCTGTTCTTTAGGCAAGGAAAATTTTTTGGTCATTAATGAACTAACTGGATCAATCCATTTCAGCGGTGCTAGGGTACACAGATGTAACCATACCACCAAGCAAGCACTCGGGCAATTCAAAACTATACATAGGGGAGTTTCTTCAACAGCTGCTTTGCTTTGATCCGATAGATACATCAATGACTACATTTTTTTGTTTTTTTTCACTTGCCTCTCTTCTTGAATCATCCACCAGACAAGGACTGGAGAATGGATCAGCCTAAACATTGCGTTCAGAACATCAATGATGAGAAGAAGAGAATCAATTGTTTGAACTTTTGAAGTTGGAAAGCAGATTTCAGAATAAGAGAGGAGTATCTTAGCCGAGGCAATTTGAAATCAATTACAGAAAGTATCATCATTGCTATTATATAGCACTTTTACAGTTATTAGTGTTCAAATTATATTATTATGACTTCAGTTGAGTGTGTGTAAAATTTCTTTCCTATGGACCCTTTGTCTGAAAAGGGATTACAGAACAAAACAAGCCTCAAAAACCCAGAAAATAAAACATGGCTTTTCATAAAAAAAGATCTCTTCTGCATAAGTCATTCCATTTCTGAATTTGTTTGTTTTTCTTTCCTTGTAATTTTGAAACTTTCAATTCAGTCAAAAACAACAATCAAGTGCCAGCATTCACATTTGCATGGGAAGTCTTTCTAGTCATGTACCAAAGCTTTGGTCAAGCAGAGAGAAATTCCAAATGAAATTGTCAACAAAAAATAATAAAATCGGAATATGATCATTACAAAAATTTGGAGAGATTGACAAATTTCAACTAGGAATCAATTATGATAACATTTTATGTTCGCAAGTATATAATGTATACCATGAACATACGTTTAGTTGATGAGTTATTTCGTGTATATTCCAACTTTTTATAGTTTTGAGAAAGGTCATTGACTTTCTAAGAGTTTTTTAAGACGATTGAATTCCTTATTGTTGTTAACACGTTCCGGTCAATCTGTTTTATGGCCTTCTTCAGTTGTACTGTCCAAATGTGATGGTGGTAAACAGAATTTTTTCAATGGCAGCAATGTTATAATGCTGGATTGTGATGATGTTATTTTCTTTCCTTCTTAGGCCAGGATTTCCATACCTTGTCACTATTGAGTTGCAGAAGACACCTGAAGAAGGCTGTAGAATTGATTGGCCACAGCATTGTGTTAACACCACAAACAACGAGAGGGAGTTCAATTGTCCAGAAAAGCTCTTTGAATTCTAACTTTTGTTCAGGCAATCAAATCTCTTCGACTCATCTTTGATTTTGTGAACTTGAAATTTTTTGAGAAAAAAATGTAAAGTTTTGCCTTTTTAAAAAAAATCATACAACTAAAATAGGCTGAAGAATGAATCAGCAGAAACGTTGTGTTGACAGCATCACAGATGGGAAGTAGAGATTTAATTGCCCAAACAAAAATTGGAATGTTAATGACTCTTCAAAAAGTTATAAAAAGTTTCATATATACACATAGATCTTACATTAAATGAAAGCAAAATAAGATATAATTATATTATAGCACTTGAACACCCAACTCAAGACATTCCTGTAAAGCAGATTTATTTCCAGAGTTGGGTGTTGTTTGGATAAGGATTTCAGATTCAGTAGTCGTTAAGTCGATCATTTATCTGATATTTAATTAAAAAAGAAGAAAAAAGAAGCAGCAAGTGATTGACTAAGGTTTCAAAGCAGAGAGCAGCAAATGTGAACGTGACAAGAGTGTCTTAAATGACTAGTCACTAACGGACTATGAGCGGGTATCTGTATCTGCCACACCATTACTCCGTAACAGACAACAGTAAAAGACTAGAGAAAAGCTCTACTAGAGAAATACTGAAGGAAAGACACTTGATAAATGCTTTAACCCTTTCAAGACTGAACTGACAAGGGGCTTGGTACTGAATTAAAAAAAAAAAAAAAAGGATAGAAAAAAAAAAGACGTTTATTTTTGTTTAATACTTAAAAAGGAAACTATTCTTTTATTACTGTATTTCATGGAATATAAAACATGCTTATTTTTCCAATTTTGTTCTCGAGAAGCAAAAAAATTCATCAGTTGTTGAGCTGTGCAAATAAAGTGAACAGCCAGTCACTATGAGAGTTGATAAAGATTTGAATAGATGAAATCATTCGAATAACCCTATTGTGAAACAAGAAGGGGATAATTTCCATTTTTTCGGGAATATGCCTGCAAGAATGTGAGTCTCATATGGTCATACATCTTATACTCCGTAAAATATGGTAAATCAGGAATTTTCCATATTTTGAAGAGCTAGAATCATGATGAGATGTATTCTTTCAAGGACAGATGGAAGAATTTGGAATTAACAGATCATCTTCCCGGGACATCTTTCTAATTCAGTCATGTAATTAAAATTAATATCTGCGCGTACTTCATACAATGATGACATCGCTGTCTGCAGTTCAAAACTACATTTATTTCATTTTCCGAAGTACATATGTACTAATAGATTGCCACTCCCATAAGAGATTGACAGGACATATATATCTTAGCAGTCATAGAAACCTAGGGACATACACATATATATCTCCTAGGAGTCTTGAGAGAGTAAAAGGAGATTGTTTTATTCAAATACATTTATCCGGACTGCAGTCAGGAGTTTATGGATTTGAGTTGAATGACATTAACAATGGAAACGAATTCTTTAAAAAATTTGTATTTTTCTTCCCTAAGGTAGATAACTGATAGAAAAGAATGATCCGTCTAATAATTAAAAAGAGATTTAGTTATATCCAAGGTGTTGAAAACACCGAAGTGAATGGTGTACCCAGATATCAGATACAAGCAGGATAATAATAACAGCAACAACAAAATAAGCAAATTATGGGAAAAAGAAAAAAAGTAACACCAAAGCATACATCAAAGATGCAAAAATTTGTGGGTCGGGTAAGAAGTACATTATATATATATATATATATATATATATATATATATATATATATATAAAAAGAAATTTCAAATTTGTTCAGACAAATGGAACTCTTTTCTTCCTTGATGCTGTTAAATACAACATTTTTGTCTGATCAATTTTTCAGCCCTCGTCAGGTGTATAAATCAAGAAAAGAGGCATATTCATTTATTTTGTTCAGCCGTAGAAACTTTTGGTTGAAGAAATGAGCCCCAGCTGAAATCTTTCAAAGATAGACCACAAATGTTCGATGCATCTTTTAGTATCACAAAGCTGAACAAATGACTAAAACATGCCTTAGTAATATGAAAAAAAAAAAGAAGAAAAGAAAAGAAAAGACAAAGGCCGAATATTGACTGAATGAGAGAGAGGGAGAGAGCAGTTGGGTAATCAAAATGAAAGCAGCTCAATTTGCAGACAAGAAACCAAATAAATTTCTTGTTACTTTGCTTGGAAATATAGCTGGTAATTTAATTATCTACACAAAAAAAGTCTAATTCTGTTTACCTGTCCGTAACCTTGAAGTGGTGGAAATAGAGGTATTGAATAGAGGTATCCCTAAAATGCCCTACCCTAAAGAATGCAAAAGGATCCGGGTGATTTTCAACTTTATAATAGTGCGGAGTCCATGTTTATGTTTACCTCTGTCTATATAATAAAAAACCAATTTTTCAAGGGAGATAATTTTCAAATGCTAGTTACAGAGCAATCTCCTTGATTCAATTATTTGCATAGGTGTAAAAAAAAAAAAAAAAAAAAGAAGAAATTCAGGTTCAATTTGGTCGCATCAGATTGCACAGATTTCTTCTCAAAATGTGATCCAACAGCTCACAGAGTGCTCTATCTTGAGATTCAAACTCAGTTTTGTGCTTGAAGTTCTCAGGATTTTATCCAGTTATTTCCCAACCAAATCAGGCAAAGAAAGCCAATCAAATGCAACAGATTTTTATGCAACGAGGACAGAGTATCGATTTGTTAGGTTGCCCCATATGAAATGGATGTTTTCTTGCGTTTGTCTTCATGATTGTGATTTCGACAAATCCTGAAGCAGAAAAAGTAGTCGTATGTATTCAACTAATTACACGACATGAGCTTCCTTTCAAATTTTCAACTTATGATTCATTACATCAGCTTTAGTAAGGTAGCGCCTCACTCGTACAGACATTGTCCTCAAAGGAAATCAGACGATTGCTTTTGTAGGAGTTCAAACTGAGAAGAAATACTCTTCAAACTCAGAAAGTTCAAAAGAATATCAATTTTGCAATTGGAATGGGAACTTGCTCAAAAAGAACTGTGTGATGTTGGTTGCACAAATTTTGTTCTGGAGATATGAGCCTGGATAATGACCCTAAAAGACCCCTGAACACTTACTGATCATGAAAATTCAAGGGATTTAATGGAAACTGATACAAAGCCAACTATTTGAGCATTTGCTCAAAATTTACAGATCACCAAAATGACTGAAGGGTTTTACTGAACACATTTTTTATTTCATAATTGGCCATTCCATGTTGGATAACATAATACATTGAAGGCCATGTTGGAATTCAAACAAACCACAGTCTGAAATATTGATACCTATGAGGGTAACATAAACCCAAGGATTGTTTTCTTCTTCCTCCATTGACAGAATTTTCCTGGAGTTATAGCAAGTGGAGTGATATTTTTATAACATTTTGTGACCTTTGTATTAGACAAAGGGATGGATATTATCCAGAATTGCCTAAAGGTGGTCTTTACAGTTGAAATATTAGATTTTCAAATTGAGAATTAGTTTCCCAGTGATCTTTTGTCGTTTTTCTTTTGCTGATAATAATGATTTCGTTCTTGACAAATGAATTTTTTATTACATTTGAAAGGGTTTTTCATCTCATTTAAAAAAAAAAAAATGTGACATTGCTTTCCAAACAACCCAAAAATTTGAGAAATACATTTTTAGAAAAGAGTTGATTTGGAAAAATAATATTAAATGAAAACAATTTAAAAGGGGTATTGATCCTGTTTTAAAGAAAAAAAAATGACACTGTTTCCTATACAATCCAATAATTTGAGAAATATGTTTTAGAAAAGGGTTGATATAGGAAAAAAATATTGAGTGAATGAAAAGAATTCGAAAGGGATTCAAATCCTGTTTTAAAAAAAATGTAACATTTCTTTTCAAACAAACAACCCTGTAATTAGGGAAATACGTTTTAGAAAAGGGTTGATTTAGAATAAAAACCAGGGGGAATAAAAAGAGAACTGGAAAATATAAAATTAAAAAGAAAGAAAATTCTCTTTAGATGGCAACAAAGAAACACGTAGAAATTAATAAATAATAAAGACATTTTTTAAATTATTGAAATATAAAAGGAATATTGCATGCAAATTCTTTTTTCGGGTGATGATAAACCCCTCACCCAATCCATCGATTTGTTTGATATAAGAATTTGGAACTTACAGAGGGAAGTTGGTTTCTGTTCAGTGGCTTGGCGCTTCTTTTGCTGCTCTATTTCCTTCTGCATCTTTTTGGTTTGGTAAATTGTGGCCAGATCTTCTTCAGGAGCATCTTCTGGTGCAATACGAATATTTCTGCAGGGAATTCAAGAGGTTCACGTGTAAAAAGACAGGACACAGATATGTAATAATCTCTGTTATCTTCCTAAACAGCTACTGTCTATATGTCTGATTCTTATAAGAGAGTCATATGTCCCCATACATAAGACGGACATTTGATTAAAAAAAACCTTAAAGAAAATATCATAATGCATCCAACGTGCTGGTATTATGACTAAACGGCTCTCTTCAGAAGCTTCATACTATAAGGCTTGGATGAGTTGCTGTGAGTGACAATCCTCTAAATACCTTTGTAAACCATTTGTTTTATAGTCCAGCATATATGGAAACTGTCAGATTGTCTCAAGTTATCTACTGAAGTATTTTCATTATTAGCTTTACCTCAATGTTCCGGATATTTTCACTTTCTGATATGCAATCATAAATGGTAAATATGAATGAACCTGAAACATTTAACTCTTAGATTCATACAAAGAAAATAAAGTCAATTTTAAGAGAATTAACCCCTGCTTGAAATTATCTCCCTTTGACCATTTGGTAAATTGAATTTTTTCTTCTAATTCAATTCACGGAAGAGTTACACCATCTTTCGTGCCACACATTGGAGAATTCCATTCTCCAATTACAAGCGGTTCATGAATTTAAAAGTTGAAAAGACTACTTTACACTGTATAGATTGAATTTCCGAAGAACTGAGCTAACAATTCAAGCAAGCTGATGCTAAGAAGCAGTAATAAGTATGAAGCAGAACGTGGAATACTTACTGCATTTCCTTCATCTTCTTCTGCCTGTATTCCTCAGCTCCCTTCATCTTATTCAAGGCAGATTCAGGCATAGCAAACTTGATGCCCCGTGAAGAAGAATATCGTCGACTCTTCCTTTCTTCATCGCATGGTACACGTGGGGTCAACCTGAGAATAGGTGCGCACAAATTACTTGAGTTTGAAATTTTGAATAAAAAATCACAAAGCAATAATGTTTAGAGGACTGGCCGATTTTTTCAATTTTTTTTTTTTTAAAGGTTTTTGAAGACAACATCGATAAATTGAAGATAAAAATCTTGGGGACAAAAGACAATAGAAGATGAAACAACTGACAGGACAATAATCGTAATAATGAGACTTGTATAGATTCTGATCAGTCCGAAAACTGATTTACCGAAAGATTTTAAAATTAAGACAATATTTTCTATCAGTTTTAAATGATCTCATTTCCTTACTCACTTTTTTGAAAAGACTAATTCAGACGCAAAAAAAAAAAATGAAATATTTCCAAAGATTTTTTTATTCGATAACGCACCTCAAATTCTCCATTTGACTGATCTCAAGTCCGTCATTTCCATCTTCATGCCGCAAAGAAGTCTATATCAAATGAAAAAATAATATATTTTAACGCCAATTCTGCTTTATGAAATTACAAAGAAAACAAAGCTCATTCATGAAGAGACAATATATAAATAGAGCATATAAAATTACATCAGCTTTCTATCTATTTTCTTTTTTCAAATTGAAGATTTTTTGCATAATAATATAGAGAAAGCTTAATCAGTTACAGAATGATATGATGTTATGAAGAAAATAAGACTTAATTGTAATATTTTAGTTTCCTTGATTAAGCATTGTCAATTTTGAATAGTTCATCAAGAGTGGCCATCTTCTCAGTAAGGCATAATGAATAGAAATAATAATGGCTACATGTGCTTTATACAATCAGTAAAAATATCACCACAATTGTCAGGGATTCTAGCTGGTACCTACACCTTGAGTAAGAATTTTCATATATTTCCTGAAGTGTAATAAGGTAAAGCATCCCGTCTCTTGAGAGAAAACTCCAAATGGAGTATGGGGAGGCTGGTGATAAACTCCCTGTTCCCATTGTATGTGCCAGCTTGGCGATCCTTGCAAGTCTCAAGTCTGGCTGAGACTAGGACTTTATTCATACAAGTTTTTATGACCACCTCCTTGGCAGAATGCAAGTTAACCGAAAGGATACCTCCTCCCTAATCACACAGCTTAGAGTGTACTCAGTTGCTGAGTGCACAGGGAAATTTGTCCAAATGAAGAGTTTTCTACATTTTGTTCATACTGGGAATTGAACCTGGGACCTTTTGCTTGTGAAGCAAAATATTCACTACCCAAGCAAACTATGAAGTGAAGCACACGGACAATAATTTAAAAAATAATTTCAAGTACTTTAACCATCTTTGACAAATTTTGGTACATTCTTTTTGAGGAATAGATACATTAAATTGAATATGAATTAGCATAAAATTCATCACACTGCCATCCACTTCAAATTCACAATGAATCTTAATATCTGAAAACATCTTACATCATAGATCTGGAACTGTGTCATGAGGTCCACATCCGTCCCCTTCTTCCTCATGTGTTTCTTGGTGATCCGTTCCATACCAAGCTCTTCCAGTACGTCTGAGACATCATAGAATGTATCTTGATCTGGGATTGCATACAGAACCTATAATGGCAAAACACAAAGCTATTTAGGCAAAGAGCCAACAGGCGACAGTAAAAATCAAAAAAATTTAAAAGCATATAGCAGAAGGTAAGAGATAGAAAAGATTTGTTAAAGAAATCATTTCTATAGATCACAATCTTGACCAAGTAGGTACACCAGTAAGAGGAGTATTTATGACCATCAATGGATTTCGTTTGATATGAAATTTTTTTTCTTTTAGTCTGAGGAAAGATAAATTTTTCTTGACTGAAATCCTTTTCAAAATTACATTTGAAGGGATGGGGTTATGTTTTTTGATGTGACGGTTGTTTGGCTGAGTTTGTTCCCCAGGGTGGTCACTCTGGCATCAATGAAGTACCCCTTTGGTCCTTTCACTACCTTCTCTGAGGCTATGCCCCCATGTGTGTTTGCAAAGCTTTGGCTGTAGCATGGACTTGCTTGGGCATACCGTGCAATGAGTGGATTCGTTAAGGATGTGATGTCCTGAGATGACGCAGAATGTCTCAAGAATATCAGCACGGGTTTGTCTGTACTTCAGAGTTTCCAGGTTCAACTTTTGGAGTCAGAGTAATTTAGATGTTGGATTTGGCCGATCAATTCTGTAGCTGTACATTGCATGTGTTCCTCTGCATCTATGTTATACTTATAGCTGATAAACATTTATTGAAGCAAATTCCAAATGTGGGCGGACCAATGACTTGTAAGATAAAATGAAACTATCAGGGTTGAGGTGTTTAAATGCATTTCTGATATATCATTATATATTTATAAAAGGGAGAGTATTCTTATTTTAATTAAGTTTATATATATATATATAAAAAAGAAAATATTGCATAAATAGGTTCATAAGAAAGCAATGTGCTATGGGAGGAATATATTTTTTATTATTCTAATATTCTTTTAATTTTCTCATTTTCATCATTATATATTTTTTCAAAACATCCTGTGACCCTTGGGAGCATCTTTGCAACCTTCATTCGGGCTGCAACCATTGTTTTGGGAACCTCTGTAGTAATAAGAACAAATGAATTTAATTCCAGTCAAGATGATTACTTACTTTGTTGACTAAGGTCATAGCATAATTCAAAAGCTCTGAATCTGATCCTCCCTTTTCATCAAGAATATTCATGATATTTGTCCAGGGTTTGGCTCCTGAAATACAGTAGAAATAAATGACAAACATTCCTCTTTTAAAATTTGATCAACACAAAATCTGATACCTTCAGAAATAATCTAATTATTTTATAGCGGGAAGGTGTAAGGTTTTATTTACTCAAGTTCCAGCACTTATAAACAACACTAATAATGAAAATAGCAGACATAATGATACAAATACAAAGAATACTGAACTGAATTAATACCCATAAAACCAATGAAAGAAAATATATGCACCAAATTTAGAGTTTCTTCATATAGTGGTGGTATCACAATGGTATTGTATCATTGAAATACCGGTTCATAGAGGTTTGGCCAATCAAAGGGGCCAATGAACCAGATTTAGAAGGCAGGCTCAAGATCAGCCAAGTTTCAATATATGTTTTTGCTGAGTGAAAATAAGGCGACAAAAAGCTGCTACATTGAAGCAAGTATGTTTATTTATATACCTTCCCATGAGGGCAGATTTGACACAAGGTGTAGCCCCAGGAAAACTCAACCCCCAAGACTGAACATACTTAACAATATTTAGGCCAAAGGACATATCCTGGGCCAGATGAGATTCTTATTAGGTAGAATATATGGTTCTGAAATAACTGTCTTAGAAAAGGATATGGAAGAATTAACTACTACATATGAAAATTTCAGTCCTCTAGGTCTGTTTTTAAGGGTTTCAGAGCAAAGCTGGATTGAAGCTAAATTCATATATTAAAAGTTAGCAGTTATCTTCGATTCTACCAAATTTTCAGCGGTTTATCAGCTCAGAGTTTTGTTCACTATGCTCACCACTGGACTGAGCTTAAATAAGTTGAAGCACAATGCACATGTGTGAACCACATAGTATACACTGACCAACAGATAAACATAAACAACACTTCAAACAATGCCAATCCAGTTAACTGTTTGGAGAAGACATGTTTTTCTGATGCGTCCTGAAAATATTCAGTTCAAAAATCGAGTAACACGTCAATTTGGAATTCTTGTTGAAATGAAACAAAACAGCCACTGAATCTTTTCATATGCTAACAGAAGTTTACTGGGAAAAATGCGTGTTGCACACAAATGTGTTTGAGTAGCAAAAGATATTGATGCATTGCTCAATTTTTAAACCATCATTTTTAGCACATTGAAGATGCAAATGGATTGAAAGTTTCAGGGATTGTTCATGGTTGCTGTTTGGTTAATGAGTGCATGGTATAAGTCTAGTCTTGTTATTTAATAGCTACACTCTATAAGTTATAAAGTAAGAGGAAAATCATCTGTACATCGATGCAAAATTGTCTCTCAATTCATTTTGAACAGACACAGATGTTCTGCTGAATTTGAAAAAAATGATTTGGGCAATATAATCTTATGCTCAACAATTTAAAAAAAAAATACATAATAAATTTAAATTCAAAGCAAAGATACAAATAAAATTCAATCAAAAAAAAAAAAAATGAAAAAGTACAGTAAAATCTCACAATTAAGAACTAATTGAGGGGAGGGTGTTGTTATTAAAGCAGAAAGTGTGTTATACCAGATGGTTGCATTTGATTGTTAAATAAGAAGCAAAGTTGATAGTTGCTGCATTTAATGAACATCCATAGGCAGTTCAGTTCTGCCTGGTTTTATTTTTGATTTTACCTCTCAACACAAATGACTAATGTTATGTATTGTTCTATAAAATATCAAATAGGAACTATCATATTTGTGCAGGATTGGTTTTTGCATTTATCAAACTTTGTTAAATAAGAAAATGTTTGTTATGGTCAACGATCTTGTTTAAGCTGAAATCTGTTGTATCAAACTTTGATATAGTGAGAGTTTACTATAGATCAGAGATTAAAATGTCATCATTTATAATTCAAAAAGATTACCGCAACCAGACAACAATTATAGATATTTTTTTTTCCACTGGATTTGTTCTCTTATAGAATTTATTTTTATAAAAAGGCAAGTGAAGATGAGAATGGAGTCATACAAATTTTCATGTAAATATGTAAAGAAACAATTTTTTGGGGTCATGGGGAATAGTGAGAAACAATGGAGAGCAACTAAAAACAAGGATCAAAGCCAAGATATCATTCATTACCTCATTACCAATAATAATACATATACTTATATATATACATACATACATACATACATACATACATATATATATATATATATATATTAGATTGTGGATTCGCTACACAAACTAACTCATGTTTCTGCCCTCTTTGGGCCTCATCAGGCAAATATATATATATATATATATATATATATATATATATATATATATATATATATATATACTCATACACACACATTCAGAGAGAAAAAAGAGACACTCACCTCTTCGTCTGTCAACATTGTTGATAGCCCTGAGCAGAAGTTGGGTATTAGACTCTGTGTACTCCACAAAAACCAACAGTAGCTTCAAAGCCGTCTTAACAACCAGGCGATGCTGTAAAAGTACAATATAGACTGACATGATCAGAGCCAAATTGGATCCTACCAAAATCATCTCTAACGTAATTTTCCAAATGTGCACACTCCGATGACAGAACGAAGAAAACCCTTCCCTTGACCTCTGCCTGTGCTATATATACAGGCTGTGGTTGAATGAAGAATGTCTAGCTTTCGAGTGGGAGGCTCAAACGAAGGAAAACACTTGACAAACTGAACATCCTGCAATGTTCATTCTGCCCCTCCGAACCTCCTCCATGATGAAACCAGGAGAACAAGAAATGGAATTTAACTGTGGTGAGAAAACGGAGAGGAAAATCTACACGATGGGAAATTATTGTTCGGAAAAAAATGAAAATGTTAATGTTGGTCTAGAAAACCTAACCACAAATTGTCACGGTTGGGTCATAGGGCACTGACATATTATCACCACCAAGAAATACATTAGAAATTCTGGGGATAATCATTTATATCAGGGGTCAGCAAACTCCAGTCTGTGACCTCTTTCTATCCAGCCTGCTGACTTCATTTGATATGTATTGTTGCATTCCACGGTTTCATTTCTAATCGTCTTGACCCACAAGACATAAGGACGTTTTTAATCCAGCCCACCTCTAAAATATTTCGCTGACCCCTGATCTATATTATAAGGAACTGATTTCTGTATGTTTGTCTATTTGTTTGTTACTGTAACACAGTAAATGCAGTGCGTCATAGTGAGATTTTTGTTAGCTTAGTACCATTAGGATGTGTGAGAATAAAGCAATTTCTTGTCCAATTTTTAACTTATTGATAATGATGGGGGTCCTATCTATATCATAACAATAATGATCTGATTTCTCAACGGAGATAACTCCAGGTATATCAAATGCTAATTATAGACTTGTTATCCCATTTAAAAAAAAAATTTGATTGCAAATAATTATAATATAAATTCAATAAATAAATAATGACTTGACATTGAGCTTAATGATGAGGGCAGTCTTTAAGCAAGTTCAAATAATTTCTCAGTTTAGAATAACATTTATATAGGTCAAATACCCTCCAGTCATGTCTGCTTGGATAGTTCAATGTTTAGCATGTCTGTCTCAGAATGTCCTAGGGTTGATTCCTGATATGAGTGTGTGAGACTTGCAATGATCACTAAGCTGATCCATACAACAGAAACTGGGACTAGGTCACTGGCCTCAATACTTCATTGGAAGTTTCCTCTTAAGAGAGGAGACGCTTCACTTACCCACGCGCACACACACATACACATACATATATATATATATATGTATATATAGGACTTCCAATACAGAAAAAAGGTTACTTTTCAGCATCATTTCCTTCTGCATTAACCAAGTGTTTTTTTTTTTTTTAAGTGGCAAATTTCAGTATGTTTGAGTTCTTCATTGTATCCTATAAACCACTTCAAATATATCCTTGCAAAATGGAGAAATTATTTGTACTTACTTAAAAGCCACCTCCATTATTAAGTTCAATGTCAAGTCATTTTTTATTCATTGAATTTGTATTATAAGTATTTTGCTTTTTGGTTACCGTATCTTATGGTGTATAAGATGCACCTCGGGCACATTCTTGAAAACAATAAAAATACCCCCCTCGTTTTCCCCCCTGATTTTCATAGCTCTCCACTCTATTGGGTTATTCTAACGCTCACATCAATTCAAATCTATATTAAACCTCAGCAGTGGCTGTTCATGTTATTTGCTTTGTGCAGTCGGGTTACGAAACAACTGATGAAGTGTCCACCTCCTGAGACAGAACTCAGAAGAAATAGTGCGTTTTATACGCCATAAAATGCGGTAGTCATGTTCATTCTAAAGAAGAGGGAGCTTTCATGAAGAAAGAAATTTAAGAAATAAAATGTCCACCCTCACTCCCTCCCATAGACACGCACACAAAAGAAAAGGTACGGTTCTTTTGCAATGTGGGAACCACCGGCACACAGGTTGTTTTCATTGCAATGAGAAACAGAACAAAAAAGGAGAATAGGGTCTCAACAAAGAAACCAGTTTGACTAGCCTTTCATATCGACACACAAGCAGATAGTGGGCAATAACAACAACTATAAATGATATGAAAAATGGAGACCCTTTCAGTCCCTCCCTTCTCAACACACATTTTTCTATTGTTTAGAAATCAGAATCACAGGATGTTGAAAGCCCCTCAGAATACTAATATAACACTCTTATGGCAGACATAGTATGGCACTCCTTACTGTCCCCCCCATCACTGTTTATTAATTTGGGAAAAAAATATTCCAACCCTACCCTTCTTATTTGGAACTGACCAGCTAATTAATTTTTGAGAGACCATCTCTACTTTCTCCTTCCTAATGGTTGGGAGGAAAGGAAAGCTATAAACTACGGATTGGTCTAAATTTTCCCACCAAAAAACAAGATTAAACAAGTGGCAGAACTTGGTTCATCTAATAGCTTTAATCAAAATAACATGTATCTGCTAATTTCAGTGATTTTAAAATTTTGTACCACCAAAAGACTCTCCAGTTCTATCTAGTTTTCTAATTTCTGTCAATACTGTACATTTTTACTTCCCATGTGCCCACCCCATCCTCACTCTGAATCTTTCTTAAATGACTAAATTGAGTGGGTGGTCATAATTTGTTACCCACCAGGCTTATGCCACCCTCTTTATCAAACTGTAACAGATTTTCCAACCCTACCTACCAATACCGATGCCCCCAGCATTTAAGTACCCAAGAGTACATTCACCAAGGGTTCTTAGGTCATTTACCGTAAATCCTTTATAAACCCACATTTTAGTTTGGTACACATCCAGATTAAATTGCACAGCTTTCTGAATTAGGAAAAGTGATTTTTCTAGGTTAGAAAACAAAGCTTCATGAAAATATCTTTATTTTTCAAATTTAATTTCATATTCCAAATACAGGTACTCAACACTTTTCAAAAGTTCATTTCAAGCCACTTTTTACCATTACAAAAAAAACAAAACAAGTGAAAAGCTGAAATAGCGTTCAGTATTTGTTTTGCAAGGAGCTGTTATAGAGGCAGCATACACCCCTTACTCTTTCTCTTCTGCAACAGTGCTCTGTACCTCCCACCACCTAAACCTCCAACAACTCAATAATCATCACCATTATTTGGATCTGGGAATGTTCAAAAACTTTTCCCATGTAAATCAATGGTAATTGCTTCTTCAAGTTTCTCCATTTTGGCTTACGAAAGGTTTTCATAAGAACACTCTATTTTCAGATAGCATGGAAAACCTTCAAAACTGATTGTGCATTTCAGAGGCTGAGGAAAGTTGCACTCTTATGTAGTCCCACATGAAATGGCCGTGTTTTTGCATATTTCTTTTTAGATTGTGATTTCGGCAAATTGTAAAGCAGAAAATGTAGTTATACATATCCAACTATTTATACATCATAAGATTTCTTTTAAATTTTCAACTTATGATTCATGATATCAGTTTTAAAAAGAAACTCTTTCCCTTTTACAGATGCTGTCCTCTAAGGAAAGCAGACCACTGTTTTCATGTGATTCCAAACTTGGTAAAAATGCTGTTCAAGCACTCAAAGACAGCAATTTTGCTTTTGGAATGAGGAATTACTCAGTAAAAACTCAGCATTAGTTCTGCAAATTTCATTTGGATAACGACTCTCAAGGACACCCTCAATCAATTTTTGATGAGAATTTAAAGGTTGTTGCGGAAACTTATACAGGTATAACTGTTCGAGCTCTCACTTCTACGTATAGCTAGATTTCTAAAACAACTGTAGGGTGTCTCCAAGCATATTTTTCATTTCATGTAAGACAACCTAATACTTCTGAGAGAGCAGTGGCTGGCTGTTCGATTGGCAAATTATCTTGTAAGCCTTTCATTGGAAGTTCATTTTTTAACAGGATTTACCCAGGATTGAATTACCCAGAGTTCACCTCACTTGAACCTAATTATTCCACAGTGCAAAATTACAATTTCTCATCATTGTATTCTATATATATATATATATATATATATATATATATATATATATATATATATATGTATATTTTTTTTTACAAACTAGGAAAGTCAAAAAACTTTGTTAAAAGATTTCAAATGAAATTTATTTTGAAAATACCATGGTTAGTGAATGCATTAAACAGAAACAACTAAATGTACCTATATATATTTACGACATATAATAATGGTACAGAACTTGAAAATTCCTGCAATTGATGGATAAAATAACTATATATTTCCTATTCACTACATATATATATATATATATATATATATATATATATATATATATATATATATATATATATTTATGACACTGAATTGGAGTTCTAAATATATCCTGCTTATTACGGAAATTTCAAAATTTCTGCACCATCCCAAAAAGTCTAGAAATATATTTGCAATACGAGGCAGGAAAAAGAAATCTGCATAAAAACAATTCATTTGATTTTCAATTTCCAGACACGGATCACAAATCGAGAAAATGTTGCAAAGAGAGGAGGTTGTATGCAAAATGAAGAGACTGTACTTACTTTTGATGACAACAGTGAATACAGCCAGTGGATGGTTGAATTATGCCGGATCACTCCATTCATACCATCAACATACAACATGACCACACCAAGAGCTGAAAACAGAACAGAAAACAGGTTTTGAGAAAAAAAAACAGACCACCTTAAATCTTTTCTTCAAGAGGAATAACGAAGAAAAAATTTTTTCTAGCATTGAGCAAATTGTTTTCTAAAAAGGTTTTGTAATTTTGATTTTTTGATCTTTCAAAAGGATTTAGAAGTAAACAAAATTATCTATAAAAAAAAAATCAAAAAAAAATCAAAGGAGCAGCACACATCAACATGTCGACTAAAGGTATGTCAGTCAAGTACGGAGTTAAACCTGATGTGGCTTCCACTACTCAGCAAGGTATGGATATCCAGGCCTAACAAGGGAAGAAAAAGAAATCATTGGATAGAGAAAAACTCTGTTTACCACTATCACATTCAGATAGTACATCTAAAGAAGACCCTAAAATAGATCTGCTGAATTACAGCCTGCAGTATATATATATATATATATATATATATATATATATATATATATATATATGTCTTTGAGAAATGGATACATGGTCCGAAAGAATGATAATAAATTGCGTCATATTACATTGAAACTTTTATTTGAAATGATCTCCTGTTATTACCAAGTAAATGTATCATTTGGCCTAGAGAATGTAAATAAGATAAACAATTATGCACACTATATATATATACATACACACACACAAAATATTTTGGACAGTTTCTACATTTTAGTGACCAAAAAACTAAATAATTGATCTGCAGACAGGAAAAACAGAATACAAAGTTAACCGAATAAAAGTTGGTTTTTATTCTTCATGAAATGCTTGATAGAAAAATTGCTGCCAAAGTATACATTATTTTATATAAATATATATAAAGGATATTATACAAATAATAAAACAACAAAAATGGAGATTGGCTGGACACTTAGAAAGGAGATATGACTACAGATGGAGCACAAGACAAACCTGCTTGGTGCTAATGGGACAGTAAATAGAGTAGAAAAAGACCAGATACAAGATGCATGAATGAGATAGAAAGGTTTGCCAGCAAGACATGTCAGAAGTTAGCACAATCATGGTCGTCATCGAAGCAAATGGGAAAGGCCTTTGTCCAGCAGTGGACTCATAAAGGCTGATAATGATGATGATGATAGTAGTTCCTTTTCTAAAATAATCATCCATAGAAATTTTTTTTCAGGGATGATAAGTCGTTGAGAAAACAAAAACCTGGCAACAGATGTGAATCCTGTAAGATGCAGGCTCAACTCTTTTCTGATTTGTTCATTTCCTTTGGCAATAAAATCGATTCTATTGTGTAATGGAATTGAAACAGAACTGAACAGCTGTGACAATAATCCAGGTCTCTAGTCTTCACAACAAACAAAGATTTCTATTGGAAATCAAAAATAATAATAGAGTGTTAATGTTGGCCAAAGATAAACAGAACAAGGTGTTCACAGACATCCATGCTCTGCAGTTCAAAGTCAGTTTCAGAAACGCAAAAGTCTAACACGGAGACGCAAAGTGATTGAATGAATAACGCATTTAACCCGATTAGAAATATGGGGGGGTAAATAAAGTATGTAAACATGGTAATGCAAATTTATTTGTAAAAGAACAGACAAACTGAAAGCCTGTTTCTTATCATCCTGAGAATGTTCGTATGCAATAGGATCCGGTTTTTTTTTATAAGTAAATTTTCTATTTTTGGGGGTTGGACTAAATATAAGCCAATAGGCACATGGATTAATGGCACAGAGAATGTTAAAAAAAAAAAAAAAAAAAAGGTTTAAATCCCAGCTGAGACAGTCTCTATTCACGCCACATTAATGCCCTAGAGAAAGGCATGAATCCATCTCCTCTCATTTTATTTATGCTGTCTTATGTAATAATGGGTGATCATTTCAAATAAAAGTTTCTATATAATATAACATAAATCATATTCACACATACAAAACAATGTTTCAATACAATTTTTGTAACACTTTTTTATGTTACCAAAATCCCAATGCAATAAAAAGCTATTCAAAATTTTCATTGATTGTATTTTTTTGGAACACCCAGCATAAATTAAGATGCATGTTGATTGTTCTGTGTGAAGGTCCATAATTCCTCGTCAGCCCAGTAACAACAAAACACAATCAAAAGAAAAATATAAACAAAAGAGAATTAGAAATTTTTTTCTCCTAAATCTATTACAATTATAAAAAACTGACCTCTGAGAATGAAGTTCTGGTAATTCTGATCGGATTCTGCTCCCACTTTGATGAGACAATCAAGCCCTTCATTTTCGACAAATTCATGGACCAAGTCTTTGTCATCCTGATGAATAAAGTCAAATTAGAAATAAAATGAATAATAGTTGATTTTATCATTTTGCCAACAAGTGACTGAGTAATGGTTTCATCATTTATTCTAAATAAAACACCTAGAAACAAAGATAAGATAAATGGTAGTCAAACTAATACAATAAGTGACTGAGCATTCAGTCAAGAGATAAATCAATTTTTAACTGAGTTTAACAGATAATAACCGAAAAAAATGACTGGATTAAATCACATACCTAATTATTTAACAGAAATTCCTCAGCACACTTATAGTTGTTTCCCACGTCATTAAATCAAAACAATACCGAATTATCACTAATCAAAAATAAACCAAACAATGATAAAGAAAAGATAAGTATTTATTCTCATTGTTTTGATTGGAGATAAACATTTATATAAATAGTAATTAACTCCTGTGTGGAGTTTTTCACGTGGAAAAAAAAAAAAAAATAAAAAAACAAAGTCTTCATTGCACGTTTAAAACCATCTTATTTTTGTACAAATAAATTAATATCAACAGCATAATATCTAACTAGCATTCTAAGGGAAATTATGAATTACCTCCATCCGCATATGCTGATTTTCAACTCCATAAATTAAGAAAGCAATGGGGGTGGAGGTAAAATTAAGATACCTAGATGAAAATACCACCCTAAATTTATTATTGAAAAACAAAATAACATGGATATAAACTACGGGACTGATTTGTCATGAACTTTTATTTTATATTGAAACCCAAATAAAAACCTATTTTGGAGGGAAATTTTACAAAACAAAAAAAAGAATATACTCATTGTTGGGTGTGTGAGTTTGTGTGCAAGATTTCAAATTTCTTCTATGAACAGTTTAGGCAGGACATAGTCAAGATACGTAGATAGATACATATAAATGTCAGCACAAACCAAACCCAGCAACAGTGATTGAACTGGTCTGTCGTGGGTACCAGTGATTAATAAATGTAACATTTACATGAAAGAGTTGAAATGTTTCAATAATTCAAATAAGAATAAAATATCTTGAAACATTGTTCTACGCATAATGACACTTGATATTCAGTACTTCTGCATGTACTTTATTGTCATTTTGTAAACATACTTTGTACTTTTTAATGGGGGTTTGCCATCATGCAACGGTTAGACAAGTCTGTGGCATTGGACTGATGGCTTGTTAAGACAAGTAATTTCATTTGTCGAAGAGAACAACTTGGTATCATCATCATCAGTCTTTTATCGTCCATCGTAGGACATAGACTTTCCTCAGGATTTGCCAGACCTCTCTATTGTGGGTGCTGTGGAGCCAATACTTTCTGAACCTGTCCTGCTTGTCTCACCAACTCATATTCTGTCGGCCTTGGTTCTGCATTTGATCTCTGGATTTCCATGTTGAACCAAGTTCAAATTCTGGCAGGGACAGTTTATGTTCACCTCGCACTAATGCCCTGGGGAAAGGTATTAATCTACTTCTATTGGGTAAAATAGAGCAAGGGTCAAGTGAGTGACACCACTTTGGGTGCTTGTCACCTCTAAGTATATTTTACATTTCACAAACAGGCAGAGTAAGTAGCAATGTGATATTTGGGCTCCAGGCGGGGAGGGCTGGAAGCTGTACCCAGAGTGAGGGCACTCACTATTTACTTACTTTCATCTAAAAAGGACACGTGAACACTTTTGACTTCAGTCTTTTGAGAATTGGCTCTTGATAAGTGGGTGAAGATATACTTTTACTTATGGACACAAATAAAACTAATGAAATGTGTTTTGTATGTACCGATAAAAAACCTTTGGTACAATAACCACAAGTTACAATGAAGCAAGATTCAAATCCAAAATGGAGCAGAATAAAATAGCGCCATATTCACATTAAAAAACCTTAGGCAATAGAAATGCTTTGTTGTGCGGACTTCAATCATGGGAAAACTTTATTTATTACAGCATCACTTTGTTTCGATTATTTCACAAACCAAATGAATGCATAATGGCCCGTAAAGACAATCCCAACAAAGTAATGCTTTTCTATTTCCGTAGAATCGAATACACTTGAGTGACCAAAAATGAATATACTTAGAAATATATTCACCCACACACATATGCCCACACCTTCATAGAATAAAGGAGTCCAAAAAATAATAGCCGGATATTGACAATGTCCGTTTGGATTTCCATCCAAGATTCAATCCAGAGTGTGTTGGGCTGGAGGGTGTTGGTGGTCCATTGTTTGGTCAGGAAAAAATTTGCTAAATTCTTTTTTTAAATTTTTAATCTTCCACTTGTACTGGGAAGTGTTGTGGCAGAGCTGGAGATGGTGGTCAATGGCTTGGTGGGTAGCCTCTGTGATGGAACAGGCCATGTGACTTGAGGGTTTCCATACCACACCCTTGATCAAATCCCCAAGAAGTTGACCTCTTGTTTTTTTTCTTGTTTTTGACTGTTCCAATATCTCTCGTTCTATTTGAGCAGTTCTCTATTTTCACTTCTAGCTCTCTAAGCCCATTGAAGTTTCACTAGATGTCGGATTATGAGTGGGTCACATCCATCCAGAAAGGTTGCTTCCTTTTTTTTTTTCTTTTTACTTGATTTTTCTTGATCTGAACCCTGATTACTTTTGTTTTCAACTCAATTTCTCTTGATTCAAAAGACGTTCAAGCTTCTTGGTTCTTGGTGTGCAAATGTTACTAAATTCTAATCTTATGAATTTCAATAGAAAAATTATTGTATATTTCGGCTGATAAGATGAAACTTGGAGCACCTGAAAGACGTCCCCCCAAAATGAGATCGTTTCATAGTCCAGCAACTAAAATGAGTGACTAGACATTGAGCTGAAACTGTGAAATCCAGACTGAAATTGGGGTCTTGTCTCATCAGTAAGTTGGTAAAAAAATATATGGTATATCTATGAAAAAAGTATATTACAGCTAATGCTTCCATTATATTTGGAATAATAAATGCACACTATATACGCACAATGTATAAAAAATAAGAGAATTTTATACTTGTTCGCAGCAAGCTGTTATAGAGGCAACATACACTTTCAGCTGTTTATATCATTCCTGACAATATTTAATTTTTTTCTCCAGTCTTCTCTCTGTTGCCATATTTTTTCACAACATTCCATTTTTTTATTTACCAACCTGTTGTCAGTTTTTGTCAGAGGAAGTTTTTTTTTTTTTTTTTTTACCCCAAAAAGTTGGGACCTTATAAAAGTTTGGGATCAATGGGTCACGATGGATGAATCACAGCTTAGGTACTCTCTAGACAACCAACATCTAGATATATCTTTTGTCCCCCCCCTTCTTCTGCCTCCTTGGAATATATCTTTAAGCCTCTCCCTGGGGAAGAGTGGCAGAAGACACCCACACATGATGGGCAAATCAAACAAGAGAAAAAGCCTCGTAAATTGCTAACAATCTCAAGAAAAACTGATGGCACGTTTAAAAAAAAAAAAAAGAAAAAAAAAAGAGTTCTTACTGCCCTTCGGTATGTGGCTATAAATTCAACTGTAGATAGTCACACGCACGCAAAACCTGAACTGATGGTGATAATAATGGTTATAGAAGATAGCCTATTGATATCCTCATCAAATATCAGCTTAATTATGGAGTTCAAAAAAACATATGAGGTGGAGATAAAATTGGATAGAGCTAGACACAACAGGAAACTAATCATAATGTTTAAATACTATTCTTTTGTTAAACAAAAGATGGATATCCTGTTCTAATACTCATTTCAATAAGGATGATGATAATGAGGAGGGGAGGAGGAGAAGAAGAAGGTGAGAGATGATTGAGAGGAGAGAAAGAGGAGAAGTAGAAGAGTAGAAGAAAACAGGAAAGAGAAGAGGGTGAGGAAGGGAGATGGGGCAAAAAAACGAGGTAGGGAGATGGGCCAAAACGAGGCAGGGAGATGGGCCAAAACGAGGCAGGGAGATGGGCCAAAACGAGGCAGGGAGATGGGCCAAAACGAGGCAGGGAGATGGGCCAAAACGAGGCAGCGAGATGGGCCAAAACGAGGCAGGGAGATGGGCCAAAACGAGGCAGCGAGATGGGCCAAAACGAGGCAGCGAGATGGGCCAAAACGAGGCAGCGAGATGGGCCAAAACGAGGCAGCGAGATGGGCCAAAACGAGGCAGCGAGATGGGCCAAAATGAGGCAGCGAGATGGGCCAAAACGAGGCAGCGAGATGGGGCAAGAAAAGGGGGTAAGAAAAGAGCAAACATGGAAGAAAGAAGAGAGAAATGGGGGTAGAAAGAAAAAAAAAAGAGAGTGAAAGGAGAAAAAAAAAAATTCTTTTCTCTAAGTGTGTTTTGGGATATTATGATTATTTTTCAGAGTAAGCTCTCTATTTGGAGAGGCTGATTCCCTATCAGACAGACAAACATAGATGGCCGTCTCTGTCTATCTGTTCAAGAAAAAGGACTAACCCAGCTCTAACATATTCTTATTTAATTATTCTGGCCCAAAGTTCAAAGTTCCTTACCTGGAAAATTTGTTTCAAGGAGAAAAGTGCTCGTCGAAGTTCTCTTCCACTGGAGTTGAGGAGTTTTTCTGTCAAAAATAAATTAGTAAGTTATAAGAAGATGTACAATTAAAAATAGGCAATTAAAAATGTACTAACGATTCATATATTATTTCATTTCAACCATTAGATGAAGAATTATTAGCAAATGTATTAATTTTGATTACTATTTCCATCATCTTAATTTCATGATAAAAGACTGAAAAATTAAGAACAGACTATTACAAGTGAAGTGAGTTTCACCTCCACTGGGTACCCCCATTTCCATTGCACTGTGCCAGACTAAGCTAAGTAGAGTAAATACCTAAGACACTTCATGGATCAGTTGTTGGCAAGCTAGTCTTACAGACCATTGACTCTGTAATGAATTCAGTCCACACTGGGTGTTCTCACTTCTGTTGCCTTGTGCCAGAATGAGATAAAGTTAATAAATACCTAGGATAACACACTGCAGATTAAGCTAGTTTCACAGACTATAAGTACTATGGTGAGCTTGATACCCACTGGATGACTCACACTTGTGGCCTTGTGTCAGACTAAGCTTCCAAAGTGATCATGAATGGGAAGAGAGAGAAATGAAATAAAATCTTTTCATGTCTCTCTCTGATGAGGAAATATCCCCACGTTTTCTCCATTTTTGTTCACTGAAGAAAATCGAGATTAATTCCGATAAAAAAAACATTCATTTTGCATCATTGTCTTGGGCAGTCCAGTCATTCTTTTTTTTCTTTTGTGTACAAAATATCAGACACATCTGCCTTACCATTTCTGTGAATACTGCCGCTTAGCGTCGTTTTCATTTCAAGAAAGGAAGGATTATTTTTGATACCTACTAAGCTGAGCTAAGTATGGTTCAAGGCCTCAGACGTGAGGCACCCAATGAAGATCAAAGATCAAATTTAGTACATTAATGATGGTCAGCAATGCTAAATTGCTATCCACTGCTTTGTGGCGAGGCACCCTAATTCATATTTACCAAGAATCAATTGAATTAAAGAAGATCTTTTATGAAATTACCTAAAAAATT